>VZRV01003333.1:1403551-1470999 GCA_013398115.1 Falcunculus frontatus | reverse complement strand
TTTTTTTTTTTTTTTTTGTTTTGTTTTGTTTTGTTTGGAAAGGAAGTATCATTTATTCTAAACTGAGTAGTTTGTGAGCATCAGTTTTAAAAGCTTGTCATCTTCCATTTCCAGTGGCCTCTGGGGGGTATGTTTTCTTAAAGTGGGAAAGTCTGTATTTGAAGACAGATGACTTCTGTCTAGTAACGTCTCTTCCGGAATCCATGGCATCCTGTTTCAATGTGACAGCCTTAGTCAGGGCTGATATGACTTCAAACCATTCTTAACCTCATTTCCAGTTTTAAAAATAGCAGCTAACATCGTATTAACGAGAGCTTTTCTGCTGTCTCAAAAGATAGCTGCCTTCACTTGGTTCCTACTACAGATCCCAGTCTGCTTCCTGCTTATTCCCTGTTTGAGGGAAGGGAGTTCAGAGGAAAGGAGGATAGTGAGTCCAGAACAAGGAAATGCACCTTAAAATGCTTTAGCACAAAGCACTGGTTTTCAAAGCGAGACAAAATGGGAATATGTTTAAAAACCTTTCATTCAAGCTCTGCATCTTTTCTGGAAACCCCTTCAATCTGTGTTGTTCAGGGCACCAAATTAATTGGCTGCAACAACAGATCACATCTTCATTATGCTATAGAAGAGGAACCCACCCCCAGTTCCTTACTTTTAAATATGCAGATTTAAAGAGTAATTTCATAGTTACATTGTCAATTGGTATATTTCTCCCCTGTGGTATGAGATGCAGCCAGTTTGTCCTGCCATGGACATCAGCCTGCTGTAGTTTATATTCCAGGGAATTATAGCTACAAGATTGTGGTCCAAGATGACTAGAGGAACAAAGTTGTACAGAGAGAGTTGAAGAATCACCCAGAGGAACTGCCAGGCAGGAAGCCTCTGTACTGATTAATTGACTAATGAATGGCATATATATATATATATATATATATACACACAAATGCATATTTGTATGAATATGCACATTCCATCTTCTGTCCCTGGAGAATGAATCTGCAGTGACCAGTGAAGATAGAAAATGGAGGAATAGACAACAGCACTTTAAATTACTGGAGTCTGCAATGTAGACTTTTTTTTTTTCTTTAAAGTCATGGCATAGGTTCTTTTTTGTCTTTTTATTATGAAACCATGTGTTTCCTCACAACTTTATCTAAGGAATGAGAAAAGGAAGTACATGGGAGAAATAATGGAGAATTATGTCCGTTTTTTTCCTTCTCTCTACTGTTCCAATCCATGTGCTCCCTCCCTCTTGATGTCTGAAAGATCCCTTCTCAAACTGAACGTCAAGATGAGCACAAACCCCAAACTCAGTGTCTTGAGTTTATATTGCTACCACAGAGTGAATTTACCTCAGATCTTGTTGCCAACTTAAAGAACTTCAGAAGTGAATCCAGTCTGCAGAAACTGTGATCAGCTTAAAAACTGAAGAGTAAATGCAGTATATTTTCAAGTGTCTCTCCACAGTGCTTGAAGGATGTTAGTTTTTGCTTTATAGATGCTCACATAACAACATGATGCCTGGAGAAAAAAAACTTTAAGAAAACCCCCCAAATATCATGAGATTCATTTCATACTCTTATAGTATTAACTCCCAGTGTGCTGAGTTGCCCAGTCCAGCTGTAGTTCAGGGTTATCTGATGTAACTCTGAACAAATTGCAACTTGGCCAGTTTTTTTACCTTTGGTATTGAATATTAATTAGAAGGGAGGTGAGAATACACAGAGCCCTTTGTTCTAATTAATGTTTGAATTTTTGGGAGGGGAAAAATTGGAATTTGCTGAAGTTTAGCAAAGTAAACAATGATTGGAAAATTGTGACTTTTATAAACTAGAGCCTTCATTGCCTTTTCCTTCTCTCATCCCTATGCCCTGATGAAGTCTCTGAGAAGTGCCAATTTGAGTATTTCACCCAATAAAATAATTTCTTAGATGGAGATTTCACATACTGAGTTGAATCTCTGGCTATTTTATAGCAGGATTTTAAAAATGACTGATTTTCACTTCTCTAACACTTTATTTTAATTGTAAATGGTGACCTGTGCATGGTTTGCAAATCTTTGTTTAAGGTAGTTTATATTGGAGTTTTTGGCATGCTTGTGAGTGTTATTAAACCTTTTATTAAACCTCTTTCCTTCTTTGTGTTTTGGTTGTTTTTTTGTTGTTGTTTTTCATTTTTAAACATCAAACCATTCCTAATAAATGGCTCTGCCTTTTCCAAATTTTCGAGAGTAATAAAACCTCAGCATTCCTGCTAAGTTATACAGCTGGAACAGAACATGTTTTAATTTCTGTGTCTGACTTAACTTGTGCTCCTTCTAATGAAAGGCTTCTGCAAGAACGTTTTCTGTCTGGTTTGCTCTGTTTGTGGCATTAATTGCACATGGTTTTTTGTTTCCTTTCATTTCTTTTTAATTGAACAATATTTGATTCACCCAGAATCCTTAAAAGTAATCCAGCCTGTCATGTTTAACCTTACTTAGAGTTGCTCGTGACATTCTTTGGTTCCCATCCTCTACAGCATTTAAACTCTATAATTATATATAGATATATATAAATATATATGAATAGTCCTTCTGATATACGTGGAATTATTGCATGCCTAAAGTTAAGTGCACATGTGTTTCCAGGTATGAATTTTGTTGTATTTGACTTAAACCAGGATTTAAACATATCCAGGGGGGTATTTTTTGATTATTATCAGGGTTCATCACGCTGACTGTTTGGTCATGTTTTAACTGCAGTGAACCCAAACACAGGAATTTACAGCTGCACAATGCAATTGCTGGTACTAACACGGTGTTACCAATGAATTTATATAAATTCCTAAGGGAGCATTAGAAATATCACCAGGGTTGCTGGAGACATCCAATGCCAAACCTGTTGGAAGCCAATGTTCCATCCTCTGTGAAGTGTCCATATGTGCGTCTCCAAAGGGTCTCTGTGGACGTACAGTGTGTCCAAAGCATTGCAGCTGTGTTATCTCATCAGTCTCAGTCATTCCCTGCCTTTTCTGTTTTCCTGGGTGTGTAGCTTGATGCTGAACCTTGGATAAAGGAAAGGGATTCTGGTATTGTTCCTTAAGCTCCTCGCATAATCTGTTGTTGAATCAAATAAAGTGAGAGATGGGTGTATTTGTGTAAATAAGGATTCTCTAGTCCTTGAGAATCCAAAAAAGATCTTCTGTTACTAGAACCTGGAGGGTCAGTAGTAACTATGAATTGAACATTTTTGGGAGGGTAGCTTCTGACAAGCATAGCTATTTCTGAAAATGAAGATCAAAGAGCTATTAAAATTTAATGTATATTATGCAGAATGTGTAAGCCTCCAGCTATATTTTTTTACTATCCTTTTCATATGTATGATTTATAATTTTTCTGTAGCATAGTGCTGCTTCTGCTCCATGCATTCTATGAAAAATAACTCTTAATTGACTTTAATCCTCAGTTTTAGAATAGATTGCTCTCCATCTGTAATTCTTTATTTTTAATGCCGAGATGCCTTTGTGACTCACAATAATTGACCTTGCACAGCAATTTCTGTGCTACATAGAAAGCTGCAGCAGTATTGAGCTGGTCAGCACGTGAGTCTTCACTGTTGTGTTTTTCTTGTATCAGGTTTACACTGAACACAGCTCTGTGCTGATTTCAAATCTGGTCTCCATACTACTGACCTGACTCATTTCTACTGCACTTTCCATTGAGCAAAAGAAATCTATTGGAAATGCAGTGCTGGTGTTCAAAGAGAATAATGACAGATTTTAGCTCATGAGAAAGGATAGTTAATTATTTGGAGAGTTTTGTCTGCTTGGTGGAGGGAGGGTGGTGTTAAAACCTACTACTAATTTCATTTTTAGATTACTTTAAATATGTCAGTAAAGTGAATCTCAAAAGTTAAAAATTGTCTAATCCTGCATTAATGGTATAAGGAGAGGCCATTCTATGTAATGGCATATGCTAAGACATGTAGTAACTGTTTAGTGTATTAAATTACTAAATTCTGCTGTTCTCTAAAGATTATCTGTCCATTAAGTTGGGTCAGTTTAGATTTATTTAATAACTTGTCAAAGTTCATCAATGCTTCATTTAAGCTCCTCTGAGCACAAAAAAGTGTATTTTTGAGTAATAACAAGTTTATTCTTGTGTTGGAATTTCTTTTTTAGCTGAAAGGAGGATTATAATCCCACAATGGAAATTTTATTGGCCTAGCTGTTCTTTTTAAGTAAAGAAGTGCCTTTGTTTTCTTATTTTAGTTCTTCTTTTTTGGAAAATTTGGTGATACCTTTCTGAACTGTTTTTTTGAGGAGAGGTAAAAAGCAATCAGTATCTTGTAGTTGTGCATAAATTGAATCCAACCTAATGGACAGCATGTTGCAAGCTTTGACTTGAACAGAATTTTTAATCCTTTTACTAAAGAACTTCCTGAAACTTTCTTTTCGTCTGCTTAGGCATTGGAGAGAAGTATTCAACATGGGAGCCGACCAAGAGAGAGCTAGAATTGCTACGACACAACCCCAAGCGGAGAAAAATAACCACAAACTGCACCATAGGTGAGTTCCAGAAATCCTTTCTGGAGCCAAATTATCACTGCCTTGTACATTCAGAATTCTCTGTTGTTTTTCCACTGGTAATTGTAGTGGATTTCTGTAAGCTTCGGGATAACAAAATCAGTTTATTTTACACTACCCTTTTCTCGCTGTGGAAGGATATCTGCTCTGTCACTTCAGGTACTGGTGATGATTCAGCTGTGTAACAACTACAAAACACCATCCTTTTTTTGACAATATGTTTGTAATGAGAAATCACTGATATTATCTCAACTCAGCCTTCATCAGAGATCCTGTGAAGGGAAATCTTGTAGTTGGTGCATTCTTAACCAAAGCAGTCTATTGGTAAATCTGGTTTAGCAGAAGCAGCACAGTGATGTCCTCCTGCTTCATGTTTCACACTCTAAATGGGATCTCTTCAGTTTCATATGAGCTCTGAAAAGCGATTTTATTTCTCCAGTGGTGTCAAATAGCAGGTTTGAAATACTTCTCAAAGGTTTAATGCTTAAGAGTTCAGTGGTCTGGAGTAAAGAATTCTCTGAAATGTGTGTAACTGCTTCTGGCTGGCCAGTATTTGGGTAAAGGTGGTAAAAATTAACAGTTCTTTCAATTCTTTTCCTGCTGTTTTTAGGTTGGGGTAGTAGGGGGTTAAAATTAGCTCCTTGACAAGCTCTAATTAAGATTATCGGGCATTTTCCTACGCTGTTAAATGCACAGTAACATTTTAATGGTGAAGGTTGGAAATAATGGTAAATGGTAGAAGGCTGTTAATGGTACAGAGTTGGAGATGTAGCCATAGACATTGCAAGTAGGAAACTGTTTGAATTTTTTTCCACAGTTTTAAAGCTATGTACTGTTTCATGGAACATATCATGCTTTCAGCACGTTTGCATTTGTGAAAATACACTGAACATTCTTTCTAAGGCTTTCTAATGTCATGTTTCTAATACAGTAAGTCATTTAATCCAAAGTCTGTGTATATTTATTTGGAAAAAATGGACTGAGAAGCACCGAGTAAGTTGAAAATGTATATAAAATGGTAATTCTAAAGAAAGGACCAATGTATTTGCAGTAGTGGGACAGGGAAGACAGTTGGAAAAACATCTGGACTTTGGAAACTTCAAGCAGTCTAGGAAAAATTAGCTAAGCAAAGACTGCTTGCATCATGTTCACATTGGGATTTGTGTTCTGAGAAACTCCAGTATATTTTGTAAAGAATGTTACAAATTACTAAAGATAATAGAACTGGGGGGAAGAACTTTGATAGAGTTTTGAAGGTTACCGTGACCTTTGTGAAGAATTGAGGCACATTTCTGTGTTTCTCTTTCCAATCAGAAGGAATGCTCTGCTTGCTCTTGGAGGATTTTAAATCTTTCAGGCTGTTTAAAAAGGCCGTGTCTGGTTGCGTGAAATCTCATGCACGGCTGCCTGGGCGGGGGAGCTCCGGGAACACGGGGACATGGGAATGACTGATCTCTTCACTTGTGCAGGCCTGCTTTTAAGAGTTGCTCCTACTGAGCCCTGGAGCTGCCTGTGTACTGAGGTTTAGAAAGGAAAGAAAAAAAATCAAAGCACCCAGGAGACATAATGCAGTTTTGGGCTGCAGTTAAAAGCAGAAGACTTGCTTTCTTTCACAAAAATGCATTGGGGGTTTAGCTCTAGGAAGAAAAGACCTGCCATTGTCCTTGAGCCTTTTCTCTCCACCTAACCTGCTGCTAAATATAAATCTGTTTCAGAGTCTTTTTGCCTTCCCTTCCCTCACTTTGACTTGTCTGTTTGCAGTTTCAGATCAGTGAAGAGCCTATTTGCAGACTGAAATGCTGCAGTAGCTGGACATTTTCATTTCTCTCTTTTTCTAATACTCAGTTTTTTGACATCAGGTTTTTATCAATCCCACAGCAGATATTAATGCATCCAGTTTATCTTCCAAGGTAGGTAAATGGCTCAGAGAATAGGCATGATGTCCAGTTTTAGTGGTTCTGGAAATGAAAATGATGCTGATAACCATCTCTGATAGGCACTGCACATCTGTTGAGCACTTCTGTTTACACAAGAGTCTGTTAAAACATAACCAGCTGCCTTTTGTGTATAAAATGCTCTTTTCAAAGCTGTTTTAAGAGAAAGGCCAGGGGGGTGTTTGTGGCTTTCTATCCTACCCCCAGAGATCCACGGATGTCACTTGGGAGTGAAATGTTTCACTGCTCTGCCGTGACCTGGAGTGGTTGTTGTGCCAATACCTGTTTCAGCATTTGTGTAAGATAAATGTGTCAATGTTACAACTAAAATATGTGGGACAACACTCTGAAACCTGGGCAGGTGTGGCCTTGAAAGGATGTACATAACTTGTATATGGAGGATTTTTCAGCCCTAACAATAAAATACATTAAACTTGATGTTCTTCATATCTAAAGCACACTTAGGTGGTACAGTGTGTTTGTTGCAGTTGCCTGTCACGTCTGTATTACTTGCATGACACTTACTTAGGTGAATGTTTACGCTGTGGCTGAACATTCTGGGTACATGAAGGGAATTTTTTTATCCCAGACTTGTAGCAATCTCATGGTGCTTCTCAAAACAGCTGGATGTGTCTGCTGCTCTTTGAGCTGTTTGAACTTTTGTACAGCTGCAGGATCCTTTGTCTTTGATCAGCACCATGAATTAAAACTGAAGAATACTCAGACACGAGATGAATATCTTATAATGGAGACTTGAACTGGTAGTTCACTAGAGGAAATAATGTGCAAAACTCACAGCTTTTGATTTTTCTACTTGAGTGACAATTTGAAACCCATTGAAGAAAAAACTTCTTGTTCACATCCTCAGAAAAATGAGGGGAAAAAACTTTACAGAAATCCATAAATTTCGCTTGGTTCTCTTTAAAGTGCTGTGTGTTTCCATCTCACAGATAATTTTTCCAGCTAGTAAGAAGATAGTCCAGGTAACTTGACTCGAATCTGTATTTTGCCATTGAGCAAATTGTTCTTGAAATGAGAACTCACACTGGGCACTGCTGCAGGCTGTGGAAACTGTGCTGATTCCTGCCTTTTGGGATGTACAGGGTTGTTCCCAATGTTGCACATAAGCACCTTCAAAGTGACTTGGAACACACTGTTAACCAAGTGGAAACATTGAGTTGTCTTACAGGCAAAAAGCCATGATGAGAAATCCTTGCAGTGTGGGTTTTATGTGGGACATTGCATGTTCTGGTGTCCTGACTTGACATTTTGATGGAGCTTCTGTATTTCAGGAGATTGAGGAGGAATGTCACGTCCACTCAGACCATAAATGTGCTCTGTGGAAGCAGTTTCAGCTCAAGACATTCTCAGACCTTGTTCTGCCTCAGACACTTGCATGCTGACTTTTTTCATTGTGTTGCCACAACTTTTTGCAGGTGAACCAGATCATTCTGAAAAGATGGCATATTGTGGGGAATGTAGAAACTTCCCAAGTTATTTTACATTGCTCTCAGCAGCAGGACTGAGTAGCGTCCTGGACTATTCAATTCATAAAGTATTTCTATTCCTAGAAATGCTTGTCTTGATTTTGGGTTGAAACTGATGTTTCAAGCATCCCATAAACACAAAAACTTTTACGTGGAAAAATTAGGTAAGACTTAACAGCTATTAAATTAGATTATAAAATTGTGAAAGAAGAAGATCTAAATTTTTCAGTCTCCTCTTGTCTGTAAAGTGGCCTCCCTCTGCAAGGGAGGGAAGGGACAAAGCTCCACCTTCACAAGCAAATTATTTGTTAGGGGGTTGAACTAGAAGTGATAAAATATCTTTTGGGAACTATTTTCCAAGCTCATCTTGCTCTGCTGTCATTAATACCCCCAGCAGATCCATTCTCCTGAGTATGTGAAATATTAGCTTGGGATCAGCTGCTCTGTGATTAGCATATGAAGTGACTTTGTGGCTAAAGATGGGTGTATTAACAATAGGAAGAATTAGACTCCCAATGCACATGGGTAATTAGCAGGAGCCACCCGGGATTCCCATTTGCAGTGTTGCAAAAAGGCAGAGGGGAGACAAACCTTTCCAGGAGACTGAGCAAATCCTCTTCACCAGGAGTGATGGGATGGAGAGGTGGCAAAACCAGAACTGCCTGGGAGTAGCAGGTGGATTTTGCAGCTGCAGTGCTGAGCAGCCTGATGGGCCAAAGAGCAGCATGAGTGGAATAAATACTGCAGCAGAACTCCCGTGTGAAGGTGGCAAGGGAAGAGGAACAGTGACCTGGAAAATATTTCTGGTTTTCTAGACAAGCTACCAGGAGCATTTTTGCCTCTCTAACTTGAAAGTGTTGAAGGCTGCATTAGTACTTGGATGTTTTTTGTGAATGTACCAGCATTCAGGTGCACTTTTTCTCACTGGGTGGTATTTCAGGTAGCTCAAGTGGAAAAGTGGAATGAAAAATATGGTTTGGTACAGCACCATATTTTTAGCTGTGGCTTTAAATTTAAATTACTGATTTGTAAGCAGTAATACTTTGTATTTGAAATCATGACTGCACAAAGTGCACCCTGAATAGAAGTCTCTGATTCTTAAATTCTTTTAGACTGCTGTGTGATGAAGGAAAAGAAAACCGCCTTTAACACTATGCAGGTGAATGTTTCCTGTGTGACTGCTTTTTTATCTAACTTCATTATTAAAATGGTTATCTTGATGGAAAATTGTTTCTTAAAAGGTTGGATTGGTAAAATCAAAAAATGATACCTTCATGTCAATGAGGGAGAGCCTTCTAGTCCTGTTTTACTTTGTCATGAGCTTAGCACGTCTGACCATTGGACCTAGTTGTGTAATACATTTCTTAGGTCTAAAATTGATAAAGCTGATCCTAAAAATAAATTTTTAAAGCCCTTTTCTCAAAGCTCCCAGGGAATTCTAAGAAAATTAGAGGGACGTGAATATTTTAAGAATTCTAAAACATAAGCAGTGATTTACTGTCTGATGTTTGTAGAGCTGTACTTTTAGAAAGTCTTGGTAGACTTCCTAAACTTAGCTCTCTATCAATATAAAATAAAAGCTTTCCTCTGGAGAAAGTTTTGTGAGGAGAAATTCCAGATTGGATGCTTCAGTTGCCTTTTTGTGTATTGACTGTCTGGGATTGTCACCTGGTTTTCCAAAGCTGGTGCCAGAAAGCAGTTTGCATCACTGGAGTAATGTCACTGTGTGTGGTTTATCTGCACAGCAGTTGATTGAGTTATCTGTGATTTAATTGTTCCTGGGTAAGACTAGGAACATCAGAGTTATCAGTGAAGTCCCTGCAGCATTTTCCTGCTTGGAGTGAGCAAACTTTTGTTTGTAGAAACTTTTGTTAGACAACGATCGATCGGGTCAGCATCTGAAGAGTTGACTGATGAACAGCACTTCCTCAGAATGCCTGTTTGACACCAGGCCGGCTCCCATGAAGAACAAGGGCAGTTCTGATCTTGTTACTTCTATATCTGTTTGAATTTTAGACCCTCTTTTGGGAAGAATAGGAGCTGATGTCATTCCGTGTATGAATTGATGTTTTCATTTCACATCATGGTTTTGCAGGGACGTGTTCTTTAATGATCAACAAGAACCAAACTCTAAAATTGTTGTTCTTTTTCAATACCAGTGTACAGAATAAATCCTTTGCTTTGATTTCTGTAAAAAAAAAATGCCAAAACTGTTTTTGAGAAGTTCCCTTGAAACTTGAGGGTAGGTTGGCATTGAGAAACTGCTTTTGCAGTGATACATTAAGTGTGTTCTGGAGGAGATTCTTGGGTTCAGGGTCTGCTGTAGGTTTAATTTGCATGGCTTTATGTGGAGGAAGTTTAGTTTTAAACAATGCAAGCTGAGTAGAACCTTTGGGTATTGAGGAGTAATGGATTTCCATACAATTTTAGAATTCTTTAAAAAGAGAGATATAAAAATTTTTGACTGGTTTGATTTTTTTCACTTCCCTGTAAAGTTTGTTTTGCATGTTTTGTTAGTGGGGAAATAAGAGGAAAGAGAGACACCAATGTGTAGGCGTGTGTGTAGCTGCAATAGTTTAAAATACTGCAGGTGAAGAAATGTTGACACAAGCATCAAAGTTTGTGAAGCCGGAATTCTGATCTCCAGGGATCTTTACCTCAGCTGAAACCCCTGCAGACTGTACAAAGTTAAAACTGCTTGAATGTGAAATCAGCAGATTGCAGTTGGGGTTGAATTTTTCTGTTATCCTGTCTTGGAAAATTGCCATTCCTATTACTTGCATAGAAAATACTTTAATTTTGTAACTCTAGGTGGCTCTTGGGGATTGGAGGCAAAGGAAGATACCCCGTGTGTGTTTGCACAGTGGGAAATTCCTTAGAAGACAAGGTTCTTGATTCACGGCTTAGATCATGTTCCAAACTTCTAACTCAAACCTGATTCTCCTGCTCTGGACTTTGTAGAAGTGTAGCCATGGTTGTTACTGATCCAGACACATTATTTTTAGTTTACAGACAGTGTTTCAATTTGATTGTCCTAAACTGTGCTCGGCACTTCTTCAGGTGAAACTTCAGCACTTAAATCCAGTTGGATAAAAGCACCTTTTTTTCCCCCTCATAGATGCTGATCTCAAGTGTAAAATATTTGCTGATTCAATTATTTGTCTTACCTCTCTCTGTAATGGCAATTTTTTTTCCTATGCAGTGTTTTCTGCACTAAGTCATTATATAACTTCCGTATGCAGTCAGAACAGCAGCCTTTCAATGAAAAAAGCAGTCAGTGTCAGTGACTTTGTCATCTGTTTGAACAGGTTATTATGGGAATCTGAATTTTCTTACCAAGGAAAACCCAACAGCAATATTTAGCCAGAATCTGATTCTGGCCTTCTGAACAAGATACCATATTTAGATAAGGTATTTTTTGTTTGGTTGTTTCAAACTAAAGAAAATGTATCAGGGCAGTTCTTTAAAGTTGTGTTTAAATGGTGTCTAACTGACTCAAAAAAGATAATCAAATCAGTGGGTGCTTCCAGGAAAGCAGATGTGCTAAAAGTGCTCTGTCCCTGCATCTGTCACGACAAACTGCAGCCCTTGCCCTCCTTCAGCAGCAAACCCTGAGGTTGACAGGTCTGTCACCTGCTCTCCTGACCACACTCCTTTTGTCAGTGATCCTCCAGAACCCAAAGCCCTTCTTGAGCTGAGGGTGTATTTTCATTGTACAGCCGTGCAGCCAATGCAGAGTTCCTCTCATAAGCTCTAAAGCAAGAGCCAGATAAGGAAGTTGAGAGTTAGCCCTGGAGATGCAGTGGTTACAGACAGGTGCCTGTTGCCTTGTCATGGGCAGAGATGTGTCCTTAGCATGAGAAGGTTCATTTTCTTATCTTTAATAAATCATAGAATCACAGAATGGTTTGGGTTGGAAGGGAACTTAAACCTCATCCAGTTCTACCCCCTGCCATGGGCAGGGACACCTTCCACTCTCCCAGGCTGCTCCAAGCCTTGTCCAGTCTGGCCTTGAACGCTTCCAGGGATGGGACATCCACAAATCTCTCTGGCCAACAATCTGAAAAAAGCTTGGTTTACCACCGTATTTTCACCTGATTAACTCGGTGTCACCACAGCAAGTGTGGAGTTTTCAACAAGGCCAATCATCCCCATCTCAGTTTTGTTCTTTTGTGGATTGCTTTTGGATTATATTTACTCTGACCTTCCATTCTGCTCTTTCATGTCTGCTTGCAGAGTTGGCTTTGTGTGGCCAGAAGGTAGATACAGTATATACTGAAAGCAGGAATATGCATAAACAGCATGTGGCATGGTTTGTGTGTTGTGGATTGTTGGACGAGCTCTGTGCCAGTTCATCAACAATAATTTGTGCATATTAATATATTTGGATGCATTTAATTTCATTGGCGCTTAGCCTGCTCCTTAAGTTATTAATTTGTGAAATCTGTTTGGAGGAAGGGTAAAAACTTGTAGGCAGCATATGGTGTGATATTGGGGGGAAAGGACGGCTGCGGGTGTGAATTTTATTTTGTCAGTTTGGTGGGAGTACCTCTTGTTCTTTACGGGTGCCATCTGCACAGGGCTCTCGCTGCAAGGCTTGTGCTCTGTGCAGAGCACGCAAGAGCTCGCTGAGCTTTTAACTTCGGCTGCTTACAGGGAGGGCAAAGAGAATATTTTATTCTGTGCCACCTTTTGAAGTGTTTTATTTTGTGTAAAGGCTTTCTTTTGCCAGAGGAAAACACCTTGAAGGGTCTACAGCCTAACTGGCTGTTAAAGGCCTGTGTCATACAGCTCTGGATCGATCATTCAGGCGTTCTCACAAATATAATTCCTGTTCTTTGCCTGCTACTGTTATTTTTTTGATGTTGGATGTCTTCTGTCTATTCTCCCTGACCTTCCAGCAATTATGAGAATAATCCTTATTTTCATGCTCTGGTTCTTAGGACTTCAGTGTCTTGAACTTTACTTTATAAGGTCTGTGAGACAGGGCAGCTCCTGGTTGCTTTGAGAGCTTCTCCATAGCTTTATTCAACTTCTTTAAATTTGTTCAGCTCTGTATATCTGAGTGTACAAGGAGCACCACAGTTGAGAGGGCTCTGGCTTCAGTAGTAAACCAAGGCATTTTGTGCAGTGCATATACTTAAATGTGACATTTCATGGGTTTTTTTCTGTTTTTCAGGAATAGGTGCCTTTTTGTTTCTGAGGCTCTTATTGTGACATGCTTCTACATCTCTAGGGGAAGGTGTGCCTGCCAATGGCAGGGGGTTGGAATTAGGAGATCTTTAAGCTGCCTTTGAACCCAAACCATTCCAGCATTCTATGATTCTGTCTTTCTCCTCCAGCCAGTTGATCATCATCTGTTACAGGGATCAGATAATGCTTTGATATTTAATAATAGATTGAAGTATGTGGTTATTTCCAGTGACATATATGAAAGATGTTTCCTTCTCTTGTGTGCTCCAGATTGTTTGTACGTTCCCCGATGTTCCCTCACTGCTCAGAAATCCTGACAGAGATGGGATCAGGTTGAAGCACAACAGGCAAAATTTCTTCAGTGGGTCTTGGTATGCCAGGACAGGAATTCAGGGAAGTTTGGTACAAGTTCTGCTGCAGAACTTAATGCCTTTTTCAGCCTTCCTCATTTCAGCTGAGAAAATCAAACAGAGAAATGGTTGCTGTGGATGATTACATGCTGTGTAGGTTCCTGGGTTTGAGAACATGCTGCACTGGTTTCTTCCTGACACCTGAGAGAGAAAAACAATTTTGTGATGCAGATGGTCAATAAAAATGCTGAAATACAAAATTACAGTTATAAAAACTGACATTTTCCATGATCTTGAAGAAAAATAAAAGGCTTTTATTTGCAGGGTGCTCCTGGGTCCTCATCTTGTGAGATGACTTACTAAAAGGTTCCAAACTATTCTTGCACAATGCAGAGATCCTTTACTTTAACTCCCCTTTTCCTCTCCCCCACATTTATTTTAAACTTAAGCTTGCTGTGGGAGACAGTAAATTCTTATAGATAGAGAAAACCAGTGATAACCCAGTATCTTGGACAAGTTGTCTCCTCCCTCATTTTAGGAGCTTTTGAAAAGCTATTGCTGTTTGCAGCATTGTATTTATTCTAATTCAGAAGCTCTAGCACTAAGGGAGCTTATCTGTAGGTTTTATTGTATGTGTATCTTCCATATTAATATTGTTGCAGTTCTTAAACTCTGACTTACTTTGTTTACAAAGATGAGACTGGAACACTTCAGAATACAAGAGTGTCAGGGAATATTGCAGGATCCCATCATTGAAGAGATGTAAGTACAATTCAGAGAAACATTTGTCAAGAATAATACAGGTACTGTTAATTCTGCATTTAGGTAGAGGGATACATCAGGTGACAGCTCAAGATCTTCTACAACTGTTTCCTGTGATTTTAGTGGAAGATTCAGTGCACTTTTCAGTGGTCAAAGTGAGGTCAAAACCCCTCACTTTGTTTTGTTTTGGAAACATGTTTCTTAATTTAAATTCAGAGAGAAGAGATACCTGCAGTCCCTTGTCTTGCTGAAACAGCTTCTCTATTTACACAGGCCATATGAAAAATTAACCTTAAGGGGTTTGTTTGTTTGTTTGTTTGTATTGCCAGATATTTTAGGAATGCTGACTCATTTTACCAGGCTGAGGGTGTGCACACAGGAGCCAATTGCCACCAAATCAGAAGGAGGAGAACTTAAAGGACATCAAGTGCTCCTGCCCTGCCTGTGTGCTTGGTCTTAATCTGGGCATGCAGCCACTGCAAAGTAGTGACAGGCTGTAACCTCACAGCCTACACCATCCAGGGAGATCACTTGCCTTGTGTGAAATGCTCTAAGCCTGTAGAAACAGGAATAAAAATAATCCTAACTGATCAGTACCCCTCCAGAGAATCACGAACACAGTGCTTGCACACTGCTGAGCACACACAGCATCCACAGGGAAATGGAATCACAGGGAGTGTGCCCTAAGGCAGAGAATGGGAACTCCTCTGGGTAGTGGAAAGGCTCCTGTTTTGGCATCATCAGTTTGGGAATTGGCTCAAAGATGTACATGTTGGAAGTAGAGTATAGAGAGTAGTTTGTGTGTCTGGCACACTGTGCACACTCAGGAGTCGTTTCTGGCTCGGGGGTTTCATCTGTGCAATAATATTATAAAATTATACACTTTCTGTGTTGGATCATATTCTTGGTAACTTGTTTGGTGTGTTTGCTCCAAGGATGTCACTTGCCCTTAGGTTCTTCCAACGATATGTGTCCGAGTAGGATGTGTGGAAAGGCCAAGCTGTTGCTCTGGGGAAGGATCTGTAGTAAAGCCATCTTTGGTAGTCATTGCTTAGTGATGTCATTTTCCTCCTAAATCTGACAAAGGGCAACCTTACTTGAATCTCATCTCCATTTGTTGCTGGTTATTTCTATGTCATTGCTAGAAATCTTTTGTTCAAATAAGCCACAAACACCTATCTCCTGTGCTGAACCCTGGGTCCAGTGTTGTGTCAATGTTATGCAGTTGATTTTAATCAAAGGTGCAGCACAATACAGGGACTCCATTGAGCTCCTCCAGAATTGATTTAAAACCTTCTTGGTAGCTGCAAACGTAAATTTTTCTTGACGCACAGTAGCACGTATAACACAAAGGTAGTGAACTGAAATACCAGACCCAGGCGATCTCTTTGCGTTATCCTGTGACTCTTTTTTTGCATTACTAAATGGAGAGAATGATGCATTGAGCCACAAATGTAAAAGCTCACGCACAGAATACCTATGTAGTCTAAAAATAACATTGAGGAGAGTTAGCAGCCCTCATTCCAGCAGCAGCTGTTACCTGTTCTCCATCCTTCCCTGAGTGGCAGCAGGGCAGGTAATTTTGGTTTCCAGAGCCATGAGGTCGAATAGGGATCCAGGAATGAGGGCTATGGCTGTTCACTGCCCAGGCCTGTGGCCTGCCTGCACTGGGAGTTTGTTACAGGAGAAGGGGTGAGGAGTGGCTGGTTTTGGGAGGCACTGACAGTTCCTGCATCCCTCTCTTGTTCTGGCACTGTCCATGTGTCCTGGCCTGCTGTGAGCTGGGTGAAGCTGCTCAGAGGGTCAGAGACTCACTGCTGTGTGTAGGGGGTGAGTTCATCCTTCAGGGTGACACCACTTTTGCAGCTGGCATCAGGTGGGCTGAGCTGTTGTGTGGAAATGCCCTCACCTTGCCCCTCCTACCAGAGCTGGTCTGTGTGGTTTGCACCAGGCTGTACTATCAGTCTGAATGGCTGAGCAGTATCAGGATGAAAAATAGGAGAGGGCATCAAACACCTCTCCTGAGTCAGGTGCACTGAGCTGACAGAGCTGCCTTTGGAACCACTCCAACAACTCCGAGTCCCAAGCTCCCTCATTGCAATGTTTTCGGACTGAGACAATTATTTTTAATATCTAATTAAATTTTACTTCTTGTGAGCTCAGTCTTTTTTTATTATAGCTTTGGTAGGTCACAAGAGTTAATTACAGTCCTCATTGTAGTGGCCTGTAACATACTTGAGAATTGTCAGCCTGGCTGTTCCTCCACCAACACTATCTGGTTTTAATTAATTAACTCAACCAGTGGATTTTTCAGTTGTTTCTCCAGTCTCAAATACTAATTCCATACAAATTTTTACTCATGTTCTTGACTTAGCATAATTTCTTTTTAAAATGGGCGCTCAATTCCAGGCATCATCCAGCTGAGGTTTACCTGTCACCAGAGCAGAATGACCTCCAGGCCTTCTCATACTCTGTTAAAGTTTCAAAATGCTGTTTGTAGAACTACAGCACAGGATTAAGTTGTTGAGGCTGAGTTACTGTAGCCATTGCTCCTTGTTTTGTGTTTGTCCACTTAAATTTTCCTTGTTTCCAACTTCGCAATTGTTTTTATTGAATTTAATTGATTTCAGATAGTTTCTCCCCTTTAACAAGTTGCTCTTGAGTTATTGTTTTGTTTTCCAATTACATTTGCACTGTCCTGATGTGGTTTGTCCCTTCTTTAAGTGTATGTTATGTGATGTCACTGAAGCTATTGAATAAAAATAGTGAATGCAATCAATTGCCTGTTAACTAAGAGGGGTGGGGGCAAACTAAATGCTGGAAAAACATCACTGGTGTCTCAGTAAGTGCTGTTGTTTCCATTGTGGTGTGGATGAACTAGATCCTCTTCATAGATGTGCTAGAAAATATGTTAATCTCTGCTGCTGAACTGCTGCAAATATCACTGTGCATCTATCCTGGCAATGTAATGTAGGTGATTGTTGCCATTTGGTAACTTTTCATGGGTTTATGGATATTTTAATGGAGAAAAAGAATAAAAACACTGACTTTTGAATGGTAATCCTAACACAACATAAAGAATAAATCTGGAAAGTCTCCTAGGAATGCTGAGGTCACTCCAGAACTGCCCAGCTGCACACAAATATGCTAGAAATTACCCAAAAAAAGACTCAAAGTTGCCCTGTGAGCCTGAATAAAGTACTCGAACATGCTTTTAAGTGTTGGATTTAAGTCAAAACACGTAAGGTGAGATTTTTCTTACAGACAGCTAAACTGGGAAATATGAGCTGATGTGTTGTTTTGTTTATTTTGAACCACTTAAAATCTGGAAGGTGGGAAATTAACTCTCTTTTAGAAAAGCAAAACCAGCTTTAGTCAGGAATGAGCACCTTAGAAAAGTAAGTACATGCCAGAGCACCTTTTCGAGGTGCCAGTGTGCATTCAGTGCACAGGATACAGTCCCCTTCTGGTTTTGGGTTGTCAGTTGCTCAGGTAGAGAGTGAACTGCATCTGGATCACTCCTTTAAATGGACTGATTGAGCCGGTTTTGCCTCGGGGTAGAGCTGTGTTAAAAGTGAAACAGGTCAGTAATGAGGATGAATTCCACCAACTCTGTACTGCAGTGACATACCAAGACTGAGAACTTTGGGGTTTGATGATTCAGCCTTATAAATAGTCCTTGTCTTCTGGTGCTGCTGATACATCCAAGGAGGAATAATGACTATATTGTTTCTTCCCACAGTTAATGATTTTGCAATACATGTGCCACTCATGGCATATTCTTCTTCCCTCCAGTGTAGCAACTTCTGTAGTTGGACTCCACAGTTCTCAACTGGAAACAAACTCATGGACAGTTTCCTTTTGTACACATAAGCAAATTTTTTGCTATTGAGCAATCTGTTACTTCAGTAGCAATGGAAAAAATGCAGTGATCCAGAATCCTTTTGCTGGAAATAGGAAAGTTAAAGATGGGGTTTCATTTAAAATTCAAATATTTCTTTTTCCTATGATGACCTTTTTTTTTCATTCCAGAAGGCCTTTTCTGATTTATTTGCCTTTCTGCTGTGTAAGGGTGGCTAAACTCATCGTTTTTGGTGCAGTGCACAATGCAGTGTGTCTAAAATAGTCCTATAGTCTATTTTCTCTCTGTCTACAGGAGTTGTTCTTCATAGTCTTATGCTGACTGGTTCTGTACTCAGTGTCTTCTGTATTATCAGGGCTTTTAGATGAAGGGTCTGATTTTTATTTGATTCCTGTCAGTGACAAATTAAAATATTTATAGTTAAAACAGGAAAAAGAAATCCAAATTTGTATAACAATATTATCTAAATACAATATCCTCTGTCATCCTCTCAGCCTCCCAGAACTGCAGGATTCAACATGGCCTGCGAATCTTGATGTGCACACACATATATATGATATTCAATAAGTACTTTTGGGTAATAGAATGATACAGTGAAATATTAATGTACAGAGTATAACATATATAGAAAAACTGAGAAAATCTATCACAGATCTCTCCTATAAATTAAGATGTATTGCTCTACAACTCCCTTCTGATTTGTGATTTAAAAAGCTTAGCTTAGAAGTTGGGTAGAGCAGAAGAGTGAGTGAAGCTCTCCAGGTTGTGCCTCTTGGTGATGGAATAGCTCAGCGGGTGGGAGATGGGTGGGTGGTGCTGGTGATGCAGCTCAGGGAAGGTGGTTTGTTTCCAAAGGGATTTACAGTGATTCAAACTTCGCAGTGACTGACCTGGCAGCCCTGAATAGCTGGAGAAGAGGAGTAAGGTCAGAAAAATAAAAAGGAGGGGAGCATGAGCACGTTTTGTCCTGGTTCAGCAGCAAAGGGAAGATGATTGCCCTGAGTGTTCATGTTCACTTCTCTGATCTGTCATGTAATCCCTTGCTTGCTGTTGCTGTCAAAACTACTCTGTTGAAAAAAAGATCTACTGATGAACCAATGTGAATCAATGAATCACATATTTTCTTCTTCCTCTTTCCCCCCCCCAAGATGATTTTTTTATTTCAGGGTAGATTATATGTTCTGTGTTTGCTGGAGGTAGTTTGAATTGTTCAGTTAGTTTTTAAGATCACGTAGTTGAAATTTTTTCATTTAATTTGGCTGTGGGAAAAGTTTGTGTAGCTTTTTCTTAAACAGTTGTCAAAATAGTTTAATACCCAAATGTGTTATTGGTAAGTTTGTAAAAAATGTTCTGTAAAAACCTCTGAAGAAAGAGTTCTAATTCATTTGACTCAGTGTTCCTGCTTCTGTAGTTACTGTGGGTCTCAGCCCCTGAGAAAGGATGCTGAAGTGGTGGGGAATAAATTCACCAAAACTGCATGGCTGGGGTTTTTTTGATCACTCACATGATCACTGGTGTCATAGTGTGTCATGAGTTTTTCTGTGTAGACTTGTAATTTCACATCTCTGCATACTGCTGCTTTCTGAAATGAGTATTTTTGTATTAACATTTCAAAAGGGATTAGCTTTGGGAAATAATTGCTGTCACTAACCCCATTAGCAAAACTGCTGCTCTTGGCACGCAGGTGGAACAGCAGCTCTGGGTCTGACTGGGCCAGTGTTTGTGACAGCTCCATTCTGGTCGTGTGTGGTATGTTCTGCATCTGAAACTTGAGAGCTGAGAGAGAATTTGGGTGTAGTTTTAGGTGCTAGGAAGTAGGGCAGTCCTCTCAAAATACTTTCAGAAAGATGCTCTTAAAGGTTGCCAATTCCTGTTGGATGAACATAGGATGAAGACCCAAAATTATTCTAGAAATCTTCACTGCTGTGCTACACTGTTTGTTTCCAAGGGTGATGTTGAACTGTCTTTAAATATTTCAGTGAGCTCTTCCTCAGCTTGCACTGACTTGTGATACCGTCTGATGGAGCTGCAGGGAAGCATCAACACCAGATGGGGGACTGGGAGGTAGGGGACAAAGATTGCTCTAAGGTGTTGCCAACCTCTGCTTCATGTAGAAAGGATCTCAGGCTGGCTGTGCTTTGGTGCATCTGAATGATCTCCTGGTTGTGTCCCCAAGGTGCATTGTCCAGTGACCACTGCTCTTCCTTCCAGAACCTTCATTCCACTAAATCCCAGCTTTCTGCGTGGGAACATTTGTTCAGACTGGTTTGTTTGCTGTCTTTCCCATCCCAGCCCGAAGCCTGGGTTTGGAGGCAAACAGAACCTCCTCCATGAGGGCAAGATTGGGTTTTCTGTATTTTCTATTCATGTGTGGTCCTCTGATTTCCCTGCTTCCCCACCTCTAATAGCTGTAGAGTTGAATTTCATGGAGGAGTGGAATTTCCTTATCTTGTCTTGGATTTTTCATCTCCCCTGCATGGGTGGACTGGCAGAACGAGTGTTCTGGATCTCCCTGCATCCCAACAGCCATTGTTGTCCAGTGTTGCAGATCTATTGCTTTGAGCATTGGAAGAACAGAACCCATTCCTGGAAGAAGATGGAAGAACTGAAGCTGACAAAGGTAAGCCAGCCAGAACCTAGTCTTGAGACCAAATGTACGAAGAATTTCCCAGATGGGTTTCCCTGTGCTCAAGGCATTGCAAAAGTGGATTTCTTGCCTTTGCTTATGCCCTGCCTGCCCGGCTTTTGGCAGAATGAGAGTAGTGTTTGTATTCCATGCATGATGATTAAAGGATATTTCTTTTTTTTTTATGATTACACCATACATGACTATTTTGTCTTGACAGCAACGTTAATTTATTCCAATATTTACAATTGTATCAGCACGGTTCAGAAATAAAACTGCTTTCCTGTGCAGTACATTTACCACAAGAGCACACATCCATGTGTAGAAAATACCAAGTATCTCATGGGTTGCCCTTGCTCATTTCAGAAACAATTCATAAGAAACAGAAATAAAGACGATGCTATGAAGCACATCAGAAGTTTGCAAAGTACCAGAGCTTTATTATTAGTTGAGGTTAGAGCCTCTTGGCAATCCTTAAACTCTGACACTGTGCTCTGATTAGAGCCTGGTGGAGACCACTGTTGATGCTCTAGCACAAATGGACTGCTGCATGTGAGCTTTTGGTACATTATTTTTCTGTTAATTTATGACCCACATGTTGCAATGCTTGACTATTCCAGGGAAACCTTGCCAGGCTTCATTAAAGGGGAGGGAATAGGTGTGGCAGGCACAAAGCTTTTACATTCTCAATATGTTATTGACCAGAATGCTGTACAGGCTTTAATTTTTAGCTGTTTTTCTTCCCAACAAAACTCATTATTACCCATAAAAGTTAAGCACAAGAGGATGTGTTGTTCTGAGTTCTGTCAGCTCTTTAGTTTACCTACATCAAATTCTGATGTTTTTCAGTGTGCTGCAGTTACTTATGCGGTACCTGAGCTGTAGTTCCTCATACCTGTTTCATTTCAAACATCAGTTTAAGAGACTGTACAGCAGCTGCAGTCATTGCTCCCTCAAGGATAAGATTGATGTGTGCTCCTTTCCTTTTTCCCTTTTCATCCAAGTAAGTTCTCGTGTTTTGCTACAAACCACCATTTTCTGATTTTTACTAGGGTTCGGAGTATTCACATTTCAGCCTTGTCTGTTTTGCAGGTTGCTTTGTCTTGGTTCATTCGAGTGAAGCCCCAGCACATGAATCACTCCATTTAGATCCGTGAAAAACTGACACCAAAGACCAAGCAAGCAGAGTAAACCAAGAGCCTTCTGAGTTTGATGCCTTTAACTGTCTTCTGCTGGCAACTTTGAGGAAGATTTGATTCTTGTGGTCGCAGGGAAAGACAGTCCAGCCACAGGCATGTAATAAATGATGCTTAATAAATGATTCCAAAAAGCTGCCTTTATGTGTTTGCTTTTGTGACTGCTCTATTAGACACCAAAATGAAAAGTGCTAGGGGAAATATCTAGATTTACTACTGGTTTTCCTCTCGTTTTCTGTGCTCAACAGGCTGGCTTTGAAATCTGGTGCTAACCAGAGGGAGAAATAGGGAGAGACTCTTCTACTTCTCAAAATACCCTGCATATCAGGGAGCCTTCCAGCCTCCTGTGAGCACAGCCTATGATTTAAATAAACCCAGTCAATTTTAAATGGCAGAAAAGGAGGGGAGAGGTAGGCAAGAGGTACCAAAACGTTTCTTCACTTGCACAGCACGAACCCCCTCCTGTTGTGATGTTGTTTGCAGAGACACAGACTGGGAATTGAAATAGGGTTGTGGACCAAGCTGAAGCATCACTCAGTATTTCAAGCTGCTCCAACAAATTAACTATTTAACACTCTGCTAATGTTGTGCACACACTTATTGCCTCCCAGCATGAAAATCAAGCAAATAATTGCAACAAGCTTCTGCCCAGTAGAAGTCACTGTACTATAATGAGAAAGTTTGTCCTGTAACAGAAAGAACAGGAAGCTGTTGGAAGCAGGTCGATGTTGCTTTAGATACAGGAAAAAAAATGTAGGAGTGCTCTGTGTCCGTGCCTTCAGCCCCAGGTGCAGTTCAAGCTCGTGTGGTGCCGGTTCTCCTCAGTATCGTAGCAACTGGACCACACCCCCTCCTGCTGCAGGATGCTAAAGAGCCCTTGGAGCACTATCTGCTGTACTGCAGGGGAACTGCACCGCTTCTAATTACCACAGCACTGCCAGCTGAGAGGTTTTTTTCATCCCATGGAATGACAAGGAAATTCTTCGTTCTCTGTCTAGTAATCCTGTGTTTTCTTTCAATGTTTCTGTAGTAATCCTATTTTTATTGCAGAAGAGGACTATGTTAATTTTAAATCAATACTAGAAGGGTATCTATCAGTGCATTTTATCTTGTTTCAAAGTAAGTTGTTGATTAAAAACAAGCATTCTTGTCCACCTGTTGCTCTTCTCGTTTAGTGCTCCTGTATGGTGGTATTATGTTAACATTTTGGAAGAATACTCAAGGATTTTAGCATGTTTTTCTTCTCACTTAGACTTTGCAAATGACTGAAAAGCTTTCCCCACTCCTAACCTCTCTTCTGTTGTGCACCAAAAGAGCTTTCCTTTAAGCATCTTGGTTTCCAAGCACAAGGAATCGTCTCTGGGCATTACTGAACGTTTGACTTAAGGTGTGATGAATCCTCTTATGCCAAGTTGAATTTTTTGATGTATGCTGTAGATTATTGCTTAATTTACCTAAAATGAGTGTGGAATTAGTGTTGTTCAGAGGGGTTTTTTAAAGGTTGTTGTGTTCAGATCTTGGGTTTTATACAAAATCTCCTAAGTCTGCATTGGCTGTCACAGCCTGACTTGGTTTGTCAGTGCTGTTTCCTTTGCTGCCTGTCTTAGAAAGATGATGATTATAACAGTACAAAAACCTTATTCTGGCTTCACAACCTGCATGGGGGAAAGCTTTTTAAACAATCTGAAAACTTACTGACTGATTTATTTAAATGTATTGATTTCTTACTGTACTGACTTATCAGTTGTTGTCATTGCACTCTGGTATCAAGCTTGGGGAAGGACATGGTTTGGTGACATGTGGCACAACAGCCATTGCAAAATAATGGTATTGGTGTTGCTGAACCTTTTGGTTTCCTTATTTCTTAGAATTTAAGAAAAATCCTAGTGTAGTTCAGAAAGCTTCTGCAGCTTCTTGTGACTTGAGTACAAAAATACCAACAGCCTTCCCAAACCAGTATAAAACTGTCCTTGGAGCTGTGCATGTTATATAGTAAATCCATGGCAATATTGTGAAAACCATATAAAAATGCAAATACACCATTTTGTTAACTTGATAATGCTTATGCATCCCCTCCCCCTTTCTGTCTTTACAGGTCTACGAGGGCTAATCAATCTTGGGAACACATGTTTTATGAACTGTATTGTCCAGGCACTTACCCACACTCCACTGCTGCGAGATTTCTTCCTCTCCGACAGGCACAAATGTGAAATGCAAAGCCCCAGCTCATGTCTGGTCTGTGAAATGTCTACGCTCTTTCAGGAGGTGAGTGCTGTTTGCCACAAAGCATCACCTTGCCACAGATGCTGTTTCTTACCCCAAAAGGAATTGTGTTCTCTTTGCAAATACAGAAGGAATGCAAGTAGTGTTTCCCCTCAAAATGTAGTAAAACAAAGCAGTAAAGATTGAGACCTCCCTGTCAAAAATACCCAGCTGCTGAAAGGGAAACTAATGGCCTTTTAAGTCCTATTCTGAAGTCACCCTTGTTTAGGCAGAGCTGGTATTGAAAATAATTAAAGTGCTGCCTGTTCTTCTGAGACTGATCTGGGAGTCCTTAGTCTTAAAGCTGAATGTGTGCTTTAATTAAAGGTGCAAGTTGTAACTGGAAAATATGTCACGGGTTCTTAGGGTGAAAATGGGAGTGAGAATAAAGCAGTAGTATATAGCCTTGTGGTTTAAGGTACTGGATTATGTAGGTCTGTATGAATATTTTAAAGATCTCAATTCAGTGCTTGTTCACCGGCAGAAGCATCTTTTCTATCATCTCTTATGTGCAGACCCAGTAAGGGCCAGAAAGGAAGATAAGGAGGAGTGAATGTGTTACAGTTTGTGTCTTCCCTGGATGAGCTGCACTTCTTTCCCTTTCTCACTCAGGAAACTGGCTTTGCAGTGTGTCCTTCTGTAGATCTGATCTGTGCTGTGTGAGACAGGCACAGGCTTTTCCTTAATAAATAGTCAAAGAGCTTTATTAACTATCTTAATTCCACACCAGTAATGTAAGGACTGTGGGTGGACATGGGCTCCTAGTTTTAAGATGTCTTTAAAAACAAAGAAAGCCAGTTCTGTGCCTTTCCCTCAGTGGTAGATCTGCTTTCTTGGTAAGTAAAATAAAACCAACGAAAAAAAAAAAGAGCTGTAGTGTGTGCTGTCATGGAGCATTTAAAATTGCTGGAGACATCTGTACACAGAGCAGGTTTTCTGTGGATGTGCTGTCATGGATGTTCATTCTAACAGGGACCAACCTAAAATAGCTTTACCTTAATCTTGTGATTTTCAATTTGATTCTACTCCTCTGCTTTATTTACCAGAGATTATTCTTTTTGGTCACTGCAAGTGAGTTAAACATATATGGAAGGTAAAGCCCCCTTAGTTGTTTCAGTACAAAGTTGTTTTCTGCTCATACTCAAGACTCCTGAGAATTTGCGACATTTCATGCTGCTTGTCACTCATTAGCTGTATGTTATATTCCTTATTTTTTGTTCTATTTTTCAATTGTTTCCGAGTCTGTTAGGAGAGGAGGTAAAAACAAAAGGCAGGCAGACCAATAGGTAGCAGCTGTAGGATTATTGAAACCAGATGTGCAGTTAAGTGGGGAAATACCACAATGCCTAGATAAAAAAATCAGTTGTGGTAGAGAAATACTAGTTTCTGTACACTCTTAATGCAGAAACCTATTTGCTTATTTAAAAATAAGGAACTATTAAAATCTTGATATCCTTTCATCAAATAGTGATATAAAGTCTCCTGATGAACATCACCACACTGTATTTACACATGCATTTTAAAAAAAATCCCTTGGGAAAGGGGAAATGGGTGTTACATTACAGGTTGAGAGGCTGCAGGAAAGATCAAGACTCTCTAGGTAATGATTTTTGTTTCCATTTTTGTACGCGGAGCTCTGTTGATGGCTCAGGCTGCCTTTTGCTCTACTATGAGCATGGAACAAAGAACAGGCTGTTATCCAAAATGGGGCTTAAATGCAGCATTCGTGTTAGTTTCGGTTGTAGTCAAGTTTGATTTCACACACAACTTTGGGAAGCTCAGCCTTCATTTTCAAATCAAAATTCATGCCTACACTTGCATTAGTTTTATTAATTAATGTTCTGCAACATGAGGAGGGTGTATGGATGAGGGAACAGCCATATCTGTGACACCAGACTGTGCAGACAGCAATAGTCTCTGTCCTTATTTCACATTAAATACTGCAGCCATGTGCTGTGGGAGGACACAGAAAGTGACTCAACCTCATTGAAGTAAAACTGGAACTTAATCCTCCTAAGTAAAAAGCTGTTGGGTCTGTAACCAACTTGGTGTATTTTAACTCACAAGCAGTAAATACCTTGTTGTGCTTATGGCTATGTCAGGACCCATTGTACAGTTCTGTTCCCAGTGAGTTTTAATTTCTCTGCATTCAGAATGAAAATGAAAAATCTTGCATTTTTTGGAGCAGACTGATTATATTTCATGTCCCAGCTCTGTGCAGTGGTTGTAATGAAGATTCTGCCTTTGCAGAGCTGAGTATGAGCAAAGGAAGGCAAACCAGGAGATCTCAGTGCTATAGTTAAGAATTCCTTTGTAATTGAATTACCAGGGAAACTTTGATTCAGGTTCTGTCTTGTTTTTATATAGCTTTCCCACTGGGATTAACTGGTGTGGTTATCCCAAAGCATCTTACCCAGGGACAAACAATCAGGGCAAGGGTTAATTTCATCTCCCCTCCACCCTTCTTTTCTGAAGGTGTGATCTTAGGCAAATGGAATGCCAGGGGATCTGGTGAGTGCCTGAGTGGGAGCTCTCCAGGAGAAAAGAGAGACTGTTTTGAACATTAAATAAAACTTACTGTATATAAATAAGTAAGTTTTGCTCTTTTGCCTCCTAAACAGAAGTTAGTCATCCCACTTTTTTTTTTTTTTTTGTTTAAGATCGTGTAGTTATATAGGTTGAGTGATTTCTCTGTGTGAAATAGGAAGCTACAAAGTTCTTCCACCTTGAAGTAGGTTGGTGGTGAGTAATGACTATCAGATGGTTCTCAAGACTGAGGTGGTTTTTTTCCTGGTAGCTTTTCTGGCAGACATGCCAAGCATTGAGCTCTGTTTGTTTTAAAAATATCTGACTGCATCAATTAACATTCTCGTTTGTGCTACATGAAACCTATTTCTCAATAGAATCATGACATGACTTACACTGCAAAAGAAAAGGAATGAAAAGGATTTGGGAGTAACAGATAGTGGTGAAGCTGGACGGAGGGAAGATAGAACACACAGAATCCATTCATTGAGCCTTTTGGCTGAAAGGGTTTGTGCACTCCTTTTTACCTACTGGTGTTTGTGTTTTAGTTTTGCTTCACCAATGAAAATTAATTTCAGGATGGTCCACACCCCAAGGTTTATCTAAATCCTTTCCAGAATGACCTCTCAGGAAGGTAGGATTAGCAGATCTGGATCTCACGTGCTCTGTGACTGGAATAGCAAGAATACCTGGGAACAGAGCAGAATGCAGTGCATCCACTCAGAGATGGAAGGAGCAAAACCTTCCTTTTTCCCATCATTACTCATCCTTGTGAGCCCATCACAATGCACAGCACAACCACAGGAAGAGTTGAGAAGTGAAGACCAAGAGGGAAAAGGAGAAGATGATTTATGGCTTTGATATCTGAAGATGGTACTGTTGAAGTGACTTCTGTATAAAATAAGTTAAAATAAAGATACGGGGGGGGGGGGGGGGGGGGAGTGAGAGTAGAGGGTTAGAANGGGGGGGGGGGGGGGGAATGTAGTTAAGGCCGTTTACACAGACAGAAGCCTTGTATTTTGTCGTGGAAAATACAGAGTTTGTGCTGATGTAGTAAAACCTTTTCCCTGAAATAAGTGTAGAACATAGAGAGTTCATGCAAGCAAAATGGGTTTTGTGACTCCTTGAACCATTGTTCTTTGGGAAACCTCCAGAAGGTGTTCTCTTGCATGTGTCCTATGTGTTGCCCACTCCTTTCATCCATTGTAAATTGCCAGAAAATTTAAAGTCTTGACTGAGAACCAATTTCCAAGAGGAGGTTTTGACTTCTCAAGTTGGACTTGAAGCTGGTACAGGATTTCTGCCTATAAACTCTTAATTACAAAGCTCAGAGACCGTTTAGCAGGTACATGTGCAGGATAAATCAAATTTATCTGTTTATTCACATAATTGAGAAACTTCTGTGCATGTTTCTGGCAGGAGGAGGAGAAAGAAGTACAGATGTGTACAGTGGGGTCTTGTTTTGTTTTAAAACCTCACTGGTGTCTTTATATTTTTGGTAACAATAATGCAAATTACAAAGCCTACAGTCTTCTAAATCCCCCATAGATTCTTTCTAGAATGCAACAGCAAGTGTTTTAAGTGGAAAAACAAAATTACTTTTACTTGGGCTGTGTGTAAGAATGAAGGCTTTGAATCCTGATTGGTTTGTTTCTTTCTCCCCCCCTCCCTTTTTTTTCCTGGAACAGCAGTTAAGCAATGTATTACCCAGCACTTTGAAATTGCTCAAACTAGTTCTCTCCAATATAAACGACTGATACTGCTGAACTGAAAACAAATTTAAACAGAAAAAAAAAGTGTTTCAATTATGTTTGGCACAGTTGTGCCACTGAAGTGTTTTAAAGGTGACTTGCAAATACATCATTGTTTATATTTGCACACTTCAGTGAAAAGGTTGGAATAAGACTTTGCATGGACTCTTTCCCTTTTTGTGGATTGGAACAGCTCTGATAGGCTGCTCTTCCCAGCAGCAAGGAAATGACAGAGATGGGATGGATGTTTTATACGTTCCAGTTAAAATATTGTTATTGAATGTGCTCAGATTCTTTGTTTCATTTAATATTTATTCGAGCAGTGAAGCTTTTCCCCCACCCCACATTCTTACTGGGCAGGTTTCTAGTTTTTTGTGTGATAATAGTTAATAATTTGATAAAGCTTTATGTTAAATTCTTCTCATCCTACTGAAGCAGCAGAGAATGTAAAATCTGCTGGCAGATCTCATGTCTGCAGTGGAGTAATTACACGGAGTGCTGGTGGTTAAAATGACCGGAGAGCTCTGGGACTAATTGTAAGGAGTGACAGAACAGGGAAGTTTTATTGCTGCAGTTCCCTGAATTATGTCGAGCAGCAGCTGCGTCAGCAGATTTCAATTACCACACTCCTGCTCCAGTCCCTCGGTGTCATCCTTGTTGGCATCACAGTTAACTATTGATCTTTGTATTTATAGGAGCATTCTGTGGGGTTTGGCTGCAGAGGTGCAGCTTCTTGTTTGGGAAAAGCAGAGCTTGTGAGGAAGAATTTAAGTGGGAGGAAATACACTAAAATCATGTAGAAAACCCTACCAGTATGAGGACTAGATGAAGATTGTGCTGCCTTTTGCCAGCCTGTCCCTTAAAATACAGTGTTTTCTCTCAGCAGGTTTGTAGCACAGTGCCTATGTTTGGACTTACATAAAATGCTCAGAGACTATGCAGAGGAAAACTCAGGGCTGGGGAAGGAAGCTCACTTTTCCAATAAGGATGAGAATTATATACTGCTGGGGGTTTGAATCTTACATTTGTTCTGTGTATTTGCCACTTACTGTCTTCTGTTTGGGAAGAGTAACTGAAAAGAAACCGCCATGGATTTGATAGGATCTTGGGAAAACATAATTGTGGTGTTGCAGGCAGCATTTACTGGCAGATACCTTTGCCGAAGGTGAGGGAAGGCAAAATAACTTACAAATGTTCACTTATTAACAAGAAAATGTTACTCTGTCTAAGCTCTTCTGGGCCTTTTCTGACTCCCTGCAGGGACACCACAAGCATCCCTGCTTTGCTTTTGGAACTGGTATCACTGTGCAGGGATAAAAGGAAGGGCTGAACCCCAACCCAGGGAATCACAGACCCTTAGCATGGGTGGTTTTTTTGCATGTTTTTTAGGGATGGGTTGGTTGGTTGGGTTTCTGGTTTGGGGTTTTTTTTTGAGTTTTTTCAAACGGGACCTGGCTGGTTTTTAATTAAAAAAAGTTTCTATGGGCAGTGTCCTCCGCCCTACGCTGATTTCCCTCCCCAGCTGTGTCACCCCCCAGCAGCAGTGTTTCACATCAGTCTGTGCTGCCTGAATAATTCATCTATGCACTCTATAATGTGCTTCTGGCAAAATCATCTGGGGCAGTTTTAGTCACTGTGGAGCCAGCTCATCAGATTTTGACTGGAGCAGATGCAGGAGCTGGTCCAGGACCAGATTCCCAGGCAGGGACACCCTGCTGGAGCGGCGATGGCAGCTGGCTTTGGGGATCACTGACTAAATAAGGGACCTTCAGCTCTGCAAACAGCTGGCTCAGTAAAGTTGTTTTTAAATCCTTTTACAGTGAAAGGCCAGTACTGGCATGAGGCTGCTGCCCTGCTTGGAAATTTTTCCATAAAATTGGACTGTGCACAGCATTTGGATGCAGAGTTACCATGGGTCAGGGGTTGGCTGATAGCATCTAATATTGTCATCTTCAGTGTTTGTTCTGATATGGGGGAGGCATTTCATTCATATAATTTGTGAATGAAATTGCCGATCCTTTTCAAATGCAGGATTTTTTCCTTTCTTTCCTCCCCAGGCTATTTTAATAAAAGCCAGTGATATCAGTAAGCAAATTGTGAGTGATGTTTGTGTCTGTCTACCCCACTCCCTGCACCCCCACATTTTTCAGGCTAATCCATCACAAATTGATGGAATTTCAGGGGAGAAAACTGAGCTTCTCAGTTCCTAGATCACTTCTCTGGTAGTCTGTGACAAAAACTGTCTCTCTCCTTTATTATTAAGGCCATCAGAACTAAACGGTTTAAATTGATTTGACTAATTGCGCTCATTTAAGTTTTTAATAATGAAATGCACTGAGGCTGTGTAAGTTGTTAACAGTCATGTCCTTCTCTTTGCTTTGAGCAGTTTTACTCTGGGCACCGATCTCCTCACATTCCATATAGGTTATTGCACCTGGTATGGACTCACGCACGGCATTTAGCAGGGTACGAGCAACAAGATGCACACGAGTTCCTCATTGCTGCATTAGATGTGCTACACAGACACTGCAAAGGTAAGGCTTGTCCTGAGGCTCCAATCAACAAGGATTATGGCATCAAAAGGAGGTAGAACCATCTCTTCTTAAACCAAGGCTAGTGGCAGTACAGCACTCTAAGCAAATGCCTTTAAAAATGTTCGGTAGACTTAAAACATTTATAAATAAATAAACCGTTCCCACTGTCAAAAAGTACCAAGAGTTAGAAGCAGACAAGCCTGTGCATTGGTTTGAATCACCATCATGATGTTCTCTTATTGGTTGTGAGTCACTGTCTTTTCTTTTAAATTGCCATTTTAATTCTATTTATACTTGAAGTAGTTAGAACTCTTACTCAGTGTGTCATGGGACTGATGAAAATAACATAGGAAAGGTTATGTCTTAATACTATTATTCTGCTTAAATATGATTCTACTGTATTTGTGATACCAAATTGCTTACAGAAATGTGAGTAAGAAAGGGCAATGGGTGGTTATGGTATCTTGTTTTATTAGTCTGTATAGAACAATATGTAATTGCACAATACAATAAAAATATTCAGTGCCATGCTTTTTGACATGAAGTATCTAAGTCTTGATTTTGTAATACTATATGAAATGATGTATTTTGTGTTAGTTAGCTGAACTCAAGCTGAACTGGATATTTCCCAATCTGACAATGTTTGCTCTAGCAAACTTACTGCAGCAGCGAAATTTTTACTCTTCCTCCAAGGGAAAAGTAGTAGGGTTGATAGTAACAGAACAAACAAAAAGTCCTTGGTTATCAAAAAGAAGCTTTAAGCACTCAACTTTCCTCAAATGCTCTTAGGAAAAGCACTTAGGGTTTAGTTTTTTGGCTTATCAGAGGTCTATCAAAGGGAAGGCTGCTGCTGCTTCTCTGAACCATTGTGAATCTTGCTTTTATCTCTGAGATAGCCCTGCATGGCAGCAGATGGGCTTGTTCACATCCATAATTGGTGCCTCCAAAAGAACCTTCTCCAAAAAAAGTACTGCTAAGGACAGGAGTACATAAAGCAGTTCCTTTGAAGTTATTAATATCTGTCATTTGACAATCACTAACCGGATTTCGGTAATCCAAATTAAACTGGTGTGGAAGTCCAGTAAGGAACAGAATCTACCCAAATATTGACTTCTCACTTCTTAACACTGAATAAATTCAGCTGCAAACACAAACAATTCTTGGTTCCTGTAAAGTTTCTGAACCACTGATCTAACAAATCTTGAAGCTTTTTTCGTCATCTTTAAGATAATGCTCGTATTTCTTCTACACATCCTCATTAATTAATGAAGTAATGCTTGTGTCTCAGAATTGTAAAGAGAAAAACTTGCAACAATAGAGGTCCCTGAGCTCTTCTCAAACTGATCTGAAAAGACTTTGAAAAAAAAAGCGGTTTGACTTTAAATGAAGAATTTCTCTGGCATATCTTCCTTGACATCTCTGCACCCAGGTTTTCAAATTTCTGTTTCTGAAGAAATAGAGAGGCTTTTATTAAATCGTAGTAAATAATCTGTACCACATCAAGGTAATTTAAAAGAAGTGGTTGAACAGTTGTGTGGGAACCAAGCAAGTTAATCTAAACCAGAATTTCAAGTATAGTCATGCAAAACCACATTTGGAATGAACTAGTTTTCAGTGTAATGAGAAAGTTTTCCCACTTGTGTATCCAGACACACACATGCTCGTGAAGTGTGCAGATATAAAAATATTATTACTAATAGTGAGAATATGTCCTACAGCTACAATAAGCAAATAATACCTCCCTTGCCAATATTAAATATTTATTTTAATGAATGAAAAAAGCTTTTAAGGCTTCCAGTCAATAGTAATGAAGTTCTACAATTAACACACAGTGAAATAAAATAAAGTCATGGAGAAGAGTTTGCTCTCGTTTTTGGACATTATTCATGGTCACTGAGGCTTCAGGCACCAAAGTAAATGGAAGTGTTCCTTATGTATAAATATCCAGTGATGTTTGTTTGGCTGTCATTAGTCATGTATCCCTTTTCCATTCCATTTACTCAGCTTTCTAGGAAGTGTCTTAATGCAAGTGAAGACAAAGCTGTGAACATTTGTTGTTGATCTGTCACTGCCTAAATTAGGAAAAATACGTGATTTTGATGTCCATGTAAAGATAAGTTTTGTAATCCTGTAACTGCCCCGAGATGATTATGTGGGCTGGCTGGCCCAGGTAGTTTTGTTTTGATTTGGTTGGTGTTTTAAATGCTGGTTGAATCTAAACTTTGTTTTAGTGGCATCTGTGGAGTTTTGGAAGCCCAGGACACTTGTCAGATCTCCATGTAATTCCTGTCTCAGGGGTAATAGATGTGCAGGCACTGTTGGGTTGAGCTGCGGCATCTGGGCAGGGCATATTCTGAACCCCCAACAGGGCTCCTCTCTGCTGCTGGAGTAATAGAAAATATTTCTGAATAAAAGGGGTCGAGTGTGTCTTGCCTGTGTATCACTTCTTTTTCATTCCAACAGCTGGAGGCAGGTAATCTAACTGTAAAGTAGTATTTTGGTGGAAAAAGATAGTGTGAATAATCTGTATTTCTGCCCAGGCTGTAAAGCATTAAGTCAGCTTTTAGTCAACATGACAGATGCATCTTTATCACCAGTGCTCTGGGATAAATTCAGGGTTCTAATTCTGAAAATTTCCACACCAGTGAGGATCCAATCTTGCAAACACTTTTTAGTTTCCCACCTTTGTCTCAGACATCTTCAAGCTTGGAGAAACTTAGACCGGAATTACTGCTCTCTTAAATGGATCAAGACTGCAAGTCAAAAATTACTGTTCTGTCCAGTGACATCACTGGCTGTGGGGGTTTCTGTATTTATTGCAGGAGCAACAGCACTCAAGTGGCAGAGATGGGCACTGGTACACAAAGGTTCAAAAAGCAAGATAAAAAAATAGAAGTAATCCTATGTTTTTATCCTAAACATTATTCAGTAGTCTAAGAAAAGGAGAGTAGTACTTTAAAACTGATTGTGCCTCATTTATTTGGATTTTGTGAAGCATTTTGCATTCACCTTTAACAAGGAGTGCTACAAAACAAATCTGAAGCCAGAAAAAGAATGGTGTACTGAGATTTGGGAGGAAAACACTGCCCTGTTCTGTGAATTCTGTATGATATTCTTAGGAATTGATAGAGCATATGCTTGTGAAACATGTCATCTGCTCTGATCCATATAGATTTGTATGTACACTGCTTTGTCAGAAATAACAAGCACTTGTTCAGAACACCAGGGACCAAAGCAAAACAGAAATATTAGCATTAATATCTTGTTTTGATAAACACCCCTTTTAAAACCTGACAATTTTTTACTTCCCTTTTCTCGTTTAAAATACAGAATGGAAGATTGAGGCAAAACTTACATTTTTATATCAAAACCAAAAGCAATCTTAAAAAGTTGTGTATAGCTGTTTTTACAGCTGCTGTGTATTATTTACATTTAGTGGTATATTAAATGCCTAATTTGAACACAAGTTAACATGCTTAGTATTGCACAGACACAGTAGTAACTTGTGTGGGGTTTTTTGAGATTTGCGTTTAATTTGAATCCAAACTTCTAAACTCAATTTTCTGCCATTCTCATAATCACATTAGTGTGTACATTGATGTATTTTTAAGTTTGCTTTTAGTCTTGTGCTGACCACTCTTAGAAGAAGGTGCTGATTTCCTTGGTAAGAATTATGACCGGATTTAAACCCCAAAAAATATATTAAATTAAAACCTAATTTGGGAAACAGAAATGTTGAAGGGAACCTTAACTTGAGCACAACAATCTAGCGGCTTCTAGTTCTCAGCTGCACAATATACCTCCCCTCAGCATCTGTTCCATATTGACAAGTGTGTGTAGGTGGTAATCTTACTCTTTTTTCCCTCCTCTCCAACCAAATGTCATGGGAAATAATGTTGAGTGGGTAATACCCTTCTGTTTTGCTGGGAACAAGCTTGCAGGATATTCATTTGAGACCCTCTCATCGCTGATCCTAATTGACTTGCGTAATTGAAAAGGGAGAGCTCAGTTCTCTCTGTAGGAGGAAATGACTGTCTGCTGAAGGTGTCCAGCTGGGATGGTACCTGTGGTCCAGGGAAAAGCTCTCAGCACTGCTTTTCTCCTTCTGCCCCCTCAAAACAAAGCAGAGACAATGTTTGAAATGGGGAGATTACAAGGATGTGGTAGTTGCATGTGGATTCTTTAAAAAGGAAAAGCGGAGTTTTAACTAAAACTCAGTTAATTCTATTTTGAATTTTTTTTCTTTAATGTTTGTGAATATAAGTGAAGCTTTTTCTGTAGGTGAAGGATGCCTTGCACAGTCTCTATCCTGTATGCCCTCTTCATTAGCTTAGCATAATTGAGGCCTTTAAAAGCTCTTCAATAAGATTTAGCTAAAATTCCCATCAAGAAACGCCTCAGACCGGGTGTGATAACCCCCAACTTGAACCTCGTACACTCGAAATCTAATTTTAGAGCATTTTCTTCAAGAGCCTTTTTAAGGAAACAATGTGCTTTTCTTGGCAATTCAAACAAAAGTTTCTAAAGCCTAAATCCAGCAGCTGAGGGAGAACTTTCCTGAAGCATTTAGAATCTAATTAACTCAAGTGGCCCATTGCAGCTTAGTAGGTATCACCTATGACTGCTTTTCCACACTTAGTATCCGGTGGAAACTTTTCCAGATTATTGTATAATATTTTTCAACATAATTCTAAAGCTTCATTGGAAAAAAAAGAATATAAATCTATTTGCTCCTACTACAAGAAAACTCCAGCTAGAACACCTCAGACACGTGAAAATGGTCTATTGCCCTACACTTTTAGTTTCTTCAGGTGGTTTTTTTTGGACATTCTTGAGTAGAAATTAATTAGTTTTGAGAAATAGCTGAGATTTGAGGAACATTTCAGTATTTCAATCTTAGCATTTCAGTTTCAGAAATCAAGTACTTCCCAATAAGTTAAAGACACTGGGAAACCTGGCCAAGCTTAGTTCTGGCATAGCAGTTGCTATTGAAGGAGATTGGAAAACATCTTGAGATGTATTTTAAAAAATTAGCTGGTGCTGTGAAATAGTTGGTGTGTACATCTCTGATTGCAAGGCAAACCCAATTGCATCTGTCCTGCCCAAGGAAAAGAAGCAGTGCACAGTCTGGAAATCCAAGGAAAAGGGTATCATTCTTAGCTCACCTGTGGGGAATGGAGGGAGAAGGCTTTGAGCTGAGAACTGTGTGAAGAAGTGTTCAGTTGTTTAATACTCTGGTTATTGTGAGAAAGCTGAATTGGCCTCATCTCAGCACTCTAAAAATGACTCTGCGCTCCTGGGACCTGCAGTGACAGTGTGTGATGCCTAAAAGATGGGAATGTGTTCACTGTGCCTCTGGGGAACTCAGAGGATTACTGTGCCTCTGGAGAAGCTGGAGGAGGACACAGCATTATCTCCCCACTTCAGATAAGGAGAGCTTTTGTTTTCCCACTGATGAAAACCTGCATGGAAGGTGCATGTTGATGTTGAAAGGCTGGGATGCAGGCAGTGGGCTGGGGGAGAATGGCTCTTAACAAACCCTCTCTCCTCACTCTGCTCACAGAAGTTGACTGGGACGGAAGTAAAAAGTAGCATTTGCTGAAGTTTCTTTTCTCTGTGAAGTTTAAATATTGATTTTCATGAACCACCTTGGCAACTCCTTTGTCTTAGGAGCTGATCTTTATGCCAGGCAGAGCAAAGCAAATCTCTGTAAAGGGAGATACCCTGAGCAAGGGTTTGGCTACGAGCTGCTATGGCTTAAAGCTTCACCTCTACATTTAGTCACCTTCTGGTTATCTTCTGTCTTTTTCAAGGAGTTCCCATCTTGTTTCCTTGTTTTCTTCAATGCACAGCTTCTGCAGGGTTCTGTATTATCCTTGTGAACTTGCAGTGTAAGCTTGAGTTAGAAAGAGTTACTGGAGACACAGTCCAAGACAAACAAACCACTGTTCCCTCAGAGGGNTTTTTCAAGGAGTTCCCATCTTGTTTCCTTGTTTTCTTCAATGCACAGCTTCTGCAGGGTTCTGTATTATCCTTGTGAACTTGCAGTGTAAGCTTGAGTTAGAAAGAGTTACTGGAAACACACTCCAAGACAAACCACTGTTCCCTCAGAGGATTTTTCACTTCTGAGCCTGTGTTTGCATTCCTGCAGGTGATGATAATGGGAAGAAGGCCAACAACCCCAACCACTGTAACTGCATCATAGACCAAATCTTCACAGGTGGACTGCAGTCGGATGTTACCTGTCAAGTCTGCCAGTAAGTCACTTTTTCCTGATCCTGGGCTCTGACTGGAATCTGCACCCCTCCAGTGCAGTGCACTGAACCTTTCCTGTCTTAAATACCAATAAATACTGGCAAAACTCCAGAAAGACAAGAACTGTGTAAATGCAGCACTATGAGGCACCAGCACAGATTTCCCAGTGAAGCTGTGGCTGCCCCATCCCTCAGAGTGTTCAGTGCCAGGCTGGATGGAGCTCTGAGCAGCCTGGTCTAGTGGAAGGTGTCCCTGCCCATGGCAAGGGCTGGAATGAGATGATGTTTAATGTCTCTTCCAACTAAACCATCCTGGGATTCTATAATTCTATCAGCTAAATGCAATCAATTAGCTGTTAACTGTCATATATTAAGACATACCTAAAAAGCTGCCTGGAAAGTACCACAGGTTTATGCACGTAAATGTTTTACTACTCTGGAAAATGTGGTTGTTTTCCAAGATCTTATGGAAATGATTTCCAAGATCTCTTTGAATTTCAAAATACATAATTGCAACTATGTTTGAAGAAAATTATGATATAGAACCACATTTTCCTTCAGTCAGGAGCCTCATGTATCGTCAGGAGAGGTCTCAAAGAGGCTGATACCTAATGTAATCTCAGGTACCAGAATAAAAGCCTTGACAAGAGTATCGAAAAATATATTTATTATTCTACTCTGTACTGGAGCAAGTTGACTTCTCTTTGGAGATGTTTGGTGTTGCCGTAGTGCAGAAGTCAGAGTTCTTGTTTTTTGTTCTGCCTTGCATTCTTGCTGTCCTGCACATGGGCTGGGCTTGTTTGAATCTGCTTTTATTCTCAGTTTCCTGGAGGGATTTGCAAAAGATTTACTGTAAGGAAAACATAGGAAATTTTGTTCTTTGCCTGGTAGAGCCACAGAATCCTTATGTGATAATGCAAAGCTTGATTTGTTATGACACAATATTAACATTGATGAAACTTTGACAAAAGAAGTTTTCTTTTGAAAACTGACAACTTTTGCACAAATGAAGCATGGGAAAAAGGCAGAATATTGAAGGCTTAATGAGATTGCAGAGTGAAAGACATGAGTTTTAGGGGAAAAGAGAACTCAAAAAACAAGCATAACAAGGAGCTTAGACCCCTGATTTTCTCTTAAAAATGTGGATGCTGGAAGAAAAGATTTGAATCAGTAGCAGTTAAAATTTTGAGCAGCTTTTTCCACAGTCTGGCTCTTGGCTTGTCTTCAGCTGTCTTTAGAGAATTCTGATGGAGAACGAGCTACTGCTTGGTGCAGTTATTCTTTGGCCTCTCATATCCCAAAGGCTGTAGGAGATGCTGAGAGGAACTGCAAAGCTGAATTCAGTTCACTGCTGGACAGCAAAAGTATTTTAAAAGCTTTCTCTTTTTTGAAGTAGCCTTAAGCACCATCTTCCATGTCTTGAGCAGACAAGACCAGCTTCTAAACCAGTTGGATGGCACGTAGCTATTGTCACAGATGTTAACTGGTTTATACTGGTCAGTAGTGCTTCTGTCTCAGAGCAGCTCTGCTTTAAGTCTCAGGGCTTCAGTGAGTGGAAGAACATCTTAAATACTTACATTTTGCATTTAATACATCACGTACATTTCCCCAAACATACAGCTTTTAAATATCCAGGAAAACGATCAATTGTGGGAAAACACTCTGGAGCAGCTCTATTTTCTGTCATCTCTGAGTGCCCTCTAGGGGTGATGGAGATCCCAAAGTCCTTAAAATTAAGTACCTGGAGTGCACCCCAAAGCAAGAGAGAAACTGTTCATTTGGCTTCCTTTAAAGGTGAATGAAACCGTTCTCTTTCCCACAGTGGCGTTTCCACGACGATAGACCCGTTCTGGGACATCAGTTTGGATCTGCCAGGCTCTTCCACCCCGTTCTGGCCACTGAGTCCGGGCAGCGATGGCAGTGTCGTGAATGGGGAAAGCCACGTGTCAGGCACCACCACCCTCACAGACTGCTTGCGAAGGTATGGCCTGGCACAAACACAGCTTGGGATTGCAGAAAAGGAATTTGGCTTCATCCCGTTCTCCAAGTGGCTCTGAACACTGGGGTTAAGCAATGCTTTGTCACAGCTCTGTCCCCAAACAACATTTCTACACGTATTTTAGTTGTTTGCCTGTGAGAAAGTAAAAACGCTCAGAGCAACACTCAGCACTCAAAGCCAGTTGCCACATGATGCAAGAAGAAAACAAATTTTGCATTGGCTGCTGCCAGGCAACATGGTTTTACATGATCAAAATCACTAATGTCCGTCTCCATGTTCTCGGTTCTGGTGGCTGAGGAAGCACATGAGAAGAGTTTGAATTGCATTTAATATTTATCTAAATTCTAACACCAAGCAGGAATCAGATTTTGCTCTAAGCACAATTGAGAGTCAGCTACTGCCAGCTTAGTTGCAGGGATGCCATTAAGGATTAAAGGAATGGAGCTGTCAAAAAGAAAAGGTAATTCTGAGCTTGAAACTTGGGCATCTTGGAAAGAGGTACCTGGGGAGAAGGTTATGGCTTTGTGTACAGTTCACTTGGATCTTTCAGCAGATCTGAAAGTCATTCTCTTGTGGCAAATGCAGATACTTGCCTGAGGAAGAGGTTACCTGGAGCCTGGGGCAAAGCTAATCCTCCTGAAATAAAAATTCATAGTCTCTAACATCTGATTTCTAATCTTCTTGACACTGTTAAGATCAATAATTTTAAGGAAATGAGAGAGTTAGTACAAATGAAAAAATGCTGATGCAGGAATGCATCAAGGTGCAAAACCAGTCGAATTTTGGTGATTTTCTTTAACATAGACATTTGTAGAATCAAAGGTGATGATAGGGAAGGAAAAGCATCCAGGTTCAGAGATACTTTATGGATTTTGGAAAGAAGTTGAACTCTAATGGATAAAGAGGATGAGTCTGTTTTTATGCAAAGGTTAGGAAGAAGGAAGGTGTATAAGTTCATGTCAGTGTGGCCATGCAGCTGAATTTGACCTGAAGAAGGAAGGATTGAGCACGAATGCAACACAAAAATGGAAAGATAAGGGCATTCCAAACAACAATCAGAGCAAGTTTATAAGCCTTTTTTAGAGACTTAAGGGTAAACAAACACAAAGCAAATTAAAACCAAACCAGAGAATGATGACACATAGGCCAGGTAAAGGAAATCTTGTTAATTAAACAAGAGGCTGTGATGTCATTTAGTGCTGGAGGCTGCTTTGGCCATAGTCAGAATGAGGGTAAGGGATGAGCTGACACCGTGTTGCCCTCACGTTCTTCATGTGCATTAATGAAAAATTTGTAACCATATTTCAAAATAGTTCATCTCAAAAATCCTAGTTGCAAGGCAGCCTCTGGGAAATGGTTGATTGCCCTGTGGAAGTCTAAAATTGGAGGAGAGGGCTGAGCAGTCCATGGCCCTGGCCTTTCTGTGCTGAGTTTCTGGAAAAGAGGGATTTTGCTTTAGTTTGGAGTGAGAACATCAAGGTAGTCCATTTTCTGTGAGCACTTCCCTGTTCCCTAATGGTCTCTTCCCATGGCTCCTTTGAGCAGTTCTGTCTGAAAAATTTCAGAGATATTTTTCTAGTTGTCAACAAAGGTTTTTCAGAAGGGTATCTGTATTTTGAAAAGAACTTTGTGTTTACAGGCCTTTCCATCTCAGAGCTTTGATCCCAGCCCTGGAGGGCTACAAGGTAGAATGGTGTGTTGCAGAAGAGTATCTGCCATATCAATGTTTTCGGGTTTGAAAACAAAAGATCTTTCTTTGCTTTCTGTATGAAAATGAGCTGTTCTGCTGTAGGAGATGAACTAACACTGAGCTCCTTTCTCAGCCCCTGATTCACTTCTGTGCAAGTTAGAGCAGTGATCAATGTCAGATTTGGATATCTGAGCCATAGCACTTTCCATTATTATGGTTTTATTGTAGGTTTTTCCAAAATGACTTAAAACCCATTGACTCTTGTATCTTGTGGTGCCAGTGACCCACAAGTAAAAGCGTTCTCAGCACATGTCAAAAACCATCTGATTGTTTTGTGCATTCCTTTGCTTTTCGATATTTTTTTAGGTTTACAAGGCCAGAACATCTAGGAAGCAGTGCCAAAATCAAATGTAGTGGTTGCCATAGCTACCAAGAATCTACCAAACAACTCACTATGAAGAAGTTACCCATTGTGGCCTGTTTTCATCTCAAAGTAAGTTCACGGGGGGCCAGCAGAGCAGAGGATGTAATTTCCTTTCTGAGAGGATGAGCTGAATTCCTGGATGTGTCTTCTGGCTTTCACTGACCAAACTTTTATGATATAAACTAATAAAAAGAAGAGCTTGCCTTGCCCAGCTAGATTTTCTATTAAGATAGTGTTACATTATCTCTGAGGTAGCTTTGGAGTGTGTTTGGGGGAACTTGACCAACTTGAATCTAGAGACAGGATGGAGGGCTGGTCCAAAATCTGAACCAGCACAGAAACCAATCTCCAGTAACATTCCCTCATCCTGTATGGTACAGTTTTTACACTTTCACTGAAAGAATGCCACTGTATTGAAGGAAAAGCATGGAAAAGTTGTGATATCAGTGGAGAAACATTATTGTATCTTCCCAACTGCAATGAAATTTTAAACAGTTTAAACATCTCCAAAGCAGATGTCACGTGAAATTATGGCAGAAAAAACGTCACAATTGGGACCCTTGGGTAGTTTAGTCCTGTACAATTTCTGTCTGAAATGTGGTGTAAAGTGAGCAGCTGTCACAGCAGGTGAAGGTCATTCTGTGTCAAGAGTCAAGGGGTCCTTGGAAAGCCATGCCACATCCTGGAAAAAGGTGTTACAGGTGGAAGGACTTCCCCTTCTAATTGACAGAACCTTTCCAGCCTTTGGGACACTCATGCCTGCAGATGTTCATCCCCACACACCAGCATCTTCAGCTGCATCTTGAGCATTAACTGTGAGCATGTGCAGTGTCACATGCCAAAGATGTTATAGCCTGACTGGACTGGGTAGAAGCACAGTTCTGTTGTTTTAATTTGGCTATTTCTGATCTTCCTGAAAGACATTCTTGCATCACTGAATTGAGGTTTCAGGAGTGCTTGGCTTTTGGAGGCAGTTTTGGGCTTTTGTTTTTATTGCTATAGAGTAGTTAACAAGATAGACCTCCATGATTCTGCTCTTTGGGCAACTCAAGGTGAATGTGCTCCACTCTTTTCCCATACTTAGTTCAGTATTTGTGTTATCCCAAATGACTGAAGATTTTTTTGGAAAATAAATTACTTTTCCTAAGTGATTGTGTTGTCCTGTCTACGCAAAATGCAAATTTCATTTCATGTGTTAAAGCAAGAGAGAAACACAAAAGATAAGAATTACAGAAGTCTCAGCTTTTCACATCTGGATCTGTTGCTAGGGAATTGTTACAGCATCACAATTGGAAAATAATTAACTTGAAGTGTAAATAGAGCAGAATTTCTGAGAAGTGGAGAGGGAAGCTGCCTTTAAATAGAAACTCATTCATCTCTTTCTGGTATTTGTTCCTGTTTCCATTTAATGTTCAATGAAGGAGATGAGGAGAGGATGGTGGGTATTGCAGGCCCCTTTTGGCTGAGGGACAAGGCTTTTTTTGTTAGCATATTCCATTTTTTGCCTTAATTTGAATGGGTATTCCTGTGTAGGCTTGACTCCTGTCACTTGAGATGATTGGATGGGTGGATTCAGTGTGTGAATCTGAAGGCAAGCTCCTGTTATCACCAGTTCTGTGAGCCAGGGTAGGCAGCAGCCGTGGGTTTGAACAGCCCTAGTGCAAATGAACACTGCTTTGGGTAAAGGCTGTGTGTGCTCTCCCTGTTCAATATATTTTTTCTCTTACGTCAGGTGGGAATAAGTTTGTATGCATAGATACCAAGGTAACTCATCTAATTAATACTGTATTAACATTGAGCCCACAAATGGTGGTTTATTTTGCTGGTAGAAAAGTGTTGTTATTTACATGGGCATTCTCAGAGAGCTGGTAGGAAAGATCTGGGGCTGTCCCTGCGCAGTGACTGCTAATGTGCTTTCATGTTATTGTTTCTAAGCTTAGGACATTTATAAAAGACATAAAACTTAACCTTTCTCTAAAGAAAAAACCTCTTGCCCTTTGCCTGCAGCGGTTTGAACACTCAGCCAAACTGAGGCGGAAGATCACTACGTATGTCTCGTTTCCACTGGAGCTGGACATGACACCTTTCATGGCTTCCAGGTGGGTACCAAGTCCAGAACCCCCCACAGACCTGGGCAGAACTGGTTACCAGTTCATACATGTGCAGCACAAAACAAGGAGCATCCTTGAGGGTACACAGCAGTGTCTGTGGTGGTACTTCTGCCATGAACTTCTCTGTGGAAGGTGGAGCTTGTCCAAACCCATTTTTAGATAAACTGTTCAGTTTCATGTGCCAGAAAAGGATTTATATTTAAACAACGTGGTGGGGGTTTTTAATTAATGTGTGTTATGATTCTGGTTTCCTGTTAAATTTATAGACCCAGATCCATCCTGCCTTCAGATCCCTGCTTTGGTCCCATCTCCTCAGTGCCCACCCACCTGCCATCATGTGCAGTTGGCCAGAATAGAGCCAACCTAATCCCTAACCCAGTGTTCCTGAAGTTATAAAAATCCTTCCTCTTTATTCTTGCACATATGCAAATCTGGGGGTTTTTGTTTAGTGCCTTCAACTTCTGTTTAGAGAACACTGCAAGAAGCAAAAAAACATAGTCCAGATTAAAATAAAAACAGCAAGACTTCTCCCACCTCCCAGGTTTGTGGAAGATACAGCATTTACATAAATACACCTTTATGAAAGGAATTTAATCAGCTTAATTAAAAAGTATTCGTCAGGTATTCCGTGCAAATATGCAAGAGGATATTCAGATTTAATTTATATCTGAAGCAGTGCAGAAAGCTCCAAACCATGGTATCTCTTAACAGGGGGACTCTATTTGATGCTGAAATTTTACTTATAATTTCAAGCTTTGCCTGCACTCCTCATTTCCAAGGGAAAAAAGTAGATGCTTCTACCAAGAGAGAAAGGAGAGCCCTGAAGCTCTGTTAAATGCTGTTATATTAAGAATATATGGTTTATTCCAATATATTCTGGAGATTTTGAGACTTCCCTCTTCCTCTGTGGTGAATTCTCCCTGGATAGGACAGGCTCTGCTGATGAAAGGTATCCAGCATAATGGAATAGAGATGGGATAATCAGCAGGCATAACTCAGTAGTCTGAATTTTACCAGCTAAGAAATCAACAGCATAATCCTATTGCTGCTGTCAAAACACAAAATGAATTTACAAGTCAGAGGCAGGATGATTGACCCATCATAAGATAAAGGATTGATGTAATTAGATAATTTCCCGGGTTTCAAATACAAATCTTTCCTTAACCTGTTTTTAAGCTTTTTGGATAAAACATTTGACGTAAACAGATGTGTATTTGCAGCACTGAAGCCTTGACCAGGAGGAGAAATGGTGTTTGTGATGTAGCACTGCTGTGAGAGCAAATAAAGCATCTTTAGCATCCTAATCAGCCCTTTGCTGCTCAGCTGGAATAAGGACCTGGATTCAGCAAATGGGCTGTGTGTTGTGTCAGACCAATTTCCTGGGTTTGGGAAGCCACTGCTTTAAGTGACTGGATTTTTGTGTGTGTGTGTTGCAGTAAAGAGAGCAGAATGAACGGGCAGTACCAGCAGCCGACGGATAGTCTAAACAATGATAATAAGTAAGTGGTACATTCCATGACTCCTATTGTGAAAGGTAGTTGCCTTCTAGAAGGAGATGGTGTTGCTTTATATCCTGCAGTGCCAGTGTATTACCATATCTGACAGCACAGTAAGTCTGAAATGTTGCAAAATAAAGCTTCACTCACTGCAGTTCCTGCCTTTCCGTGGGGCTGTGGCAGCTCTTCCAGAGGGTGGTACCATTTGCACTGAGGGTGATACCCCCAGCAAATGGTCTGTGGGCAAAAGTAAATGCTGTGGTCACAGTATTTATTAGAAGGGATGGGTGTTTCCTTTAAATAATCCTCTTCCTATTGCAATGGCAAAGGGAGTTCCAGAGGACCAAAGAAAGTTAATAGAACACTGACACCCAAAGTCAGGAGTAGATGATCCCAGTAATCCTGGGGTCTATTGGTCAAGTATTGATTCCAGTCAGAATAAATCACGGACTGCTGTGGGACTTGCTCAGGAATGTAAAGGGGGTGCAATTGAAACCAGCATCCATTGCTTTATGGGAATAAAATGGTCATACAAACCTTACCTCTTCAGTTAAATAAGGTTGCAAAGTTTTATTGCTGCTGTCGTGTATTTAAATTCAAGGTACTTCCTTTGCCACTAAAAGTTTCAGTAAGAAACTGGAATCACACAAAAAATGTAAAACCAAACTAAGTGCTAGTGCAGGTGTCATCCAGGCAGGTACCAGGCAGGTACCAGGCAGGTGTCAAGCTGTGTGGGCCTACAGCTTGAATCATTTAGGTATGGGGTGTTCAGTAGTGTTAGAAAAGGTCTGAAAGTAACGCAGCTGCTCACTCTGGAGGTTTGCACATGCCTTAAGTTGGAGAAGTTGTTAAAAATGAAGCAGATTTAGGCAATGAGAGCAGAGACATCTGGACTCCTCAGTGATCTGGGTGCCAGAAAACAACTGGGGCAATGTCAGAAAGCTCCAGCTGGACTGAAGGGTGCTGTCCATCCGAGTTGGACTCAAGAAGTCCCCTAGAGAGGAGAGGGTGGCTCTCAGTCAGTGGCTCTGTAGGCAGTCAGTGAATAGGTGCCTTGTTGTGGCACTGCTGTGTCCAAAGAGTTCTGTGAATTTTGAACATGAGTAGGACAATATCAAGTGAGATTAGAGCGATTATTTTACCGTTGTGTAGCTGTGCTTGTATCACACACACAGTGTGAGGGCAGCATTTTCTGAAAGAGTTAAAGAGAGTGGAAAATACTTGAAAAAGAGCCACTAGTGTATTTAAGACTGGAATCAAAATCTTACCTTAGAACAAAAGAGTCAAAGACTTCAGTCTTGCATTTTTAGAAAAAGAAAAGGAACAAGAAAATGAGAGCAGCTTGATTATCAGTATCTTTTTTGGAACAGAGGTGTGCCTGCAAGTTTTCAGGCAAATGCACAGCAGCATCTGAGAGCTGGAAGTTGAGGCTGAATATATTCAGTATTTCAAAATAAGTACAGGTTTTGCAGATTAAGGACAGTTAATCAGTTCAGAAGTTTATCATTAGAAATATCTAAGATTACCTCCTTCTCCATACCTCAAATGCATTTTTTCTGTTTCACTAGAGTAAATCAGGGAAGTAGAAGGTCAGACTGGATATATATATAGCAGTGGTCCTCTTCAGGAATGCACCAATATTGATCTATTTTAGAAGAAAATTTCATAACCACTATTGGTAAAGCTGACAATGGTCACCCAAGTGGAGAGCTGCAGAAAGAGCAAGACAGGAAAAGGAAAATGTTTGGGGTTTTTTTCCCTGGGCAAGGCCACCCTCTTCCCAGCTAGTGTTAAAGCTGGTGTTCCACTGATGGATCAGATCCTTTATCATTGCTATGTCTGTTTCTGAGCAAAAGCTTCTGCCTGTCTGAAATGTCTGCTGTTTTCCCCCTTTTGATGCACATATTGATGATCTGTTTTCTGTCCCAGGTATTCCTTGTTTGCAGTAGTTAATCACCAGGGAACCTTGGAGAGCGGGCACTATACCAGCTTCATCCGGCAGCACAAGGACCAGTGGTTCAAGTGTGATGATGCCATTATCACCAAGGCAAGCATTAAGGATGTGCTAGACAGTGAAGGGTAAGTGGTCACCTGGGAAGGGGAAAGGAAGGGAAACTTTGACCTTTGTTGGGTTTTTCTTACTTTAAAAAACCCCTTGTAATAATAGAGAAGGATAATTTCTCTCTTGAATATCCCCTGTAATGCCCAGTGCTTCAGCATTGAGACTGCACAATTATATTTATACATAATTGCTTTATAACCCTGGATTGGCTGAAGGAAGAGGAGGGGAAGGATGGGGGACATGGGGTAACTCTGCAGAGTCTGGAACTGGTGCTCATCTCCAAACTCTTGCTAATGGAAAGGATTCTGAAAACAAAAGTGATGTGATGTGATCACCCAGTGCAGGAGCAGTGCTTACCCCAATGACACAATCCAGTCTGTGCCTGCAGAACCTTTGGATTATTATGAGTTTAAAAGATTTGAAGAAAAGCCATTAAGGAAGTGCCGTGACCCAGCATGGCAAAGCTCTATGGGAGGCAGGTAGAGAACATGAGCTGTTTCTTAGCTCATGGCTTTAAATTAATCTCAGATTGACATTATGGCTTCAGATATTTATATGCCACAACTTTTGGGAGGACAGAGCAGTATTTTTCGAGGGAAGCAACGTGGTGTTCCTCATTTGAGGGAAGCACTGGGGACTGGTGTATGTACCAAGAAAAAAGCAACTTAAAATCTGAAGTCTTCATTTTGCATTTTCAACTATGGACTTGGTACTGCAGAGATAAGCCTTTACCATTCTTGCTTTAATTATTCATTACATTTTCAAGGATTGCTGCAGGCACAATGTTCAGGTTGTAATTTTTTAAATAGATTTTCCCATTTTCTCTTTTTTTGAACTTCAGTCGGGAAGTAAAAACAGAAATCTATAATACCTGAATTTTAGTGTTAAGTGACTTGACACGGAACTTCTGCTTTGAGGTGAGCAGAGAAATAAGTTTGTTGTAATTCAGTAACAAGTGGCTCTGCTCAGGTGGGGTTATGTCCATGGAAGAACCTGCCAGAGGCAAGGAGGGGAGGATGTACAACACAACTATTGCCCATAGAGGCTGGTTTGAGCTTTGATGCATTTCCCTGGTTCAGATAAAGGCTGACACAGTAGCTCTGCATCATGTGAGGGAATCCATAGTGCTTAGATGGAATTCCAACAACTGGAATGCCTCAGAAGTGCTCAGAGGACTCACCAGTGGCTGTGTCAGTGTGGGAACAGGGTTGTGTAGAGATCAGTCCCCTTCTTCTGTGTGACTGCTGAGGGGCTGGGCTCCCTTCTGTATCAGTACACACACAGTAATTAGGGACAGGAAGAATTTCATCCTTTAATACACCAGATTTGAGTACAGATTGAGACATCAGATATTTGACTGGGACATGAGTGTTCACCCACGTGGCTGCTGCTTCATTCTGCTTCTGTACCAGTAAATGGGAGGCAGTTTGTAATAATCCTGGTCCTATCTCTGGTAATGTGATGTCAAAGCAACAGTTGCATCTTAAAGGACCTTTTTTTTGTGTCACATTAGTGTTAAATGTTTGCTGCCTGTTTGGGCACCAACACAGTCCAATCTTGCAGAGTTTTCAGGTCCTGAGTAGATTTCTCAAGATTTGACTCTTTCATAGAATCATAGAATGGCCTGGCTAAGATGACACCTTAAATCTCATCTCACTCCAACCCCCTGCCGTGGGCAGGGGCACATTTCATTATCCCAGGTTGCTCCAAGCTCTGTCCCTGGCCTTGAACACTTCCAGGGATGGGGCATCCATGGAACTCCTCTTTGATGTACAGCTGTTCAGTTCTCTGAGTGGCTGGTAAAATTATGTTATCTGGCTTCCTCTCATCCCTAGTTACTGTGCCTGGAATCGCCTCAAGTTGAAAAGAAAACCAAAATTAACAGCCCTCCTGTTTTATGGTTGCATAAATGGAAACTCATCTGCTCCAGCACAGAGCTGACACTGTCCCTCTGCTCTTTTCCAGATATTTGCTGTTCTATCACAAACAGTTCCTGGAGTATGAATAGCCTTATCCAGCAGCTTGTCAGATATAAACAAGGAAGAAACAGCGCAAGCCTTCTGAATCGACACACAAACCTACCTGAAATGAAAAGACCCATTACAAACCAACTCGCACTGAGCTGTAACAGGACCTACTTGACACTGACTCACAGCCTGGAGAGTGAGAAATGAACAATGTCCGACGGGAGTGCAGTCCCACAAGGACAGAAAGGGGGAAAAGAGGCTGCAGTCAGTCACTTAACAGAGGAAATATAAAATGAAAGGAATGCTCTGGGTGGGGGAAATGGGAGCAGAGGAGTCCGGGCACTGGTACATCTCCTGTGTTCCTCCAAAATGTGTGTGGGAAGGCAAAGGGTTCTACCCTCATCTCCATAAAGCATCTTCTCCATTTGGTGCTTCAGCTCCAGCGACCAATCATATAACAGTTAAAATTAAAAATCCAAACCCATTTTTTTATGCATATGGGTCTGAAAGCAGTAGAGTGGAGGAGGAGGGGATGAGACAACTAAAGGACTTTGCAAGTATCTTTTTATTTGTGAATTTTAGTTATTAAATAAATACAGTATGAAACTATTAGGCTCTTTTGTTTCCAACAACCACAAAAGAAATCCTGGATTGTGGAACTGAAGCTGCAGTACTCAGGCTTTCAAGCATGCCTGCTTGTACAGGTAATGTTCAATGCCATCGGACTGCTCATCAAAAGCATCAGCACAGATTCTGTTGTTTGAGCCCTTTTTTGTTTTGTTTTCTATAAATAGCTATTTTCTTAATTTTTTTCCTTTTATTCCCTTTTTTCACGAGAAAGAAATTCATAAATGCAACCATCAGTAAAAATGAATGAATTGGCGTGTTTATACTGTAAGAGTGGTCTTGGTTCTTTTTGGTTTTGGTTTTTTTTTCTAATCTTGTGAATAAGTTTGAATTTCTCAAAAGCGCTTGTTTTGTTGTTGCTGGTTTTGGTTTGTTTTTTTTTCCCTGCTGCCTTCCAAAGGTGGATTTATATATATAAGACACTTGAGAGAACCTCAGTGGTGAAAAATGTACCATCTGTTGGGAACGGTCGCTGCTGGGGCAGCTTTGAGCGATGGATCTGCTGCTATTGAGCCCTTCTGCAGTGCTCTAAGTAAACAACACATTTTCCTGGTATGTGCTAGGCTGGTATTGGTTCCTTGTATCCTCCCACATGGATTAACTCTTCACGTGCTCTTCTCCTCTTGCAGAGCCACAGCCTGTGTGTTGGTGTTCTGAGCTTGCAGCTCTGGGGCCTTTCCTCCCCCTCCATCGCTGTGTCGAGCTGCTCGTGCTGGATCTCACTCTCAGGAGCTTGGGCTGGGGGTGGAATCGCAGCCTGGGAGAGAAAGCCTTCAGAACAGAGCTGGAAGAGCAAAAATAGCTTCGTTCTCCCTTGTGGAGAGGGCGAAGTGTCAGTTGGGCACTGTGTAAATTGGTGTCAGACCAAAAGTCACAGCATGGTTTGGGTTGGACTTTCAGGATAATCTCATTCCACCCCCTGCCATGGGCAGGGACACCTTCCACTGTCCCAGGTTGCTCCAAGCCCCATCCAGCCTGGCCTTGGACACTTCCAGGGATGGGGCAGCCACAGCTTCTCTGATCTTTAACCTCTGCACAAATCCCCAGCCAGCCATTCCTTGGCTTTGCCAGTGTGGAAAAGCAGGGAGAGATCTAACCCTTCAGTTTTGTGCTCTAGGATTGAGGTACAGATTTCTAACCTACCTGAGACACAGTCTTGACAAACAGAAAAATAGGAAAGTAAGGGAATTGAGTGTGTTTGGTTTTCAAATGAGCATCTTACAAAAGCAGCTGAACAGAAAGATGGTGGAATTCTTGATTTGCACACAGACTGGACGAGTACGGGGAGGTTTTGTACACCTTTGACAGGGCGAGGAGGAAGAAAGGACAAGTTGAAGCACCCTGAATCAGGCCCAGGAGGTTGGGTGTGGTGTGGGGGTGCCCCGGTGCTGCCGAGGCCATCGCGTTCCCTGCCTGCGTGTGTAACACATCGCGCTGGGTAATTTCCATTTGTACTCGGTGCCGCACGGTTTAACCTGAGCATTCCTGCCTGCAGTGGAACACGGCTGGGGAACTGCGGCTGCCTGGCGCTCCCGCAGGAGAGCGGCCCCTCCTTCCCCCCGAGCCGAGCACGGGATCGTGCGGATGCCGTGCGACGCTTTCTGCTACCTTTTAATAATGCAGCAGGCTTGCGGAGGGAGGCAGGAAGCAGCCTCTCGTCATTCCCAGGGCTGCTGCATTGGCATTCCCGCTCGGATGAGGACTGCCACCGCGCGGCAGACGGCCGCCGAGGGTGAGGATGACTCCGGCGGTGCCTTCGCTTTGTGGTGCCGAGGTCTGAGCCTTTGGCTGCCCTTTTAATGAATTCTGTTTTCTACAGCACACGCTCAGCCGGCGGAGCTGCTGCAGCCGGCTTTGCTAAGCTTTCAGGAACAAATTGTTTAGGGACGAGGCAGCCGTATAAATCACTCTTAATTTTTCCTCCCCGCCCATCTGGTGGAGAGGGCTCTGCTCTGTGTGGCTGCACCGGCGCAGATGGTTCTCGGGGGGAGCTTTCAGGGCTCTCTTTCTGGTTTCAAAAGCAGAATTTCTGGGGTATTAAAAGCTCTATTANCACCCACCCCCGCCCCCGTGTCCCTGCCCGAATCACACCAGGTTCTATTTCCAGCAGCAGTAAATCCATGCCGGTTCCGAGAGGAGGGGACAGCATTTTCTCTCTTCCTATAAAAATGGAAGAGCAGCTGCTGGCGTACGAGCAGCACTACCCCTCATGCTGCTTTCTCTTAAACACAGCCTCCTCTCCCCCTCCATCCCTTCAGCAGCAGCCAGGCAGCTCATGCACTGAATTATTCCCGGCAGAGCCGGGAGGTTTCTCCGTGGAACTCCCTCAACATCGCCTGTAGGAAAAGCCGGCCACGGAACAGCCGAAGGGCGGGTGAAGCAAAGCCTCCCTGATGTGCTGACAGTCAGCAGTGACAGGCTGCCTCCTCCACCAGTGACAGCTCCTCATCCCGGGGAGCAGTTTGGGCTTGATTTGTTTATTTTGAGGTATATTTTCTATCGGCACAGCTGGGTCTGTCGGGAGGAGGCATTTGCAGAAATGACTGCAAACCAAGACTGGTGCAGCGATGTAGGCTCACAGTGGGGTGTGTTCTGTTACCTGCCAGCGGTGAACACGGCTCGACAGGGGACACAAAAATAGCCAGAAAGTGGTTTTAGCTACATTTCTATGTCTCTCAGCCACTCGAGTAGAGATAAAGCTTTGCCTGATGCTGGTGCCTGATGGATAAAGCAGAAATGTGAGAATTGGTTAAACCTTAGGCGGGGGCTCTTGCTCAGAATCAGTGCCCTTAATTCCATGGGGTTTGACTGGTCCCATCTGGAATTGCTTGTGTGCTGTACATACAGCGTCCCTCTGATATTGGCTGGCCAGTGACTGTAAAATGTGATACCAAATCCATTGATTCCTCTTGGTTCTCCAGCTAAGGGTGTTTGCTATTTTCCTGCTGATTTGTTCAAATTGCTCTGTGTCACCTTTTCTCTGCTGATAACTGTAGCTACATTCCCACAAGGAGGGGAGGGTGAGGGATGCTCCCCTCTTGTGTATTGGGCCTGGAGGGAAGGACTTGGCTTGTGATGAGTGTTTTTTCCCCAGTTTTTGAGACACCACATGGTGACAGGAGGAGCAGCCCTGTCCCAACCCCAGGGTTGGCAAGAGGCATCAATTATTCAAATGAGAAAGATTTTAGGGCCATGTCTGTGCCAGTGAGAGCAGGAGCTCACCCCGTGTGGCACCAGCAGCTCCTGGCCCAGGAGGCCACTCACCTTCTCACACCCAGGCAAAGCCAGAGGACACTGGAGCAGATTCCACAGGAGGGAGCTGAGGCCATGGAAGATGCTGCTGTGGAGGTGGAGGGGAAGGTGTTGATGTGAGAGGGGAGGCCAAGAGGGTCCCCAGGTTTACTGGGATGTAGAGAAGGTTTGGAAGTTGGGAGACCCATGGACTGTGGATGCTGGGAGAGTGGGAGGTGACCAGAGTGAGAGGCTCAACCTCCCAGGTGATGCCTTTTTTAATGATAAGAAAGTATTTACATTTAAAGAGAAATACAATGTAGTAGGGACAGAATCTGTTAGAACTCTGCTTGTGCTTTCCCAGCACAAATTTGTGCATGTATTGACTTACGTTTATTCTTCCAAGTTTGAAGCTCTAGTTTGAGACAGTGGAGGGGATGGGCTCCTACCAGGAGCAATTCCTCACCAAACAAAAAATTCCTACAGTCTTCTTTAGTGGAAATGAGAACTTCAAGTTACACATTGAAACCTCTTTTTCCATGGTAGCTTTCAAAGCCAGGTCAGATAAAAATATTCTCTCAAAGCAGCTTTATCTCCAGCTGATTCCCCACTTTTACCAGCTCTTTGGGGTAACCCAGGTCAGATATACATAAAACCAGTTGTGTAGAAAGAACTCAGCCTTGGATGAGTTTTCATATTTAACCCAAATTCCATTGAGGATTTTGGTGCCTGTCCCAGCTCCTCATGTGCAGCATCATGTCCTGTCATGAGGCAAAGCCTCACCATCACCCATGGCAGTGCTGGAAGCTGACAGTGGAGCTTCCCACACTGGGTCCTTATCAGTTTCACCAGTAAATCCTTGGATCCAGTTCCATTTTTGAGATGTTTACAGCTCTGCTGCAACTTGTTCTGGTATGTGATGGAATCTCCAAGCAGGGAGAGGTGAGCTCTCTGTGGGGACCCGTGGGCACCACAGCCTGATCCTTTGCAGGGGTGCTGGGGGTGGAACCAGGATGAAAAGCCCCCATGAGACATCCCCAATGCCTGGGATGCACCGAGGTCAAGTTGGAGGATGAAGTCAGATGCTGCTACATGGGAAGAGACTTCTTTCACTGGGAGTGCACGAGAATAATGGGAATTTAATTTCCTGAGTGGAAGCAAACAGCTCTATGCAACCTCCAGCCCTGTCCATATCCCACAGCCCTTGGCACAGCCTGGGCTGGGTAGAGGCTGTTCTGGTCCCTGGCAAGAGAGGGTGAAGCAGCTTTGGTTTGGGGGCAGAGGGAGCATCCCTCCATTCTGATCCCATGCTGGAACATCCCCTGTGGTCACACCATGGGTGTCTTCTCCTGGGAAGGAGAACAGATGATTTTGAAGTGGCTGTCATCAGGGCTGGAGATGGCCCCAGCGCTCCCTGTGCTGCAGATCCCGGTGAAGGAGGGAGCAGCCCTTTCCCCAGCGTGACAGGAGCTCTGGCAGGATTTGGTCTCTTGTACAGCAGAGCTGTGTCCAGGGAAGCAGAAGCCACAGGTTTCCACTGGCTCTGGGATTCTGATGCCGGTGGATCCATCACCAACGCTGCCAGCTTCCACCAGCCGATCTGCAAATAAACTCTGCCTCAGCTGAGGAGGTTTAGGAGCAGCTTTTACCTGAGGAATGCTCCGAAGTGCTGCACTAGAGCCTGTGAAAAGCTGGTTCTGGAACTGGAGAGGACATCCAGCTCCCAGCATGGATTCACTGCATCACCTAAAACACCCAGAAAATCTCTCCAAATCTGGTGGCTTCCCTTAAAATGACCCTTTGATCCCCACGTCCTTCAGCAAAGCTGACAGGAATGGCTTGAGGGACAGTCCTGGGAGTGACTCCAGGTGTCACATTGGCTTGTGGGCTCTTCCTCTGTGATTTTTGATATTCATGGCTTTGAGGTGGATGTATGTGAACAAGGATGTGTGTGATGTGTGTGCAGAAATAGGTAAGTAAGCAATTTTTCTTTGGAAAGGCAGGAGAGAAGAAAAGGAGGAAGAATAAAACCACCTTTTCCGTGTTGAATTTCTCCACATTATCCTTTCTCCTTTTCTCTTTAACACAAGGACTTGTGAAGCCCCTCTGGCTGCAGGACTGAAACTGGGTTTTTCTGGGACAGGTGTTTATTCTGGAGGAGGGTTGGCTTTTCGCCCCTCAGCCTCAGGATGGACACTGGAGAGGTGCTGGCTATGGAGCAGCTCCAGCCCTGCCTGGCAGCGGGAAGCTGTGCCTGGGGCTTTGCAGGGAGTGACTGAGGAGGGGGTTACAGTGGAGAATCAGGCACAGGAGTCCAGTCCTGCTCCTCTTACAGGCTCAGACTGAACCACGTCTTTGTCTTTGCTTTTCCTCCCTCCCCTGTGAGGAACTGGCTCTGCTTTCTGCCCCTCCAGCACTGCTTGGCAGCCTGAGCCTGCCCCCCACAAGCTCCCCACCCTCTCCCAGTGCCCCCAGTGCTGCCAACACCCACCTTTGGCAGGGTCCTCCCTGCAGTGGCAGGTCCCAGCGCTGGCTTGGCAGGAGACCCCCTCTCCCTTCCTGCGCAGGTGAGTCCAGCCCAGGAGCAGGGAGCAGATGAGGGTGCAGAGGCAGAGCCCCAGCAGCAGGTACAGCACCAGCCACGGGTCCTGCTCCGCACACGCCTTCTGCTCCAGCACGGCCGCCGGCCCCGGGGGGGTGGCTGTGGGGCAGGACAGATGGGAGAGCTCAGATACCTCTGGGGTGGCTTTCTGATAGGGAAAGAGCTGATAGCACCTGTGCCCTCCACTGGGAAAGAGTTTCACAGCAGCTCTTTATCTCCTCTGTTCGCTGGCACTTCTCTTCCATGGTGAGGTAGAGGAGATCCCTTCCCACACCCCATTCACACCCTCCCCTGTCTCCAGGGATAGTCTCAACCCCAGTGTGGGACTTGTAGATCGTGAGGATCTACCTGTCCCCTTGTGTTTCCCCTCCCCAAGGGCTGGGGGCAGCTGAGCCAAGTGGGATCCACAGCTGCCAATTCCGCCCTGGCTGGGGGAGCTGCCCAACCTGTAAAACACCAGCACATGACAGGGAAAAGCCACTGTAGGATGGAGAAGATGGGAAAGAGATGCCCTGGCTGTTCTCCCCCAGCCCCAGTGAAATGGCAGCCCCAAAAAGCGCAGTCCCCTGGGATGAAGGGGGTGGGTTTGGTGCCCCTTCCCCAACTCACGCTCGCAGGACAGGGCACATTCCTTGGGGTGCTGCCCACACACCAAGCTGCACTTGATGCAGTTCTTCACGAGATCATCGTAGTAAAACCCAGGTCTCTTGTTGCAGTCCATGGACTCTGTGTGAGGGGAGGGAGATGAACACAGTGTCCTCAGCACATCCCCTCACCACCCCAATGCCCGGATTCATGAGAGGATGAGCCCAGCTCTCTGCTCTGACAGGCACAGGGTGAGACCTGCCCACTGCTGTAGGCACTGACAGCCTCTGCAGGGCTGGCGGGGTGACAGATCCACGGGATTTGGGGTGGTGTTCGGCTGGAGAGCTGGGGAAAGGCATCTGCTGGAAGCTGCTCAGGGAGGGGATGGTCTCAGCCAGCCAGAGGCAGCTGTACTCACCTGGGAGCTCCTGGCTGCTGCTCTCAGAGCTACTGTTGCTGCCCTGGGGCTTGCACAGCTCTTTGGGACACACCAAAACCTGTCTCAGCACCAGCTCAGGATGCCAGGAATGGCATCACCTGTCCTCAACGAGGAGATGTTCCCTTGTGGCTGCTGAATGAACCCTGGGACGGGGTAAAGTCACCTCAGCCTGTGACTCATGGAAGGGCACTGGCACAGGGTTTGGGTGAAAAGTTTATCTCTCCCTTTTCCCCCTCTCCACCTGTTTTCAGGACACCTCAGTGCCTGTCTCAGGTCAGGGGTTTATGATTATCCACACCAACTGAACTTGATGGCTCCCCAGTCTTTGGCAGGTGGGGTGGCCCCAGTAGGGCGTATGAGTGTTGATGCTGCAGCCTTGTGACCCCAGAAGGGAGCAGTGCAGAGATGCAGGCACTTGATCCTGGTCTCACTCCTGAGCTGTTGCCAGCCCCAGCCCATCCATGGGAAGCCATCAGGAATCCCCCTGTGTCTTTGTCTTGAAGCTCTGCAAAGCTGAGCTGGCTCAGAGCCTGCCCTGGGGTTCATCCTGGGGTCTGATCCTCCTCCCAGCTTTGCCTCATCCCTGACTCTTCCATCCTGGGACACCCCAGCACTCACCACACACAGCATCACACTTCCTGGCCGGGGGCTGGCTGCACACGAGGCTGCAGGGGATGCACTGGTAAACGAGGGTGTCCCAGTACTCGTGGTCGGTGCAGTTGTTCATGGCATCCTGCCCCACACGTGTCCCATCCATGGCTGCAGAACAGAGGCACAGGTAGGTACGGGGTGGCCACCACGGGGCTGCTCTGCAGCCACCTCGTCCCTTTCTAGGGCTGGGACCTCTTGCAGGGAGATCCCGGCTGTGCCTCAGCCCCCTCTGGTTCCAGGCTGGGGCAAGAGCTCACGGCCAAATCTGCTCTTCAAACTGGGTGTGTGCCTGTGCCAGTCCCAGGGGACACACAGGGAGCCCACCCTGGCTTAGAGGTGCCCCGAGGGTCTGGGCATCCCTGCACCTGCCACTGGGAGCACAAGCGCTGGGGACCATTCCTGTCTTTGCAGGCTTTTCTGAAAATACCAGAAACACGACCTTGTGTGTCATTCCTGACATCTCTCTTGGGTGTTCTGGTGTCATAGTGAAACCCGAGCTGATGTATAAGACATGTCAAAGCAGCAGAAGGAGGGAAATCTCCCCAGGAGACTTCAGGCACCAGTTTAACCAGTGCCAGCTGGAGGTGGACGTGCTCTTGTCCCTGTCATGGGCTGCTTGTCCCACCCTCTGCTGCCTCAGTGCTCCCAGTGCCCATGTGCACTGGATCTGATGCCAAAGGTGCAGGAGCAGCCCTCAGCAGCACAAAAATCTGCTCCAAAACTCACACTTTGAAGAATTAGCTGGCTGATAAGAGCTCCTGTGTTGTGCCACACGTAGGGTCTGCGGCCAGAGCGACGGAGCAGCTGCAGGAAGCTCTAACCCAGCACGAGGGTGGCCGTGGTGGAAACGTGCCATTTGCTGCCTGAGAGGGCTCTCAGGAGACACATCCCTCCTCAGAGCCGTGCCTGGAGCCACAGCTGTTTCCTGCATGGATGGGAGATGCTGGTGCTGGCGGGGCCCAAAGGTGTAAAATTCCCCGAAGCCACAGCGTTGGCCTCCGCGTGCCCAAAGGCTGAGCTGCTGCTCTGACAAAGCCAAACCCTTGATTTTTATCCAGAATATCCCCTGCACTCTGCCAGGATCTCTCCTCTCTCTCCAGGACTTGGGAGTGTGCAGAGACCGGGCACTTTGCACGTCTGTCCTGCTACTGCCCACCCAGCACCTTCCCTGCAGAGGGGCTGAGGATGGGCTGGGTCCTACCTGGGGCAGCACGTGAGAAACCCTCCCATTCCCAGGGAAAAATCCTCTCTGCACTGGGATGCTGGCCTGACACTCCCAGTTGTTAATCAACATTGTTATAAAATTAAATAATGACTTTCTGTCGAGCTGAGTGGAGACATCCCCAGGGCAGAGTGAGGCTCAGGCCATCACTCTCCTCAAATGCTCTTGGAAGAAACTTTTTACCCACAGAAGCCCCCCAGGGTGGCAGGAAGCCCTTGGGGGTTACTGCAAGCCCTGGGGATGGCAGGGAGCTGAGCCATCCTTGACCTGGGTGGGGCTTCCCATGGGATAATTGTATGGGAAACAGAGATCTGGGGCTGTGTTAAAGCCAAGGCTGCAGGCTGGGGACCTCCTTCCCTGATGCTGTGAGGGCACGTCCAAGGAGATGTTTGGCCTCATCTAGGACAGATCCTCCCCTCCTTGGGGAGCCCAAGGTACGTGTGGTGCTCCCAGCACAGGGCAGCCGGAATTCCCAGCCGAGGGTTTTCCAGCAGAGCCAGGTGAGTCTCCCTCTGCCTCTCACCCACCAGGACCAGCACCCTGAATTCCTCCAGAGACCCCCCATGCCAGGCTTTAAGCGACCATAGGACAAGGGGGGATGGCTTTAAGCTGGAGGAGGGTAGATTTAGATTAGTTATCAGGAAAAAATTCTTTCCTGTGAGGGTGGGGAGGCCCTGGCACAGGGTGCCCAGAGAAGCTGTGGCTGCCCCATCCCTGGAAGTATCCAAGGCCAGGCTGGATGGGGCTTGGAGCAACCTGGGATGGTGGAAGGTGTCCCTGCCCATGGTAGGGGGTGGCACTGGATGAGAATTAAGCTTCCTACCAACACAAACCATTCTGTGATTCCCTCTCCAGCCCCACAACACTCACCACTTGTGGCAGGATGGGAGCCCTGAACAGACCCTTCACTCCCTGCTGGCACTGGGAGAGTGACCAAGTCCCAAGCCCTGGCACAGACAAGCCCCTCACCCCCTCTCCCCCTGCAGCCCCTCCATGGGGTAACTCACGTCTGACTCTCCTTCGGTGTCACTCCCCCTCGGCTCCTGCCATGGCCCCACGAGCTGCAGCCCTGAGCCCCTGCATGGCTCAGGGGTTTATTATTAGAGAGAGATTTGATTAATGCCTGAGCTGTGCATTTCCTGGGGTTTCCCCTTGTCCCTTCCATGCAAATTGTCTGCACACTCATCACCTTGCATTGGCTCGTGGGGTCCCTGGGCTGCTGGGGACTGGGTGGGAGGGACACTGCAGGGTGATGTGTCACCAGGACCAGGGAGAGGTGTCCTGGGCCAGGTGGCCACGTTTGAGAGGGCCTTGCTGGAGTGGAGGCTCTGCAGCACCTGCCCCTGTATCACAGGACTGCAGCAGAATCCCAGAATCATAAAGGTTAGAAAAGCCCTCTAAGATCATTGAGTCCAACCATTCCCCCAGCACTGCCATATTTACTGCTGAACCACATCCCCAGGTGCCACACCTAAACACCTTTTAAATCCCTCCAGGGATGGTGATTCCTGCACTGCCCTGGGCAGGCTGTGCCAGTGGGATGTTTTCTTCCGCAGAGAAAGGTGTTTCACTCTGTACCAGAGGCAGTTGCCAGGACCAAGCATTGCTCAGAGCATCCATCCTTTCCTTGTCTTCAGGATGATCAGCACAAGCCACTGTCCTGTCTCCTGCTCACAACTCATAGAACATCTCGTGGAGCTCAATCAGGTGCTTTAGACATTGATTTTCTCTGGTGTATCCATGTCTGGAAAGCAGGAGGGCTGTGCTATGTCCTGCATGGGCAACTGAGTCCTGGCTGGACCCGAGGCACAAAGCATTAATTAACACATTCATAGCACATTCATAACACAGCTTGTTTTCACAGAGGGAAAGAGCCACCTCTGAACTGCTGGCAGCCTCTAGAGGTTTGTCTCTGTTTCCTGCAGAGATGCTGGGCAAGGCTGTGGTCGTGGTGCCAGGGAGAGGCACGAGGTGCTGGGAGCATGGCAGAGCAGTGACTCAGCTCAGTCCAGCGGGACCTATCTGCAGAAACAGCTGAAGGAGGAAGGAAGCAGCAATACCTGTTACTAAATACATCAGTGGAGCAGCGTCAAGGGCTTTTCTGTTTGGTTCAAAAACTCCTATTTTGTGCTTGCCATGTGGAGCTGGAATGGAGAAGCCAGAGGATGTTTTGTTACTGTGTCCACTGCAGGGATATCAGAGACTGATCCTGCTCTGCAGAGCCCAAAGCAGAAGAACCCAGCATCTTGTGTTTGGATGTAGCCTATCACATCCCAGATCCTGAAGGAGGGTGGGAAGCAGCACTGGCACCATCCAATGGACCACAGGGCTTGGATCGAGGACCAGGAGAGGGGGCACCACGGCCACAGGGACACTGCAACTCCAGCACTGTGCCACATGTCATGTATCTGGTACAAAGGATGGGAACATTGCTGTGCTTGAGGCTCCCACTGGGAAGGAAATCATGATTTTGGCATTGCCTGAGCTCTTGAGTGTGGCAGAGTGGAGCAATGGCCCTGGAGAGACGGCCCCAGCCCTCTGGCTCTCAGGGTTTTGCAGGGGAAACTCACCTCTGTAAATAGCACCAGAGACTTGCAGTTTCCACCCTGGTGAGCCCTCAATAGGGAAGTGAGAAGCACTTGGGGGTGGTTTGTCCCTCCTCGCTGAGCAGGGATCAGTCAGTGTGGTTTCGGCTGTAAAATGCTGGGGCTGTGTGAACTGGAGCCCCATTTCCTCAGCCATGTGCCTCAGTGGCCTCACCCTCTGTGCCTCAAACCTCATCACCCCTCCTACAGCTTCCAAGGACGCTCCGTGGCTCTCCAGCACCTCCAGACATGGTCCCCCATGAGCTCCTGTCTCACAGCCAAGGCTGTGGCTGCCACCCTGCCCTGCCTGAGGTTGTTCCTGTGCTCTGGGCAGTCACCACCAGCCCCCTGTTCTGGATTTCTGGATTAAGCCCTTCCTTTGCTGTGTTCGCTGGTTCCCCAGAGCATCAACCAGCAGCTCCCTGCGCATCCTCCAAGTGCAATCCATCCCTCTGCATGGCTTTGCATCCATCTGCATCCCCTCTNCCCCCCCCCCCCCCCAGTTTTGCATCCTTCAGTGCCCATCTGCACCTGGCTCCAGAGGTGCCACACTCTATTTGGGCTGACAGAGCTCACCTTTGTCCTGACAATAAGATCTATTTTTCTGCTGGGCTCTTGCCCCAGTGGCCGTGCTGCAAGGAGAGCTGCAGGTAACAGGGAGACAGGGTGGATAATGTTTGGCTCTGAAAACCTTTAGGGGTTGCTTTGCCTTCCCCTTGAGCAGCTTTGCTGGGATATTTTCCTCCCTTCAGCCCATCTGCTTTGTGCAGTCCCTGAGCCTTGGCCAGGACATTTGCTCACACACGTGCTGCCTTTAGGACCTGAAAAAGGGGGCCGTGGTGGGAGGAAGGGGAAGAGGAGCCCTTTGGGGTCGAAACTGCCAACTGCGGGGCCGAGCTGAGCTCAGACGGCTCCGAGCGCGGCTGCGGAGGGCTCATTTCTGTCACCCCAATTCCCCGCGGAGGCGCTGGGGCCAGGATGCGCCTGTCCCCTGCACGCTGCCTGGGCGTCCCCCCTGCCCTGTCACCGTCACCTCGCAGCAAACCACATAGTCACTGCGTGACCAAACCCACAGGGCTGCTGCTGCTGCTGCACGACAGCCACCGCTGCCACCCGGCTCTCGGTGCGTGGCCGTGGGGACACGGGGGGCTCTGAGCGGCTGCAGAGCCGTGGCCATGCCGGGGCAATCGCACTCGTGAAGAACCATCCCCGTGTGCCTGTGGCCGCGTCTCCATCCTCCCGGGCTGTCCCCCCGGGGAGCCTCGGGGTGCAGCTCCCGCTGGGCCCGGCTGTGCGGATCTGTCCCCAGGAGATGGCACCCTTGGCCAGCCCAGCCCGGCTCCCGCTGGGTCCTGGGGCTCTGGCTGCCTCCGCAGCCCGAAAATCCTCCAAACCGGCCACTCCAGCCCTGTTTTCGCCCGCCAGGCCGAGGGGGCTCACAACACATGGAACGGTTCGGGCTGCAGGGACCTTAAAGCTCAACCCGTTCCACCCCCTGACAGGGGCAGGGACACCTTCCGCTATCCCAGGTTACTCCAAGCCCCGTCCAACCTGGCCTGGGACACTTCCATGTGGGAATGCAGCTCCCCAGGCTGGCTCCTGCCTCTCCCTGGCACCTCCGTTTGCAGCAGGCCCCAGAGCCTGGTGGGCTCAGGGCCCCCCCTATGCCCCGCACTGCTCCATTCCTCCCTTTGTTTCTCATCCTGTCACCAGTGGGACATCATCCCAAGGGTGCCCAGAACCCACCGGTGTCTGGGCACTGTGGCAGCCCCTGTGCCAAGGGTCTGTCCTTCACAGAGGCTGTGCCAGGGCTGTGGGTGAGCCCTGAGTGACCCAGGCTCCAGAGGTGCCCCTGTGCATCACCAGGGTGATGCTGCAACAGCCTCCTTGCCAAAAGCCGGCACAGATCAGGAAAAGGGAAGCTTTTTACCAAAACCCAGGCTGTGCTCAGGGCTGGCTCCCCAAACCCAGCAGCCAGCTGGAGACCAAGGACAGCCGGATGGGAAAAGACCTGGGTTGGTTGAGGTCTGGCATGGAAACGAGCAAAAAGCCCTAAAAATGGGTAGGGAAGGAGCAGAGAAAGGAGGGTTCAGTGCCAGGGCTGTGTGCTGAGGTGTAAAGCGTGGGTGGCAGATAAGGGAGATGAGTCAAAGAACAATCTTTGGCCAGAACAGCTGATCTGATTAAGTGGAGTTTTGACCTGGTAGGAACAACTCCCTGTCCTCACCTCTGAATTCTCTCAGGAGAGGTGTTTTCCTGGCAGGACCCTCATGGGAAGGGCTTTGCAGCCTGCCCAGGAGCTCTGCTGTTAATTTTTAACACTAAAACCCTGGGGAAATTCCAGAGGACTGGAGGGTGGCCAGTGGGAGTCAATTTAATATTTAAAAGGGCTGATCCTGGGAATTACAGGCCAGGTGAGGCTGATCGCCGTCCCTGCACAAATTATGGGCTAGGTAATTGAGGATACTGTCAGCCAAAAATTAGAAGCTAAAAATATAATTAAGGTCGTTAGCTTGGTTTCATGGATGGCAGCTCCTGTCAAGTGAGTCGGCTTTGGTTTTTGGCATGACTCTGGGCTGGCTGATAAAGCTAATTGTGCTGCTGCATTATAATGGGTTTCTCCAAAGTATTTAATTTAGGGCCATGTGACATTTTCATTTGTAAAACTTGCATTATATGGAGTCAGCAGAGCAGACATCCGACGGCTGCGCTGGCAGCTCCGGGGCAGTGGCCAAGGGGCGAGTGATGGAGGAGGCTGAGAGCACTGGATTTTGCACAGGGTGATGTTTTTAGGCCGGGATGCTGAGGTGAGATGGGGTTGGCAGGGCAGGCAGCCTCACAGGGGGATCCCCTCTGCCCTGTCCAGCAGCCAAAATGTGGGGAAACACAGGTGGGAAAAAAAGATATGGATTTTCCTGCTAAAGCACAGTGAGGTCCCACAGCAGCAGCAGCCATGGGACTCAGCTATTGATAACCCACCCAGGAGTGTAATTAATCAATTTTAGGAGAAAGGTATGAACTTGCAGACATTTGGCATCTTTGGACAAGAGGAAGGCTCTGCTTGGTGGGACAGGATTTATTGTGGCCTCTGGGACAAGCTCAAGCCTCTGCATGTGTGTGCAGCCTGCTCTGGACCATCCTCGTGGGCTTTTCCAGCCCCATGGAAGCTGCAGCCTCCTCTTTGGGCTGCATCAGCTGCAGCTGAGTGCTGTGGATCTCCTGCAGTGGAAACTTTTTATTTTTCCCAGTGGTAAAAATGGGTTTGGATGGGGCTTGGAGCAACTTGGGATAGTGGAAGGTGTCCCTGCCCATGGCAGGGGGTGGAACAAGATGGTCTTCAAGGTCTCTTGCAACTTAAATCATTCCCTGATTCTGTGAAAATATGGCAAAGGCAGGGCAGGGCACAGAGACAGTTCCCAGAGCAGCCCAGGGGCCTTTCTCTCCATCCAGGAGGGTGTTTTCACCCAATATGGATTTCCAGCCTGTGGGTCTCACCCCTGTAAGACACACGGTGGCATGGGGGGCATCCAAGCCTCCCTTGGTCAGTGTTTCCCCTGCCAGATATTCCCTGGGCAGGACTGTGTGGGGGCTCTGGATCCCTGCACAGCCAGGGGCTGCATCCAGCATCCCACACTGGGACTCCACTTGGAGCAGGGCAGGAGGAGGGGAGCCCTCGCAGGCGCCGCTCAGTCCAAGCCTGGATCCAGTGTGGATCCCAGGGCTTGCCAGCTTCGAGCCATGACTCCTGCCCTCTCCCCTGGGCATCCATCTGTCTGGCTCCACGGTAATGACGGCGAGCTGGCGGCACAGAGGGATTAAATGACTTGCCCAAGGTCCCGTGGGGAGTGATGGCCACCCGGGAGGAGCACCCGGCTGTCCTGCTCCTGCCCCGGCAGCGCCCGGCCCTGCGGAAAAATGTGCTGCAACAGAGCCGGAAAAACACGGCACAGCCCCACGGAGCACGTCCCCATCCCGGTGACATCCTGGGGAGCAGAGCTGATGGATGGTGCTGGAGGGATCTCCACACCATGACAGAAGCAGGTGCTGCTCTCCTCTCACCGGTGGGGTTTGGTGCTGCCAAACCCTTTCCCGGGGCTGGAGGATTTTGCCGATGCCCTCCCCAGGCTGGGGCCGGCGCAGCCCGAGCCAGTGACTAACACCTCCTGGTTTGCAGCTTGTTTACCTGGCGCTGGGGCTTCGTTTTGGAAGGCTGACTCACCACAGCACCTTCCCCCTCTGCCACTGCAGCTCCCTGACAAAAACTTTCCATTTTCCCATTGTTTTAATTGCCCTCATTTGAGAAAACTGCTCCAGAAAAAGCTGGCTCTGGGTTGAAGAGACCTGTAACACACGGCAGCCCCAACTGGTCATTCCCACAGCGGTGGCAATGGGGGGATAATGGGGCGGGACACCTACCCCTGTGGCGCATGTTGGGGACCTCGGTGCCATGGCTGTGCCAGGGTCTGGGGCACGCAGGGAATGTCACGGGCAGTGAGCTTCCAGCAGCCACCAAACGTGGCACACGGGCGGCCGGCGGCGCGCAAACGCCGGCTCCACACGGCTGAATGCGGCCCGACAGGTTTGTGGAGAAGCCTGTCCCGTTCAGCTGGATTTTTGGAGAGGCTGGAGCCAGCCCAGGCACCAGCCACTTCCCGCGAGGTGCTGCCAGCTCCGGCAGAGCCGTGCGTGGCGCCGGGTCGCGGCCCCAAGCCCACGGGGCAGGCACAGCCTGGGGATGGGACACACAGGGCCTGCTCCCTGCTCCATGCTCTGTGCCAACACCGTGCCCTTTTCTAGGGGAATGGTGCGCCATGGAACTAGGGAAAGAGCAGCCCCTTCCCTCCTGGAGGGATCCTCCAGTATGTGGGGTCTGTGCCCTGAGGAAGTGGAGAGGGGCTGGGACCATGAGGACAACACACAGAGGTGTCCATGGAACTGCAGAGGGGCTTTCTGATGGAAAAAAAATGCTGGGCATCTGTAGGAACTGTGGGATGCAGAGCACGTCAGGTCCTCAGCAAGCAGTGTGGCAGGGAATAATCCAACAGTGGGGATGGAAGCAGGGAGGAAGGAAAGGGAATCAGGGAAGGACAAGAGCTGGTTGAGAAAATCATCCGCCCTTCTCCAAGGAGCAGGATTTCTGCAGTCATGTGCCAGGTGAACCCTGGACCCGCGGCAAGGGTGGCAGTGTCTGTAAATTCCAGAGGGGAAAATCCTCTCTTTCTCGGGTAGGGTCATGCTGCATTTACAGGATCAAAGAAAAGGTGGGAAAATCCACCCAAAATGGTGACGAGTGGGGGTGTGGTGGCCACCCTCAGCCTGGGAGCATCGTGTGGGCTCAGGGCCGGGTGAGGATGTACTGGGGTCACTGGTGCTCTGCTGTCCCATCCCAATCCATGGCACATGGTGTGCGCTGCGAGTGGCCCTGGCAGGAGGGAGAGAGATGATTAAAGCTGCCTTTGATGAAGCAAAAATTAATAAACAAGCAGGCAATTGTGCTGGGCTCTATTTACTCGGGATGACAGCGTGGAGCCGGCGTGGCGAGGCCGCCGAGGCCGGGTCCCACATCAAACAGCAGGACAGCGCCGGCCGCGAGGGGACCACGCCATCACCTCCTCTCCGACGGGTTTTTCCTGGTCCCAAAAATCCAGGAAGGTCCATGTGTCTGTTCCTCGTAGCAGGGCCCCATTCCACGCCGGCGGGGAACACTGGAATGAACAGCAGATGCTCTGTGCCATGGTGACATCTGACTGTGGTAGGATGTGCAGGTCTTGGGTGCACTTTGGAGGTGCCACTTGGCACCTCTGCCCTGTCCCCCTGCTCCAGGGTCATCCCCACCTCTCTCCTGACCCAGTGATGCTCCACAGGCACTGAGGTCCCTTCCCTGGTGCTTCTGTGCAGAACTGGGGCTCCCCAGGGGAAGAACTGGGAGGCCAAACCCATGGCCTCACACCGGGTCCTTATCAGCTGGTCAGGAATATTTACCTGCTGGTTTCCACCAGATAAAAATTTGCTGGACAAACAGGAGTCCCCAGCTGGCCCCAGGGCGGTGGCACAGCAGGGACACGGCTGAGGTGGGACCCCTGTCCCTGCTTCATCCCCACTCGGTCCCAGGTGCTGCAGGTCACCGAGGTGCCACAGGAGCATGAGGGACATTGTCCCCACCTGAGTGTCCAAGGGTTGATGACCCCCAAGCCGAGCTGTGCCAGGCTAAACCGAGCCGAGCTTATCTGTGCCAGGCTGAGCCAAGTCAGGTTGAACTGACGTGGGTTGAAGGAAGCTGGGCTGGGCTGAGCAGAGCCGAGCTGAGCCAAAACACGCCAAGTTGTGGTGGGCTGAGCTGAGCCAATCTGTGCCAGGCTGAGCTAAACCGAGCTGGGCCGATCCGATTCGAACCAAGCTGGGCTGAGCCAAACCGGGCCGAGCCGGGTGGAACCGAGCCGAGCCGAGCCGAGCG
>VZRV01003333.1:1323924-1403126 GCA_013398115.1 Falcunculus frontatus | reverse complement strand
CGCTGAGCGGGCGCGGGCCGCGCCATGGCCGCCAAGGACAATCCCTGCAGGAAGTTCCAGGCCAACATCTTCAACAAGAGCAAGTGCCAGAACTGCTTCAAGCCCCGCGAGTCCCACCTGCTCAACGACGAGGATCTCAACCAGGTGGGATCTTACCCCAAAACCCACTGTTTTCCCCCCAAAATCCGCTCCGGGGTCCCGCCCCCTGCCCGCCCCCAGGGCGCCCTGGGTCTCCGTGGGGTGTTCGCTGGCCCCGCGGGTAGCCTGGGGTCGCACAGGTACCTTGGGAGTCCCCTGCGTAGCTTAGGGTCCCATGGGTGTCCCCATGGATAGCTCAGGATCCGATGGATAGCATAGGGTCTCATGGATGTCTTGGGGTCCCATGGATAGAACAGGGTGCCACGGGTGCCTGCTGTCCCCATGGTTCACGCAGGATCCCATGGGATCCCCAGGGGTCCCACGGGGTGCCTGCTGGACACAGATATTGTAGGGTCCTGTGGGTGCCTGCTGCTCCCACAGGTACCGCGGGCTGTCAGGGATGCTGGGGGGTCCCATGGATAGCACAGGGACCTACAGGTATCCCTATATTCCATGGGATATTTTGGAGCTCCAAGGGTGCTCCCTCGTCCCATAGAGTGTCTAGGAGCCCCATGGGGTGTTTGCTGATCCTACAGATAGCACAGGGACCTACAGGTATCCATGGATCCTGTGGGGTGTTCAGGAGCCCCACGTGTGCACTCTGGTCCCATAAAGTGTCCAGGAGTCCCATGGGGTGCCTGCTGACCCCATGGGTGGTGCGCAGTCCCACGGGGTGCCTGCTGACCGTACAGATAGCACAGGGACCCACATATATTTGTGGATCCCATGGGATGTCCAGGAGCCCCAGGGTTGCTCTCTGTTGCCATACGGTATCCAGTGATTCCAGCGGGTCCTATCCGTAGTGTGTGGTCCCTTGGGGTGCCTGCTGACTCCACGAACAGCACAGGGAATCACAGGTATTTGTGAAGCTCGTGGGATGTCCAGGAGCGCTTTGAGTGCTCTCTGGTCCCACAGGGTGTCCAGCAATCCCATGGGATGCCTGCTGACCCCACGGATTCCCAGGTGTCCCACGGCGCACCCACACTGTTCCCTTAGGCCATGGCTCACCCCGCTGTCACCTCCCCTGGGGCCTCACCCCCTGAGGCCGTCTGGGGCCCTGCACCAGCTTTTGGGGCGATCCTGTCTCCTCTTGGGGTGCACGGCAGCAGGTGGGGGTATCCTGTGAGCTCTGTCAGACGATCCTGAAAGTCTTGGAAAAAACTCGGTTGAAAACGTCCCCTCTTGGCCATGCCGGACATGATCCCCCTGCCCTACAGCCCCTCGCTTTTCCGGGGACATGGGAAGGGGACCCCAGCCCCTTTCCGGAGAGGGTTCAGCGCTGGGGGGGCTGCCAGGGCTGGGTCTTCCTCCTCTTCCTCCTCTTCCTCCTCTTCCTCCTCTTCCTCCTCTTCCTCCTCTTCCTCCTCTTCCTCCTCTTCCTCCTCTTCCTCCTCTTCCTCCTCTTCCTCCTCTTCCTCCTCTTCCTCCCAGGCCTGACGCAGGCCTAAGGCCGGCGCTCCCATGGCAGGGGGTGTTTGGGGCATGGGGGGCGTTTTTGGGGTGCGGGAGCCCGTCCCTGGTATTTGGGTGAGGGGAATAGAGCCGCCCTCCCTCCTCCTACACCTTTCTGGGCCAGGGCTGCCATCCCCGCTCCCGATCCTATTATGGCAATGAGATCAGACATATTGCTGCGCTCGCTGGGGGGGCGGCGGAGAGGGGGGGGCATCATGAAATCTGAGGGCTAATATGGAAAAAATGTAACTGGAAAAAATGCCGTGGTGTGTGCGGGAAAGGGGCGGGCGGCGCGGAGCGTCGCGGCCGTGCCCAGACAAAGGAGCCGTCCCGGAGGGGGCTCGGGAAGAGCCCCCCGCTCCCGGCCGGCCCCTTCCCGCTGCCTGGGGGTTGCGCTGCCTCCAGGTGCAAAGCTTATTTACTTTTTTGGGGGGCTCAAAGCATCGCACGCAGCCCGCCATAGTGCCTGCCTGCCCTGCCACGGGGGCCACCCACCTCCCTGGGGACCCAGGGACGTGTTTCGGGCAGCCCCTCTTTGGCTTTGTTCCCGTCGCAGTGGTGGGTGGCCCTGGGGGGCTGCCCCCGCGTCCGGTTCCCATGGGGTCGGGGTCAGCCCCTTGGCCGGATCCAGGCCCTGCGCGGGGGGCTCTGGTTGGGAAAACGGCGCAATCCTGCTCGGCTTCTCCCTTGCAGCTGGGGTGAAGTAATCCCGCTTCCCAGATAAGATGGTGGCTGTGGTAGCGTGTGATGCACGCACGCACCTCCCGCCCTGCCCGCAGCTCCCCGTGCCCAGGAGCCCCCCGGCCGCGGCCACCCCAGCGCTTCCCTGCCACTCTGCCCACCTCCACTCCCAGGTTGTGCCCCGTGTCGAAACCTGGCTGGATGTGGGGGTGTGCTCGCTCCGAAGCACACCCAGGAATAACGGTTCATTTAACAGCTCTGAATGTTTCTGCCTTTTTAACTCATTCTTTTTAAGCTTGGGTTGGTTTGGGGGGTCCCACTCCGCAGCATGGGGGCTCTGTGCCCAGCATGTCCTCCTCACCCCGTGGACAGGGATAGTGTTGGTGATTACCTAGAGTCAGGCTAGAAAAGTCTTTTGGAGTCATCTGACCTTTGTACTTGGCTTAGAGGAAAGGTGAAGGTACTTCACACTTACGCACTTGTGTCCCTTTTGGATTTTTATTAGATAAAAATACCTGTGTGGGTGTCAAGAGCTGCCCCCGCTGCTTCCCGGGGTGCTGCAGGGCGCTGGAGCCACTCAGGGCAGAGACCTGGAGTGTGTTTGCAAAGAGTCACAAATATTTAGTGGTAGTAGTGGATTTCCGTCCTACTCGGGAACCGGCTTAGGAATGGGGCTGGGAGGGGGGAAATCCAGCCCCAAACATCAGGATTAATGAGCTGGAGCTCTCTAATAATAATCAGACTTAGCGCTTCCAACTTCAAAGGGCTGTGCGGACGCTAAGTCCCTAATCCCGGGAGCGCTGCGTTCACGAGTTGTTTTTGTGCGTGGCTGTGCTGCGGGACGGGGCTCGGTGTGATTTGGGGCAGCTACGTGCAGTCCCACCACCTGTTGGAGACATGACTGTCCCCTCCCAGGGCTGCAGGTGGGAAGTGATGTGCCTTTGCCCCCCCCAATCTGTGTTTGACCTTCTGGGGTGCCCACACAGCATGGGAAAAAACTGGGTCAGTCAGCGCGGCTGTTGTCCCTTTGGGAAAATCTGTTGCTGTGAGTTGTGGGCTGTCAGATCCCTTGATCCTGTGTGGTGGCAGGATCTGGCTGCTGGCAGACGCAGTGCTGTTGGTGGCTCTGTCCTGGCTGTGCCACCCACCCATTGCCAGCTCATCTTATGCTGCTCCTTTCCCATCCAGAGAGAAATTCCCTTTCTGTGGGAATTTCCACCTTCCTGGCAAGACGTGCCTATGCTGGCACTGCACAGTCCCCTGTAACCACCTGCAAACCTCATATGGAACTTGGCTTTCCAGAACTTGCCCTGAGAAGATGGATGGTTCATTCCCAGGGACCTGCTTCTGTCTCCAAGAGAAAGCCAGCCTGTCCAGTGGGTCCATTTCCCCAAGCAGCCACCCAAGGTTCTTGTGGCGTTGTCCCCACTGGGTTCCTGCTCTCCACACTGGCTGCTCCAGGCATGTCCATGTCTGCACATACATGCCTTTGGTCTGTAAGATAAAGCCCCCAACAACGTGGGACAGGCTGGGAATTAACCTAAAAATTTCGCCTGGCCTGAATTGGAAGAAAAGCAGAGTGTAAAGCAGTTGCTTTTAATTTTCTCCATGCATTTGCTCTCTTGGGGCGTGGGGACTGGCACAGATAGAGGAATTTGAGGACGTCTTTCCAGCTACCAGTGTCTTTTTTTTCCCTTTTTTTCTTTTTATTTGAGATCATGGCATAAATGCCCAGAGGACCACCCAGTTAGAAAATAGAGCTCACAGACTTTTCCCACTGCCTCTTCCCGTGACACCCCTGCCTAGACAGGGGGTCGTTATTTCCATCTCTTCTCCACTGGACATTATCACTTTCCTACTGTTCTGGATGCTGAGCAGCTGGTGGCCAGCAGCCCTGAGGCTGGAGTGTGTCAGCATTGGGTCACAGGCTTGGCTTTGCTCTGGGACATTGTATCCCTGGGGCTGGGATGCCCTGTGCTGCAGGGGTCTTGTCCTGGCTCCTTGCGTTGTCCAAAGGGTGACAGGGTGAGGGATCATGTCCCGGCCACACTTTTCCCTCCAGCCCTGCTCCTTTTTGGGAGGAAAAGCCCCCATTTTCCTGGAAAGCAGCCCCCGCGCTTGCATTCCCTGCTCCCCGTTGCTTGTATCATGCTGCAAAAATCCGCCTCTACTTGGCTGATTATTAGCACTGAACAGGGGGTGATTTCACTGCAAATGTCAAATTTGCCTCTGTCGGTGGCTGTGGAGGGCAGGGACTTTGGGGGCGCAGCCAGAAGGGCTGGGGGGGGGCAGGGTCGTGGTGGCTCTGTCCCATGGGTAGCATCCCATCCTTGGAGAATGACGTGACGTGCAGGCAGGGAGGGCAGCGGGCACTCGGAAGCTGTGTTGGACGCTGGGGTTGATTTGGGGTGCACTTGAACCTCTGCCTGGCCCAAGGGAAGGGACGTGGTGGCGCCTCTGGGTGCTGGAGAACCGTCCCCTTTGCACACTGACTTGCTGCTGGGTTTTTGCATGGCGCCGCACCTTATCTGCTCTGGCACCTGACAGAGTGATAAATCCCCTCTCCAGCACTGTGGAGAGATGTTGTGGCTTCTCCCAGGCGCTGAGGAAGGCCAGTGGTGGGAAGTGGTTAGATACGCCTGCTTGCTGCCAGGTACACCGGCTTTGGGGCTGCTCGAGGAGGAGCTGGAATTGCAAAGTCCATTCTGTCCCACTTCATTTTGCTGCTGCTTGACAAATTCCCTGTGCATGCTGCAGCTGGCCTCGGCCAGCTCTTGCTCCGACTGCCCCAGACGATGGCAGCGCTCGGGCCCAAGCACAGCTGTGGGACCAGGGGTATTTGCAGAAGGAGGCCGGCTGTTTGCATGAAGGGTGAATTCAACCTTTCCCCTTCCTGTTCCTCTGGTCGGTCGGTCACTCCCACTGCCCACACAGCAAACTGTCCAGGCAGCTCTGTCCTTTGGGATTTGCCGACACCTGGGTCAGTGCTAGCGGTGTGCCAGAAGGGCTGTGCCATGCACAGTGCCCACCAGCTGGCCCATGGCAGCGGCAGCTGGTGCTCCTCTTGCCCCGGGTCCAGTCCGTCCAGTCTGGTTTGTCCTTGTGCTGCATGTGGAGATGTGTTGGTGGTGAAATCCTGGCCGGGGATTCGCAGCTCTGGCAGTGGCCGACTCATGCCTGCCTTGTGCATATGTGTTTTGGCAGAAGAGCGGGATATGGATGGAGAGGGGATTCTCTCCATCATCCAGGGTGGTCCCCAGGAGCTGCCCAGGTCTCGGCCTGAAAAAAGCACTGTTTGGGCTGAACCCAGGGGCAGCGAGCAGCCACTTGGATGAGGAGCTGGGGGATGAGAGAGTGTTTTTGCTCCAGGAATGGTTGTGGATGCTCAGAGGCAGCACTGCAGCCTTCGTGCTGGAGTTTGTCGTCACCAGGTGACAGACAGCAGAGGGGAAATGCTGTACTGGCAGGGAAACAGGGATGGAAGCAGCTTAACTCCTGAGGCTGGGCTTTATCTCGGCCCTTGGGGTTGCTGCCGGAGCAGAGGTTTGCACAGCAGTGTTTGTGGAGCCTCCTGACAGCCGTGGTCGCAGGTCTCCAGTGGGTCTCCATCTGCCATCCCACTGGGAGCGCGCAGAATGTGAAGTGATGCCTGTCTCTCAGTTCCTAGAGGCCGTGCTGTGGGCAGGAACGCCTGCTTGGGTATCGCATCCCATGCCCTCCCTGAACACCGTGTCACCTTCCCCATTCCTGCCGGGTGACGGCTGCTCCGACTCATCCATCAGCGATGTTCTCTCGGCTCCAAGGTGTGCAAAACTGAGAGCAGAGCAGAGCTGAAACCACCCAGATTTCCTATTTTGAGGTTGCAACCACAGTGTTTGTGGTGACTTTCTCCTTGAACTGTGCCAGAAACGGGTCCCTGCCTCTGAGGAGCTCTGAGTGGATCAGGAGACAGGGGATGATGACCTTCCTCTCCCCCCTCTCTGGATCTGGATGAGAGCTGTGACCCCGTTGTGTTCCCCTGGCTGTGGGGAGCAGCAGGCGCTGCTGTCGGAGAGGCTCCTTTGGTGAATATCGGGGCTGACCCGTAAAAGTGATGAAGCAAGTTCCACCATGGATTCAGCCACAGCCTGGGTCAGGCTGGGTGCATTGTTCTTTTGTGGGGCTGCTGGAAGCCCTGGCATCACTTCCCTGGTGCGCAGGGCTCCCTACTCCCGGTGCTGGAGGCAGAGCCTGAAGCTCTGATGAGCAACAATCCATTTTTCTTCCCCTTCCCGCTCAGTTGCCAAGCCTGAACAAAACAAGCCCTGCCTCCACCCGAGACAGGCTGATTACGTCTGCCGGCAGCCTAAACAGATTATCCCTCCCGCCACGCGCTCGGAGCCAGGAGTCTCTCCCGGCGATGGATTCGGACTTCCCTTGGAACGTGTGGGGGTGGGTGGGCACTGGCTGTGAGGGCATCCCAGCCCACCTGGGTGTCCAGCACCCCAGCAGGGATGTGGGTACTCTGCCGTGGGGTTGAGTCTGTGTCCTAAGAGGGGGATGTGGATGTTGGTACAGCTCTTCTGTTCCACCTTGTGCAATGAGCTCCTGCAGCACTGTGGGGCTGGCGTGGTGTGGTGCTGCTGGGTCCTGCGTGCCTGGCTGGTTTGCATGGGGAGGGAAGAGGTGAAGGTACCACCAAAAACACAGGAGGTGTGAAAGCTTGTCCAACAGGCAGCTGGGTGGTGTCACAGCCCACTTCCAGCCCCATGACCTGGTGCTGCATGGGCTCCCACCCTTCTGTGACCTGTCCTGCCCTCTGGAACTGGGTGCCTTGCAGCCCTGGGGGTGTGCAGGGGTTCCTGTATCATCCTGGGCTTTGGGAAGTGCTGAGTGGCTCTGCGTGACCTTAAAACCCAATTCCCTGTGTGCTGGGAATCGTGTTCCTAGTGCTGGTGGAGCTGGTTGGGGTGGTTTGTCCATGCCTGGGCAGCATCAGCACAGCAGCCTGACAGCTTTGTGTAAACCCAGCTGGGGCCGCTTCCTTCTCCGCTTCCTCCCACCCGCCGTGCTGTCGGCGCTGGGCTGGAGGCAGCGTCCTCCTCCTGGATGCACTGTAGGCTTGTGGGCTGAGGGGAGGGATGCAGTGGCTGGAACAGCGACCTGAGAGGCAGGTGAGGTGCTGCGTGTGCCCCATAGCCCAGCTCCAGTGTTGGATCAAAGGTGGGATGCGATACCTGGGCACTCCCAGAGGCGTGACAGGAAGCGGAGTGGTGACGTGGGGGTGTTTCTGCCTGAGTCAGCCTCCAGCAGTCCCACGGGATCGGATGGAACTGGGCACTGTGGGGCTGCAAACCGGCCGCACCTCCCACACAGTGGTGGGGTGAGCGTCACCCCACCCCACCCCAGCTCCATCAGCAGCTGCTCTCCACTGTGCTTTCCACAGCATTTTGTGGCTCACCCTCCAGCCAGGTACCTTCTGGATAAAAGCAAAGCCACCCGCCCAGTGCTTGAGTACCCCATGTGGCTGCTGCTTGTGCAGAAACTACGTGCAACCGTCCTTTGGATATCACTGGAGCTGCCAGGAGGCGGACAGGGCCCTGCATCAAAAGGCATCCTGGGAACCCTGGGGTTGCTCTAACACCATCCCTGAATGTGAGGTTGGACAGAGCTGCTTGGAAGAGGGAATTTTTGGTCTGAGCTCTTGCTCAGTGCTGGTTGTTGCATTTTCCTCCTCTTAACGAGCTCTCCAGAAGAAGCCAAGCCAGTGGAAAGGACGTGTGATTCCAACTCCATCCTGGTGCTCCAACACCCTCCCGGACCTGCCTCCCACATCGGGTTTATTTTAAACCTTGCTTCAGCAGGGCTATTCCAATGCAGGTGTGATGAGTTTATTTCAGACTCTGTGTGCTAATTCATATCCCTTTCATTTAGGCTTGTACCTCTCTGGGCATTTGCTTGGTTTTAGCAGGAGCTTGTTTTGGTTTGGCTTTAAAAGGCACTGCTGTGTGTTTATTTGTTGATGGGTGGAACCAGGCTGCCCACGCTGCCTGGCTCTAATTCATACCTTTCAGCTGTTTTGGTTTCAATATCTGAAATTGGATGCTTCTGCCAAAATAAGTGTAGCCCACTGGTGGTTTTTTGTGATGCTGGTGCAGAAATGACCGTGCTCTATGTTAAGGATGTGTATTTCAGGTGCTCAGTGTTTATTTACAGACAGTTTGAACTAAAATTGGAGTAGCTGAGGGCAAAATAATGTCTGCTGGGGGGTGTGAGCCAGGCTGAGGTAGAGCAGGACTTCATGCCTGTAATGCTGGGTTAAGGCTGCTTACTGCTGGCCCTAGTGATGATGTCCCCTGTTGGTTCCATGGTTACTTTGTCCCTGGTGTGGCACTGGGACCTGCCTGCTGCCTGTCACACGGGCTGGATGCTGTGGGGTGCTCGGAGTGGGTTGGGATAGTGCTCTGGGATGGCTGCAGTGCTGTGGCTTGTGTCAGGGAGAGTTTTAGCTCATGGGGCTTTGCTGAGTTGAGCACTTGGTCTTGTTCAGGAGCTGTGCTGGGGCACGGAGGGGAAAACTGGGGGATGGAAAAATTAGGAGGTGAAGGAGGGCTGAGCCCTGCAAGCAGCTTGCTGTCTGGAGCATCACCAGGGTGCTGCCTTGGTGTGGTGGTGCCAACTGTTGGGACGTCACACTCTGTTGTCACTGTCATCCTCTTGTTCCTGCATGGTGGAGGCCACTCCTAAGATCTTCTCAAGCGCCGGTTGCTCAACACTCACCCCAAGTTCTCCCATGGGAATTTGGGGACCCTGTTTCCTGTCACAGTGACCCATTGAAGGGTCTCTGATGGGTCATCATTAGTCATTTGCAATTCTACTTTTCCCCTGTAAAACGGAAGAGAAATTTGGGATGTTTGGCTCTTCCCAGGCCACGCGGGTGGCCGTGGCCACCTCCCAGCATGGCAGGGAGCAGCGGGATCCCCCGCTCCGGAGTCCTCCCATCGCGTGGGCACGGATGCGTCACGGGCGGCTTTGGGTGGGGGCGCGGGGCGGGGTGTGCCGGGGGAGTGGCAGAGCCTGGCTCACCTGCGGGGCGCTGGCAGTGTGGGCGGCACACAGACGGGCACGGAGCGGTGCCGGGCGGCTGGAGGTGGCATGGGGGCCATGGGCGAGCAGGGCACCAGCATCCAGGTGAGCTGGACAGGGGTGACGGTGGGCTCTGGGCCCTTTGCCAAACCCAGGCAGGGTTGTGGTGCCCACAGGTGTCTTTCTGCACCCCCAGTGTGATTGTGGGAACAGGTGTAGGGGTGCCCTGAGCCCCCTTAACTCCCCCAAATGGGAGTCCCAATCCCAGCGCTTCGTTTTCATTGGTTTAAATCTCATTTAAAAGGGGAAGGAAGGAAGGAAGGTCTTCTCAAATCATGTTTTCCCAGCTGCTGGGAGAGCAACACCTCAAGCTGGTATGTCATATTGTGGAGGGGATAAGAGATTTTGTTATTTCTTTTCACTTTATAAACAGTAAAAGGTCTCCTCCGGCGTGTTTCCAGTTTGCTTACTCAGTGCTTCATGCATTTGACAGTTTCTGGTGCATAGGCAGTTTCTTCTATTGTTTGCAGGGATTTTTCCAGAGGGGAAACTTTTTTTTAACATTACAAAACCACAGAAACTGGCAGGAGGAATCTAGGGGAGGTACTGAACTGGAAACAGTTTTAAACTTTAAGGAACAGAAAAGAATGAAAGGAACAAAATTAACTGAATCAGTTAGAGGGGAGCAGGGAAAGTGTGTCCTTGTCACTTTTTGGCCGGGCCGGGATGGACATGCATGGGTGTTCCATGGTGGAAAACAGTGTTCCCAGACTCGGGGTCTCCTGGAGCTGGATCTGCTCTGGGTTTCCTCCCTCCTGGTCTGTCCTGGTATCTGTGGAGCCGCCTTGCTGGTGTGGCAATGCCTTGCCACTCTTGCAGCAGGATTTGGCCCCAGCCCTTGCCAGGTGTTGGCTCATCGTTTACAGCTTGACAGGCAGCAGGAGCGGTGCCCGCAGGACTTTGCGTGGGAGGACATGCCCAGTGCCCATCCCCATCCCACCGCTTGCCGTGGCGTGGGTCAGCTTCACCCTGGCCACTTCTGCATCCAAGCCACGGGTGGAAAGAGCCTGGATATTTTTTTTCCACTGACATACGGCAGTGCTGCAAGGTTCTTTCCGAGTATTCTTTCCCTTTCTCTTCCCGGCTGGCTGAATGAGCTGTTTTCCCTCCTCCTGGCTCTGACCTTCCTGTGTGCTCGGCCGTGGGCTGCTGGACGCCGCTGGCGGGGGGAGCGGGCTGGCAGGGGCTGCCCCTGCAGGGAAGCGGGAGTTGGATGTGCACGGCACAGGAAGTGGCTGGGAGCTGGAGAACTGCCAGCGCTGGGTAGTTTTTCCTCTCTTAATTAACGAACGGAAAACATCGAGCTCTCCTTTGGAGTGTGTTTTTGCTTTGGAGTAGAGGCACGCTGCCGATGGCGACGGGAAGAGCCGTCGGTGGGGATGGGCTCTGCCGCTCGGCAGTACTCGGGAGGTTGCTGCTCCGGGCACGGTGCCATGCAGGAGCAGCTGTGTTTGGAGTTTGTGGCTGGGGTTTTGCCTCCTCCCGAGTCCTAGTCTCGGTCCCATTGGCACACAGTGTGTGTCACACCACGGGTTGCCATCAGACACCACGTTCCCTGCACCGGGAAGGCTGAGTTTGCCTGCATGCAGGAGGCTGAGCTCACGCAGCTGCCTTCGTGCTGGGGCTGCTGCAGTTTCCCGTGATTCCTGACCATCGATTCCCCGTGGTGCTGATCCATGTTGAGCCATTTTCTGCTGTGCCTGAGTGTTTCTCTGCTGTTTCTTTGCAGGCCAAACCCATTTATGGTGGCTGGCTGCTGCTGGCCCCGGAAGGAACGGACTTTGACAACCCCGTTCATCGCTCCCGGGTAAGTGAAGCTGAGACATCCTCTCCCCTTGACGTGGGTGGGGGTGGCAGGCGGACCAGCGAGGGCCTGTCCCTGCCCATGGGGGTGGCTGTGACTCTGGGAGTGCCACAGGTACCTTCATGCACCCATCCCCTTGTGCAAACCAGGAAGCTGGGAGATGTTTCCTGCAGCAAGGCTGGAATGCCTTCTCTGGGATGCAAGGTCTCCCATGCTGGGCAGCAGCCTGGGGCACTGCAGGTGCGGGTCAGGCTCAGTCTGTGCACTTTTATTGCTTGTTGCTTTTGCTTTTTGATGTTTTGATGCTGCTCTGGTTTGCCTGACACGTGCCATGCTGTCAGGAAGGCTCTGTGACTCTGAGCTGTGCTGTGTGAGCATCAGAAAGGCTCCCAGTTTTCCTTCAGGGCTTGGAAACAGCTACTTTATTTTCTGCAGCTCATCACGAGCATGCCCAGAACTCTAGAGGGAGGCTGCATCCCATCCCCTAGCGTGGACATGCCAATGTCAGGCAGGTCCTGCAGCAAGGAAGGAGCTGAGAGGTGGTTCCCATTTGCTATAACCCTGCAGAGCTCTGAAGCCAAGTGTTGGCAGCAGGGACCTGCAGGCAGAGCAGGACACACTCGGCTCCTTCCCAAAGGGGTTTGCTTATGCCTGGCAGAAACAGCAGCATCGTGTGGGGTCGGAGCATCCCCCACTTTCCTGTGCTGGGGGGTGTGAGGCTCAGAAGGATGCGGCCAGGCTGCTGTTGTTTCACTTCTGGCTTGTGACAAGGACTTTCAGCCTGTCCCCAAGCTTGTCTTGCAGGGAACTTGCTGCTGAGGCTGCCAGGATGGGGCTGTCTTGTGCGTGGGAGGGATGGCAATGGTCCGTGAACCCTCTGTCATGCAGCCAAAATGCTCTTGGAGCTGTTTGTAATAAAAAAATAGCTCCCGAATGAGCAAGAATTGGGTTCTGAGTTCAGCCTGGGGTATATGGGTCATTATTTAGAGTCACAGCTCGTCATTGGCTTGCTGGCCTGACTTAAAGGGGACCTGGGACCCGTGTCTCCCCAGAACCCAGGCTGCCTGCTAAGCTGGGGCTTGTGGAGGTCCACAAAGTCCTCCGTAGTTGTGCTTGTCCCTGAGCACCCTGGACTTTGCCCGAAGGGCTGAGAAAAGTGAGATAAGAATTGCTGCACTGGGGCTATGAATCCAGGACCTTTTTTATTTCAGCCTGCTCAACCAGTTTTTGTTCTTGGCTGAAAGCAACCTGGCGCACATGAAAAAAAAAAGGCAGTTTTCCAGCCAAATCAGTTCTCCAATCTGATTTGCTACGCAGCTGCAGAGGCAGTAGTGCCAGTGTGATGCCAGGATTGCCTGAGCAGTGCCGTGCCAGAAGTGCAGCCACCATCCAAGTTGAGCTCATGTGCTGCTGGGGGACATCTGACATGACACCCTGTCACCCTCCACCACTGGGTGCTGGAATAGATGATGCAGGATGAAGCTGAGGGCTCAGAACATTTAGTTTGGGGATCCTTCTGGTGTCCCCTGTTGTTGTGGCATGAACCTGAGTCAGGAGAGGTTTAGTTTGGATATTAGGAAAACGTTCTTCCCCCAGAGGGTGGTCAGGCACTGAACAGGCTCCCCAGGGAATGGTCATGGTCCCAAGGCTGCCAGAGCTCACGGCAGTCAGCACTGGGCAATATGGGCTGGTGCACACAGATCCTCACGCAGAGCCCTGCCAGCTGATGTGCAGCTCCAGTGCTCCCAGCCAGGCCCAGGGACTGGTGGGCACTGCCACGACCCACCTCGATGTCTTCTCTTGCAGAAATGGCAGCGTCGGTTCTTCATCCTGTACGAGCACGGGCTGCTGCGCTACGCCCTCGACGAGATGGTGAGTGCTGCCTGGCTGCGTCCAGGCTCTGGGGATCAGCTGGGTTATCTGCTGCCCTTGGAGTGCTCTGCCAAGCTGGAGGAGAGTTGTGCTCTCTGGGTTTGACTCTGTGCCAGGCTGGGTTTTTGTGGGAGCTCCGTGGACGCTCTGCAGAGGATGGTGGGTTTTTCAGAGGCGTGTGAGTCCCACCTCCCGTGGGATTCATCAGTTGCCGACAGATCCCACGCTTTCAGGAAGTGCTGAAGGGGGGTCCCCAAGGTCGTTCCCCCTCCTTTTTTCCCAGTTTCCCGGTGCCAGCTGGGTTTTGGTTGTGGTGAATCACCTTGGCAGTGTCCAAGAAGGAGGCCCTGCCTAGCGATGCCCGTGGAAAGTAGGTCAGCTGGAACGCCTTCCCACTGCTTGCCCGCCCTGGAGCTGCAGCTTGTCACCAGCACTGTTCCCATCTGTAAAAGGGGATCAAAGGAAGGGAAACCCATCCTCTGTGAGCTGCAGTGAGGCTGAAGAGCCCAGTAGGTCAGTCCCAGGAGCACCCAGGACTGCTGATTTACCCTGTTGGCTACAGCAAGCTCGTGGGAGGGTGGCCAAGGCTGAGCAGGCTGGCACAGTGGACACCCATATGCTGGGATCTGCCTGGGCAGGAAGCTCAGGAAGCCAACTGGAGACAGCACACCTGTGGGACAGGGACACATGGGGACCTGTGTCTGTGGCAGGGAGGCTCCCTGTGAGGTCAGTGTGCCTTGGTCCTCCTCCAGTGCCTCCTGTGAGGGCACTGTGGGATGAGGAGGCACAACGAGTGTGGCTCAGATTTCATGCTGTGTTTGTTTGTATTTTTACTTGGGGTTGGTCCAAGTGCCCTAAATAATTTAAATGTCTTCGGTAGGAGTAGTAGAGGCTTTAATACATTTTCAGTGTCAGCAGCCTGGCTCTGCACTGGGCTAGTGTTTCCTGTCCTACACTGACAGGAGGGTGGTTTGTGTCTGGGTGGAGTAGGGAGATTCCCCAGTCTGAGGTAGAGGTGCAAGAATGGTGGGGAACACAGTGTGGATTTTTTTTGCATCCTGAGGAGGTTGACGTGCCCCAGGTTCTGCTGCATCTGGGCAGAAGCAGACAGGCAGTGCCCCAGCCCCATGCCACAGGGGCCATTGCCAGAGAACACCCAGAGGACAGCAGGAGCATCCTGCAGTTCTCCAGGCACCTGTTGAGCTTTTTCCCCTTGAGAATGGAGAAAGTGGAAAAATGCAAACAAAAAGGGAAGGTACACATGTGCAGCATGGGATGGTGTCCCAGGCACTGTGACACCACTGTGCTGGCTCCTGAACTCACTGCCCCATGGCCACTTGTGGTGTGATGGATCCCAGGAGGGTCTGGCCTTGTCATAGCCATAGATAGAGGAGACTGTCATGGATCCTTCCTCCTCACTGGGGTTTGACACATGGTATAAAAATACCCTCCTGACCTTTCCACCCCTCTAGCTGTGCCGGCCCCTTGCCCTGTCCCCACCACCTCCATGGCCTGGTGAGGGCTGGGGCCTCATCCAGGGGGTGCCAGCAGAGACACTGTTTTTTCCATGAGGGATCCACTTCGCAGTCCACTCAGGGATGATCTACCCGCACTGTGCCCCAGTTTCTCCCCAGGAGCTGGGTGGGGGTCCCGTGGGAGCCTCAGTGCAGAGCAGCCTCTGGAGCATGCGGGAGCCGGGCAGCAGCTGCCCAGAGACCTCCCAGGCAGTTGCAGGCTGGGATTGAATGGCTCTGCTTGAACCTTTCAGACAATAATTTTGTGGGTTTGGCAATTTTTGCTCTTATTAAAAGCGGAATTGGAGGGAGGGGTGAGCCTGGGAGGGGAGTCCTGGACTGGTGATGGTGATGGAGACATTCCTGTGCCTGGCCAGGGAGGCTCTGCTCCTGGCTCTCGGCAGGTTGGAGAGCAGTGGAGCGTGGAGAGGCAGCTCAAAGCCCCACCCCAGGTTGGGGAGACCTCAGGGAGTCCCCAGAGATGTTGGTGTTGTGGTACTCAGAGGCCGTGGGATGGGGCAGCATTGGGCACAGGAGCCTTTTGCTGTGGGGCGCATCAAGTTTGGTGTTGGATTGGAGCATTTTAGTAATGGAAGGTGGGACAAGCAGGCACCAGCTACCCTGCTGGCATCCAGCTCTCTCCCGAGACCTGCCCAGGGATATCCCAGAACTGATCCTGAGTCTGTGCTCCTGCTCGGTCACCTTCTTTCTATGTGTCCATCATTCTGTCTGTCCTTTCTCTGCCATAGTTCCAGTCTGAAAACAAAATGAGTTCTGCATGATGGCTGTGATGGGGAGAATTTGCACAGGCTATGGACCTTCATCCCCTCGGACCAGGCTGAGCTGGCAGACTCTCTCTCTGGTGTCTCCCTCTTTCATGCTGGGTGCAGTTGGTGGCATCCAGAACCAGCCTGGCCACTGGGAATGCCCAGCAGATCCCACCCCCTTCCCCTCTGTGGGGATCGTGCCAGCAGCCGTTCCCAGCTCTGCCGAGCCCTGGCTAAGCCGAGCCTGCTCAGACGTGCAGAAATTCCTGCCTCCCAACTGTGGGTGGATGTGGAGGTTGTGTGATCACTTGGGGTTGCCTTCCCAAGTTGAACTGCATCCCCACGGTGGCCTGCTCCCGCTGTTTGATAAACCTTCATGCTGGGACTGATGGTGACAGGGGTTGACACTTCTCTGCAGCAGCTGGAGGATGACAAGGCCACTCTTACTGAGGGAAGGCAGGAAAGAAGTCGAGGACAGGCTTGAGATTGAGCTGCTGTGTTGTGAGTGTTCGAGGGCAAGTTTCAGTTCTCCTGGTAAAACACCCTGTGGTCTCCAGTGAAACCACTGCCGTGGGAGAGCAGCTCGGCCCCGCGGTGCTGGGGCGGTCTGGGAGGTTTTGGTTGGGATATGGGAGCTGCCACAAGAATAGTGCTGGGCACAGGGGCCAGAGCCAGCGAGTGGCAAGTGCAGAGCTTTTGCCTCCTTTTGTTTTGGTTGCTGTGATCTATAATTAGCGGCCGAGGTGTCTATAAATAGAGCCCGTCTGCGTGGGAATGGAAAGTCAGGAGGGGTTTTGTAGGGATGGAGAGTGCTGCCATGTCCCTCCCTGCGCCTGCAGGTGGGCCCAAGCACTGTCTGGGGATGGATCCAGCCCCATGGCTGGGGTAGGTCAGAGGAGAGGGTCTGGATCTCCAGGCCAGCTTCTTAAAGACTCACTGCATGTCCAGGGCCAGGCCTTGTCTCTGTGCCTCAGTTTACCCCTGTGCCACTTCTCTTGAGCTGGGATTTCTACTAGGTTGGCATTTTGCATCCTCCTGGAGGGTATTCTCCTGTCACATCAGGCTTCCTTTCGATAGCTGAGACTATTAATTTACAGGTTTTTTCTTTGTGCATATACTGGTTTGAAAACAGGACAAAATTCAGGCTTGTCTGGGAGCATTGCAGACTTTCTGGTGCTGTGGATGAGAGCCAAGGTGAGAGCATCTTCTGGATGGGCTCTTTTAATTTCCCTGTAGGGATTCAGGAGGAGCATCCATGGGCATGACAATACCCTTTTCCCAACAAACTGACTTCAGTGTGTGTCTGGCACTTCTCAGCCTGATGAAGCGTGAGGATGGGCTGTGAGCCCTAACTCTACCCTACCCCTTACTTGCTGGAGTCAAATTGCTTTCTGAAATTGGGAAGGGGTCTAAGAGGATGCTTAAAGCAATAGTCAGCCACCTCAATACCAGAGTTTCCTGGGGTGGTCCTGCTCCTAAATCAGGAACTTGGATGGATCATAGTATCATTAACCTCAGTACAATGGAGCAGATATCCCTGTTCCAGCCTGTGATGGCAGGGAGGGAGGTCAAGAGGGAGCCAGGAGCTGATGGGACTGGGGGGGGATGAAGAGCGAGGCCAGGCTGGCATCTGGGAATGGTTAGGGGAGCAGTGGGACCCCTGAGCTGGGTGTATAAACAGGAGAAGAGAGGCCAGCTCAGAGGTGGGAGGTCTGGCACTGCACAGCGGGGCTGTGGGGTCACATCTGGAGACCTGCTCGGCCCCAGGCCCCACTCCTGGCCACAGAAACCTAAGGAACTGATAAATGGATAAAAAGGAGAATGCTGTAAGTGTTGGTGGCATCTGGAGGAGGGGGATCAGAGGGAGAGCTGCGTGCTCAGTGATGCTGTGATCCACAGACCTGTGTAATTACTGTTTCCTAATTCACTCCCCTCCAAAATCCTCTTTATTTGAAGGAAAGGGGCATTTTAAAGTGCCATTGTCAGCAGAGCTGCACCGCGTTAATTTTCATTGTAGTTCCCTCCTTTGTCATCTGTATTGTTTTAAGAAGCCAAGAACCCGTTTGTGTGTTTTTTTCCTCCTTTTCAGATCAAAGCAGTTTACTTCAGTTTTGGCACAGAATTGAAATTCATTGGCAGGGATTAAAAACGAACCTTAAACATCCTGGCCTCTCTGTCCTTACTTTTTCCACACGTTTTGCCATTTAAGTGTTTCCAAACTCTCCCTGCCCCCTCCTCCGTGGGAGCACCAGGTTTTACAAACCCCATTCCCCTCATCCCCTGTGGTTTCCCTCATGGACACAATTTTGCCAGTGCCTCTATTTGCCAGATCAAGACTTTCAGTTTCTGTTTAGCATAAAAAGCTTTTGGCTTGAATCAAAGCGTGTTTGAAATTTAAAGCAAGCAGAGACAGGAAGGCTGGGTGGGAGTGACTGTGTGAGGCTCAGACGGTGACAGGGACCCCCATCCCAGTTTTTTTCCAAGACTGGATGTAGTCAAGTCGGGGTGGACAATGATCTGTGAGGTTTTATGTGGGATGTTTGGTGCGTATCTCAAAGATGATGCAGTAGCAATAAGGAAATTATGGGAAAATTGGGAAGCAAGATCCTTTCTCCTCCAGGGAAGCTGGGCAGGAAAGGGACATCCAAAGGGAGAGGGGACAAGCACATCCTTGTGACTGCTCGTGCAGAGACAGCACAAGTCCTGGTGACTCTGAACAGAGCTCAGAGATCTTTGATGAATTTGTTGTCTTTAATTTTCAGTACTGATTTGGGGGAAAAAAAATTCATGAACCTACAGGAGGCCCTGGGAACTCGTTCCCTGGGACCTCGCTGAAGCCAGGACCAAGCAGACTTGAAGGGGGTGAGGGGAGGATACACAGATCTTCATTTGTGGTTTTATATTAATGTCTGTCTTGATGCTGATCCAAGTGTCATTACTGGGGTTGGGTGTGGGGATCCCATAGTGGTGACTTTGGGGGGTCCATGTCTTCCCATTTCTCTCTGCTCCAAGTGTCTGGCCCCAGTTGCTGCTGGAGGTGGGTCCCCCTATCAGGACACCTGTGGGCTCCTGCAGGAATGGTTCCCTACACTGCTGAACCCTCTGTTTTATGTCTTTTAGTTTGGCTTAGGGTGTTTGGCAAGGTAAAACTGCTGAGCTGCAGAAGGGCAATTTTGGAGGGGGGCTGAGGGAACAGGAAGGTCTCCTCCAGGGATGGCTCCAACGTGAGTCCTGGCGACTGACAATGGCCAGGGACCATCATCAGGGCCCCAAAAGTGCCTGTGTTTATTGTGAGCTTTGGAGAGCACTGTTGTCCACATCCAAGCCCTTCGAGAAGGACATTCTGTGGCTGCAGGACCCTCTTGGGAGAGACCCCAGTGTGAAACAGTTCGTGGTGGGAGGTTTGGGAGTTAACAGGCAGAGAGAGGATGAAAGCAGAGTTGGGAAAGCTGGATGCAGCCAGTGACCTCCTAACACAAGCTGCTTTGATGACCTGGCCCAGGTGCTTCCTTCCTGGAAACAACACAGCCTCTATTGTCTTCTGCAGGGTGAGCCACAAAGCTGGAATTGCTCTTAGGCTGAGCAGCGAGGACAGGTTCAAGTGGCTCCATCCTTCTGCTTTTTCCCCACTCCTCATCCCTCGGGACCTAGCAAAGACATTTGTGTAGAAGACGTGTGCCAGAGCAGTGAGGAAAGTGAGCTGGAGTTTAGATTGCATTTATCTTGTTCGTGGGGGGCAGAGTGAAGCAGGCACTTGTAGCAGCTGGAGTTCCTTTGTGACTGCTGGACCTGTGGCTTCCAGCCACTGGCTGCGGGTTCTTGGTGAAGGAAAAATTTTATCTACTGTAAAAGGTTAATGTGGAAATGAAGCTCTGATGGCATTTAGGAGGGAAGATGTCAGGGCTTGCAGTGAAATGATACAGCTAAGGCTGAGCAGTTACCCTCACTCAGGCCCTGTGATCCCCTCAGGCAGTCAGGGAAGGGGCTGCAGCAGTGGGTGCCTGATCCCAGCTCTTTCCAAGCCAGAGCAGTGCTGGGCTCCCAAGCATCCCCCAGTCCCTGGGTGGCCGTGCCAGTCCACAGACGCATGAACGACCAAACCACCCAAGGAACCAACAAAAACACCTTTTTTTTTCCTCTGCTGTTGCTTGGTGCTGGGGAGGGGGTGTGAAATGAGGTGCCTGCAGAACGACCCTGAGCCCACCAGCTGCAGCCATGTGGTGGGGATGGGGTCGGGTTTAATTCTTTCCAGCCCTGTTGTAGGCCACTGGATCAGGTCAGTGAGGACCACCAGTGGGCCGTGGGCTACAGGTTGGGTGGCACTGGGCAATAGCATCCCTTTCCCTGCTCCTAGAAGAAGCAGCATCCCAGCAGCTGGCACATCCCTGTTCCCACTGAGGGTCATGAGGTATCCTGGCGTTGACTGGTGGGATTCAGTGCTGCACACCCCTCAGTGACAGCTCAGAGAGGAGGATGAGGATGTGAATGGATCAAGGCAACAAAGCTGCTCCAAAAATCAAAGCGCGTTCCCCCTTTTTTTCCCCGGCAGAGATCCTGCATTCATTGATTGTTGACATGACATATGTGGGTTGGAGAAAGGCAGCGGCAGCTTCTGGCAGGGGAGGAAGGGGCTGGGGGGGCCAGAGGGGCTCTGCTAGCCGAGATGCTGATTACCAGGGGCAGCAAATAGCTTGCAGCTGCCTCCGCTCAACACGCTCTTTGTGGTGCTTGCAGCCACTCTTTGGACGCAGCTATTTTTAATTTCCCCAAGCGCGTACAAAGCAAAGGGGGTGGGCGATGCCGCCGGCGTCCCCCCTTCCTGCCCCCCGCTCCCACCCCTTTCCCAGCCAGCCCTGCGCTTCCCGGCTTCCTCCCACCCTCCGGGGAATGTGGGGAGCTTCACTCCCTCTTTTTTGGTTTTCTTTTTCTTGGGTCCGCATTGGGAGCCGGCCTTGGCTTCCCCCCCACCCTGCGCCAGTGTGTGCGGGGAGCTGGGAAAATGCAGAAATAAATAAATACGCAATTAGGCAGGCGTCCAGCCATGGAGGGGGGCGTGCTGCAAAAAGAGACTCCGGCCAAATTTTGGAATGCCTGAGAAAGCGGCTGGAGCCGTGGGCGAGTGCAGGGTTGTGGGCTTCCCACCGCCGCTCCCCTCCCGGCAGAGAAGGGGCGGCTGTGACCCCTGAGGAGGAGGAGGAGGAGGGAGGGTGGCAGCTCCCAGCCTTGCTCTCGGGGGCTTTCCACCCACTGGCATCTCACTGAGTCCAGGACAAGGCGTGTTTGTGCTGGAACTGTGATGGGAGCAGGGGGTCTCAGCCCCCGGCATGCTCTTGCCTCGGCTCAGGAGGGATTTTTCCACCAAAAGCAGAGGTGTGCCCTCTGTTCAAGCAGCAACACAGTTCGGGGTTAATAAATTACTTATTTGCAGCCCTTGTTTCTCTGTTAGGTAAGCATTGGTGAATATGATATTTCTGCTTTATCCCAGGCATGAATTATTCATCAGGTTTGGAGGCTGTAAAAGGGACGTCAGGTTAAAACTTGCGTGGAGACAAGCCGAGGTCTTCAGTGAGGTTTTGTAAACAGCTTTTCTCAGGGTTACCAAATGCAGGGTTTTTGCAGGAGTCTTCCCCCTTTTGTCTGTGCTGTTTTGAAGCATTTCTGGTGAAAAATGAGAATTTCCAGGCAGGTTTGATTATTTGTCTTGCTCATTGAGTTATCATGGGCTGCAAGATACAAAAGTGGAAAAAAAAATGCCATCAAAATACTGTTTTTCCTTTATGCTGGACCGGGTAACAGCATGTGAATGTGCTCTCGGTAGTATGTATTTGTAAGACCTTTTAATTTTGCACTGTTTCTTCAAAGCTGCAGAGGAGGCTCTTCCCTGCAGTCACTGAAGTCTGACTGCAAGTAGGCAACGAGATAAAACAGCCAGACAGCCTTGCTGAAAGTTGAAATTACCATAGGTAAATCACGTGTGCGGCAACTTCGCTTACCCTTCACCTCCTTCCTGCAGGATCTGGTCTGGGAGCTGGTTTGTGGAGTGTGTTAACAGGCTTGTGCTCTGCTGCCCGCCACAGGCAGCTCAGCTCCTCTTGTGCTGCTACAGGAGACCGGGTCGAGGTGCTGGGGGTGTGGCTTGGGGTGCTCTGGGAGCTGGGGAAAGCTGGGAAGGTCCCATCTTCCATGGAGGTTTTCCCCCCCCCATGCTTTCCTGGCATGCGCCCCACGGCCATGCCCCATCTCTGCTGCCCTGGCACCCCTTGCCATGGGGCTGCAGGGAAGAAATCCTTCCCTGTGAGGGTGGGGAGGCCCTGGTACAGGGTGCCCAGAGAAACTGTGGCTGCCCCATCCCTGGAAGTGTCCAAGGCCAGGTTTGACAGGGCTTGGAGCAACCTGGGATAGTGGAAGGTGTCCCTGCCCATGTCAGGGGATGGCACTGGATGGGCTTTAAGTTCCTTTCCAACCCAAACCATTCCAGGATTCTGTGACGTGATCCTGGGAGGTCTTGGCTTTTGCACTTCTCAAGCCTTGGGTGCTGTGGCTCCAGGTGCTGTAGCTGTGGCTCTCTGTGATTTTGTGGCCAAACAGAGCCGTGGAAACCTGCAGTGAGGCCGTGGGCTGCTCTCCCACTGTGACCCATGGTTGTCAACACTCTCCTACCCATTCCCTTTGCTCTGGGTGACAGGTCCTTGGGCAGAGGAGACAGAGGGAACAGGCACACAGGATCATTTTAGAAGTGTCCAGGCAGCATCCTGAGCTCGTACGGGATTTCCACCTGTTGTGATGGTGTGACTGGGGAGAAAAGGTGGGGTTTTGGAGCACACCCAGCCTTGGCCCTTTCCTCCACATTTCATCAGCCCTGTTGTGATCGCATTGATAAAGTCACAGGGATCACCAGGGCACTGGGGAGCTACTGGGATATAATTAGGGTTTTGGTTCACTTTCCTGGCTGCTTTCCCGTTAGGGGAGGGACAGCAGGGATTATGGATGGAGCAGATGTGTGGAGGGAGGAGACGTTTGGCTTGCATGGGTGGTTAATGCCATGTACAGGCCAGTGCTGGGGGGGGGTGAAGTCTGTCATCCCAGGCATGGGGGATGGAGAAACCTCTTGGGCTCATCCCCCTCACATGCACTAGCCCCAGATTGCTCCTCTCTGCTGGGATTGCACAGCTGCTCCCAAAGGAGGGTTTGGGAGCAGCTCACAGCTGTGAACTCCCTCCTCTCCCTGTACTCCTCTACAGGAGCCAGATGTGAGCAGCAGGTTTAGGGAGAAAATGCTGCTACCCTGGGACAGTTCCAGCAGCCTCATGTGTTATTCCTGAATTTTTCTGGGCATTTAAAGTACTTTTTACCCCAGGTGCCACTTGCCTGTGTACCTGGTGGTGCCTGCCTGGCCAGGACGGCTCTTTGCCATCAGTGTCGGTGCCTCCACCACATCGTGCCTGTGTCAGCAAAGCCCAGCTTGAGGTGCTGCTGAGTGGTCTCATTGCTCCACAACAACCATGTGAGCCTGTTGGGAACTTTCCTCCTTGGAACTGGCCAAAAAGCTCACATTTTGTGCCATTTCGTGGGATGGCCAGTGGTCAAAGTTTGGAAAACCCTCTCCAGCCATCATCTCGGCTTTTGGGAAGGTCTTCAGGGTCCAAGCTTGTCTGAAAGCTGCTGGAAGCAACGCAGAGTGGGTGTGGGGTTTTCTATAGGGGTGTGGGGTGCAGGATGTGGCTGCTGCTTGGTTGGCCAAGCCAAGCCAACCTCTTTGGCTTGGCTTGGCCTTCACACCTCCAGCTGCAGACCCCCGAGTGCTCTGGGAGTCCGGCCTCCTGGTATTCCCAGCCCGGCAGGAAGCTCTGCAAAGCTCATAAGAGCGACGCTGGGGAATAATGAGATTTCCAGACTAATTTGGCCGGATTCAAGAACTTCCACTGAAGCATCTGCGCCCATGGGACTTGCCTGCGCCTCCGGCAGATCTGGTGCTGCTGATCCCCAGGGTTGTCCTCTCCTCCTCTGCAGTCATTGAGCGCCAGTACAAGACTCTGTATTGACAGAGACAGACAGGGGAGTGAGGGTGGGAAACCCCCCCATGGTGGCAGCAGGGCAGTGCAGGGCCTGAAATTATCCAGAGCTCCAGACGATGGCTGTTGGAGGTGGCTCTTCATGGCTGGGATGGTGCTCACGGCTTGGTCTGCCTTTGCTCTGATTCCTCTGCTCGGCTGCATTTTCAGGAGGGGTTGTGGGAGGGCTGGGGACAAGGACACCTGTCCCTCCTCCCCCTCTAGGCTGGAAGGGAGATGGGTTTACTTAGTGGGAGGTACAGGGATTTGATTGATCTAATTTGCTGCTTTCCTTGGATGACAATTACCTTGGTCATGTTCCCTCACCCCCATGAAGCAGAAATCCGGGTCCAGCTGTGATGGAACAGGACTGGCCAACATGGGTAGAGGTCATCCTGCCTCAATCCAAGCTTTTCTCTTCCTGAGCTGTGTCCAAAACTGGCATGGCTGTGTGTATGACCATCTCTGTGTGTGGGTGACCTTAGGGAGCCTGTGGTTGCTGGTGTTTGGTGAAGCCCCTTGCTGCTGGGGAGGGCCGTGCGAGCCAGCGTGCACGGAGGTGGTGGTGAGCTCCTGCACATGTGTGCCTGGCACGCCGTGCAGGGACCGCCTGGGACTTGTCTCCTACACCGAGGGGGTGGAGGATAAAGTTGACAAGGCCAATTTGGAACGGTGCAATTTAAGATTCAAGTATCAAGATGCAAATGGAGCCTGTTTTTCCTTCCCACCCGCAAGTGACTGCAGTTCCCTCTCCAGGAAACTCCTGCCATGATCCCTGCACCAAGCTCTGGTCCCTCCATGGTCTTGCTGGGTTTTTGCCATTGAGCTGATAACCATGACAACTTGCTGCAAGGCTGCAGGTATTTGCTTCCCCTTTGGTTGTTGTGCCTGTGCATCAGGGAGCAGGGAAGATGCCATGCTGGCAGCTGCGAGCAGATGGGGTCAGATCTGATATCATGTATTCCTCCCACCCCCCTCCTCGGAGGGGAGGACGACATTTTGCATTTTAAATGCATCTAAATCCTGTAGAGCAAGGGGAAAGAATAACTGTTGGGTTTGCAGGGCTGCAGGGTGGTGCCTTTGGCACTGCAGGGCTGGCAAGTACCTGTGCATTGCTGGGCTTCTGCTTTGGTCCCCAAAGAGTTGGGATAGGGGTTGAGCGGATGCTCCAAGCTCTTTGTGCAATGTCTGGCTTTTGTTTTGGTCTGCAAACAGCCAGGATGGCAGCTCAGAGCAGCCTCTGGATCCCCCATCCTGGTGGGACCTTGCTGTCCTTCCCATCTTGGTACCGATGTTTTCTGCATCTCTCTCCCTCTTCCTCTCCAGCGGTGTTGGAAGTGGAAGGTGCGTATCCATGAGTGCAAGCTTCCCTGAAAGGCTCCCTGCATTTTCGATGCTGCTGAGGACCTAGAGGGTCAGACACCAGTGCTGAGGGATGTTGAACCCACTTGGTGACCACCACTGAGTTTGCTGACCCTCCCTGCCCAGCATGGGTGGTTGTGCCAGGACTGAGTATCGCTGTTCCCACCACGCACAGACCCCTTAGAGGCTGTTCAGCAGGAAAGAGGTTAACAGGAAGGAGGCAGGCTAGTCTCTGGCTGCCAACTCCGACCCTGCTTTGGAGTGGGGAGCAGCTGGGAGCTGCAAGAGCAGTGCGAAAATAGCCTTATAAGGCCAAGACACGCCGGCTCCAGCCTCCGCACAGCCCCGGCCGGGCTCGCTCCGCTCCAGCACCCGCTCTCCGGATGGGTGCCCGTGGGGACGGGGCTACAAATGGGATGTGTGGCCCCTAACTTACTGCCTGGGCTCCCCTGGGATGGGTGCTGCCCATGCCTGGGTGAGGTGGCACTGGGTGGGAGAGGAGCCCGAGGGTGCTCCCGACCAGTTTGCAGGCAGCTCCCGGCCTCTCTCAGTGTTTAGACTCGCTGTCTGTGGACATAAACACCAACTCTGCTTAAAAGCAGCCCCTGGCTGAACTCTCCTGCCCAGCCCCTGCACTTCACCCCCTTCTCAAACTGCTCCCGGGGAAGAAAATTCCTTCCCGCTGGCAAAAGGGGAGCTGATGTTGTTTTATGTCTTGGTGGAGGCTTGGGAGGGCTCTTCAGGGGCTGGCATGCAGGGACAGGTGTGTGTGGCACTTGGTAACCCATCCCACCTCTTTGGGGTGGGTGACCTGGGGCTGTGGAGAATTCCTTCAGCAAAACAAATCTCAGGAGCTGCTGTCGACACCTGTGATGAACAAGCCAGGGTCAACAGTGGGGAAATCTGTAGTGGGGCTGGGGGAAGTGGCATTTATGGCATTTATCCGTCTGAGGGATGTTCTACATTGCTGACTGGATTACACCAGGGCAAGTGTCCTGTCCCCTCCTTGTGCTAGCACAGGTTTGTTGCCAGTACAGAGGCACATTGACATGTGCCAGGGCCACATCTGCAGAGCACTGCTCGTGCCTCCATCTGTGAAAGGCATAATGGCTTCTGGCAGGCTGGTGAATCCAGTCAGTGGTGACATTTCGGGGCGCCTTCCCCAGTTTCTTGCACAGGGGCACAAGGTGTGAGTACTGAAGTGCAGGGGACATGTGTTGCTTGATAATTCCCTGTGAATGTGGCACTTGAGGACATGGTTTAAGGGTGAACATGGTGGTGATGCTGCATTGGTGGTTGGACTGGATGATCTTAAAGGTCTTTTCCAACCTTTATGATTCTATCATTCCCCTGCCAGTGGTAAAGAGGTGTTTTTCCATTCCCTGGTGCATGGCCAGAGGTTTCTCAGTGGCTTTCACTGAGCAATAGATGCTGATACAGGAAGTTTGCAGGTGGGAAAGGTGTGCTCAGGTGGCCAAGAAAAGATACCTCCCTCTTGCTTGGATGGCACAGGGAAAGCAGAGCTGCCATGGACATGTGGGAGCACAACCTTCTGCTGCCCTTTGATGGATGACTGCTCCAGTCCATCCTTTTGCAGAGCCTGCAGAGGTTGTTTTCAAGAGCCTTTGTCTAATTTAATAAATCCAGGATGCTCAGCCTGCCAGCCAATCTATAAGTGTAATAAAATCCGCCCACCGCAGCGCTCCGGCCCCGTTGTGGCCCTGTCGATAGCCTCGTGCCTGGTGGCAGGAAGCCCAAAAGGCTCATCAAAGCCCTGCTGCTGTGCCAGCCGTGCTTGCCTGGCGCCTGGGCAGCTCAGGGCAGGCTGAGCCAGCCCTGTGTGTGCACGGAGCATCCTCAGCTGGGATTTAGGAGGTCATGCCTCACCTTGCATGGCTGAAAAGGGGTGGCTCTACATCTGAAAAGGGATCCTCTGCAACCACCTGAAAGGTGGTAGCCGGGTGTGGGTCAGTCTCTTCTCACAGCTAACAAGTGATAGGACAAGAGGAAACAGCCTCAAGTTGCTCCAGAGGAGGTTTAGCTTGGATATTAGGAGAAATTTCTTTACTGAAGGGGTGGTCAGGTATTGGAACAGGCTGCCCAGGGAAGTGGTGGAGTCACCATCCCTGGAAGTGTTCAAAAAACATGTAGATGTGGTGCTTAGGGATGTTTAGGGGTTTAGGGGAGGACTTGGTTGTGCCCTGGGTTAATGGTTGGAGGTGTTTCTATGATTCTATAACTTTTCAAGGAGTTGGTGCTTTTGTGATGGCCTCTGGGTGGGAACGGTGGATGTGGCTCTGGTTTGGGCTCTCAGTGCCGTGCTGGTGCTGGGAGCTGCGTGTCCCAAGCTGTGTCTATGCCCTTGCCCAAGCCGTGGTTGTCTCCATGTTGCCCTGATGTGCCTGTGACAATGGGACAGCAGGGTCTTGCTCCCTTGTGTTTACATCCTGCCTGGAGCACCGTGATCAGCTGAACCCGAGCACTGGGATGGGTGAGGCTTTTAGCAAACATAGGAGCTGCCTTTGCAGAGCACTTGGGAGTGCTGCGAGTGAGCAGCGCTCGGCAGCCACCCTCATGAATATTTTAGCTGGGAGAATTAACATTTGTCAAGACACATTTATGGAGGCAGCGTGGATGTCTCTTCCCCAGGCGCCGAAGGCTCACTACTGCTCGGGGCAGTGCTGGGAGCCAGGGCAGAGCCAGCCAGATCCTGGATCCTGAGCCCAGAGTGGGACAGCAGAGCTGTGATCTCCCCCGGGACAGCCAGGCCCCGGTGCCAAGGCAACCAGCCTGCCATGCGAGATAGACAAATGGTTGTGGTTTGTTTTTTTTTTTTCTCTTCCCCTCCTGGTTCTTGGCAGAAAGTAAAATGTCCCTTTTGTTTGGTTTCCTCCTCCCGCTGCCCCATCTCCTTTCTTTAAAGGTTGAGTTCCAGATTTCATCAACCCACGTTGTGTAATAGCCCCGGAGAACGGATTGCGGATTGGGCACTGGCCATGTCCCATGGAGGCTGTGGCAGAGCCCCTCCTCGGGAGCTTGACCATGGGGTTACCTGCTCCAAAACATCCTGTGTACAGCTCCTGAGCAAAGCTCCCTTGTATTTTGTTTCAAGCTGCCGTAATCCCCATGTGTTAGAAATGATAGGGAAGGTCCTTGGAAAAAAATTCAGAAATTTTTGAATCTGAATAATCCTGTTTTTCTACCTCAAATAATCCTGTTTTTCTACCTCAGCCCTGCAGTGCCTCATGGAAATGAGGGACTTTGCAGGTAAACCTTTTTGATTTACAGCATCAACTCCCTGGGAGTTCATCACCCATGGAGCATCCAGCATTGTGCGGGAGGATGCAGTAATGCCCTGCTTGGGATTTCTTCCTTCAGACTTCTAAGAGGTCCCCATTCTTTCTGTCCCTCCTTTCCACTGCCCGAGTAGGGGGGTGGTGCAGTTGCTGAGCTCTGCATCCTAGGAGCATCCGTCCAAAGATCCCTGCATCTCATCCAGAGGCTGCTGGTATTGTTGATGTGGAAAGCATGGCATGACTCACGCCCTGGGCACCCAAGGAGGGAGAGGAGGAGGAGGAGGAGAGTGCTCTATAGGCTTTGTGTGTTATGGAGAGGGACGCTGTGAGCACGTGTGTGTGTCAATAGGGATCTGTCATTCCAGAGGGAAACAGCAACGCAATTGTTTCTTGTCTCCGGTTCCTCTGCTGGTACTGGCAGTGTGGAGAGCTGGAGCTGCTCCTGTGATGCAAGTGCTCCCTTTCCTGTGCTGGTGAGGGGTGGGGACTGCTCAAGTGCCTGGGCTGGAGGCACCTGGTGGCACTGGTGGCCTCAAGGAGAGCTGGTGATGGTGGCCATAATGGTGTCCTCTGCTTCCACAGAGGTGCACCCTGCTGCGCTTCCACTCCTACCCCCAGTTAAATGACACACCCAGCCACCAGATCCTGTTCTGGGATAGCTGTGGGCTCCATCCCATTGGCAGCAACATGGGAGATGGCAAAGGCAGGGCCACCTGGGGATGGGGCTGTCCCTGAGCTGGGGACTAGCAGCAGCCAGCAGCTGGAGCAGGAGCTGAGCCTGAGCATCCACTCCTGCCTCACCCAGACACGAAGCCGCCCTGGGGCCTGATGCTGGGTTCAGCCTTGTATCAAAGCATCTGCTCTTCCACGGGCTGGTTGAAATCCCAGCCTTGTTGTTTTGGTGTCTCTGCCATGCAGCACCTCTCTACTTCCACATTTATTTATTCCCTTCCAACTACTGGAGCCACAAAGTCCTTACCTGGCTGGGGACCAGCTTTGCTCATCCTTCTCCAAGGTTCCCAGCCTTGAGAAACCCCCCAGCCCAGAAACAGGTGCTCAGAGGCAGAGAAGGGGTCCAAGCCATCTCCTTTTCCTTGGTGGAGTTTGTGTGTGTGCGCACACATTTCCACCAGGCACCATTTGCATTTTGCTTCACTTCAAAGTGCCTGCGCTGCCTCCAAGGAAGGAAACAAATGGTGTAAAGGAATTTACATCCCAAGCGAGCGAGGCTGCTGGTCTGTCAGGTTTCATCTGCTGCCGAGGGGTGCGGGGGTGCAGGGGAGCTGCTGTGGGATGGAGGGTTCATCCCTGGGGCCGCAGGTGGAAGAGGGTCATTCCCAGCTTTGCTCCCAGCCCTTTTGTGGTGTCTGGCTTGGAGGTGCGGTGGTGGATGGAGACCCATGCGTCAGGCTGTGCAAGATGTCAGCATTCACCCTTCACAAGGAGGGCTGAGTGGCGAAACCACTTTGCAGGGCCAGCCCAGCAGTGGGGGGGCCCCAAACCGGCTCCTCTTCTCCCGGCACGCTTCGGTCAGGGCTGGGTGTGAGCAGCGGGAACAGCCGCCCTCAACTGCCATGGGCTTGGAGGGTCTTGCTTCTTCCTCTCCTCCTGTGCCAGCTCCCTGACAAATCCCTCGAGGGCCTTACAGGGAGTCAAGGGACTGAGTGGCCCAGGATCCCCCTGTGGGACTGGGGCTCCCTCCCACCTCCTCACCCCCCTGTCCTTGTTGAATTCCCTGGTGCAAAACTGCTCTGGGAGGGAAAGGAGGTTGGGCCAGGACCTTACAGTGCTGGAGGCCTTGGCTGTGCCGGAGGCCAGCGAGACAAAAACTTTTCTGAGACTCCACTTGGAACAGGAGAAAGTTTTTCCATTGGGTTTTTATAGCTCCCGGAAAGCGGGGTTTTATTTTTGTTGTCTAAGACAAAAAATCCTCTTAGGAGCTGACTACCCGTGGCAGTGCAGAGCAGGAGGCTGGGCATGCGCCATGCTGGGGGTCTGGGCTGGGCTTTGCTTTCCTTCCCTCCATCCTGGGGGGGTCTCTGGATGCTGATTTCCACAAGGAAAAGAGGAGGGTTTGGTGTCCCTGATGTACAACTGGTCCCATTCACTTACCCAGTGCTGCAGTCCCTGTGATGGCACCTTGCCCTCCCTGGGCTGTCATAGCACGCTCCCACTCAAGGACACAGCTGCAGGGAAAGCCCTTTTCCTGGGGAAAGGGGCTATTTCCCACTGCCTGCAGTTGGTAAAACTTGGAGCTTTGGGGGACTGATCTGAATTTTCTGGGTTTGTAGGCTGGGGCCATTGAGCTCTCCCCAGTCACCCTTTCTTTGCATGGCACAGGCTGCTTTTGGAGGGGTTTTGCTGGCAGGGGAGCTGGTTTCCATGGTAAAAACCTTAACAGCATCTGCCAGAAATCCGTCGCCTTGTTGGCCTGGCCATCTGGAGGGCACAAGGAGGCTTTGGCAGGGTGAGGTGGTGTTTGCAGGCTGCTTTAGGTCCTCCTTTGGTGCTGTTGGCGGCTCGGAGGGATCTCTTCCTCAGTGGTTTATGTCCCAGGTGCAGGTTTGCCCTGGGATGCTGGAAGGACCCCAGTGTCACCGAGCCTGGTGGGGACAGGCAGGCTGGGAGCCATGGAATCACTCAGGGGGAGGGCTGCGGGCATCGGGAACGGGTGGATATGCTGTAATCGGATGAGCCAGCGCTGCTCCAGATGGACCTGTCAGCTCTTGTCAGTGCTGACACCCATCTGGGTGTCCCTCAGTGTCCCCTTGGGCCACAGGGGCCACCACCTGTCCCACTTCACCAGATCCCATTGGAGTAATGGGGCAGAGAGGTGACACTGTTCACAAAACCCACCAAGCAAGGTCCCTTCCACGCTGCAGTCCCTTCCTGGCAAACTCCATGGGTTTTTTTAATTTTAATGGGGAAAACCTGGCACTTGTGTCTGTCTGTTTATCCCTGAGCCATCCTGTGCTAAGGGCAGTTGGACTTGCTGCTTTGCCTCCCTTGTCTCCAGGTGCCATCCCACCAGCCTAGATGGTTTGCAGCTGCAGACCCAAAGCTGGCCACTTGGTGCCTTTCCTTGGTGTCCAGGTGCTGCAGCAGGGCAGCCATCCTTCCCTGGATATTTGGCATAGGAGAAGCACCTTACTGGCAGCAGTGGGCCAGACCGGTCTGGCAGGAGTTGTACCTGTTGGTCTGTGTCCCCAGATGTGTGGCACGGAGCTTGACTGTGTCCTGGGCACAGCCCACGGATGGATCTGCGTATGTGCAGGCAAAACATCTTGGTGTGTAGGATCCTGGTGTCCTCCAGGAGAGGTTTTAGGGCTCAGCTCTACACTCCTCTTCTCTCCCTTAAGTTGCTCCTTTCTCCTTTCCCTTGCAGCCGACCACCCTCCCACAGGGCACCATCAACATGAACCAGTGCACGGATGTGGTGGATGGGGAGAGCCGGACAGGGCAGAAATTCTCCTTGTGCATCCTGACACCGGAGAAGGAGCATTTCATCCGGGCCGAAAACAAGGAGATCATCAGTGGGTGAGTGCACATCTGGGGCTGAGCCACTCCCAGGCTCTTACATTATCTAGGAGGAAGAGGAGGGTGCCCAAGGCTGGGTGCTATGGCTGTGCATACCCAGGCTGATCCTGGGTGCTGGGGATCCTGATGGGTGCTGCAGTGACCCTACAGTGCTTTTAAGGATCTCATCAGGTACCCAACCCATTGGCATAGGTCCTGTCCCCACACCAGTGGCAGGCCCATAATTGTGGGGCTGGCATGTCTGACCCCGAGTGCCGTACACCCTCTGGTCCTCATCCATCCCTGGGCAGACATGGAATCCTGGGGTGGATGCTCCCCACCTCCCTGGTCCCAGAGGAGCATCTGACCTCCAAGGATGATTAAAATATCACAGGAATACAGTGGCTCAGTGACACCGAAGATTAGACCGCTAAAATGAGCAAATCGGGGTAAATTTCCCAACTCCAGGTGTTGGATGGTGACCTAGAAACATCCTCTTCCATCACTCACATGCCAGCTGGGGTTGAAGCAGCACTGGTGAAGGTGCAGAGCTCTGGGAGAGCCGAGCTACCGGCACACGATGACGGAGTGTGGCCGTGCTGCTGCTCAGTTGAGAGCCTTTCCCACATGGAGTGCCTGGAGCTCGGTGCTTCCCTCCCAAAATTTGTTGACATTTGAAACTCGAGCAAGAAGCTGAAGGGATGAACACTTGCTCTTTCCCACTGTTCCTGAGGCACAGCATCTCCCGCCTCCCCCAGCCCTGGCAGCAGCAGAGTCAGCACTTTCTGCTGAGATTTCTATTTCCAAGCCTTATCTTCAGTTGTGACTCCCCTCATTTTGTAAATACTTGTTGAAATAGACATTTTTCTATCAAGAGCTTGGGATTTTGATGAGATAAGTGTTTCCATGCACTGAAATTTCCCTGCCCTACTGAGACAAGCGAGCACAGGTGAACCTTGGGTTGGCAAGCCTATCCCCCCAGCCCCATTCACGGCAATGCATTGCAGCGGCTGCGGAGCCGGGGTGCAGAGCCATGTGGGAATCACAGCAGAGGGGAGCCAGCTCCTCTTCTCCCTGGCAGGAGCAGTGACTATACCCCAAATCGTGGCCAGCCCCCATGCCCTGCTCTCTCCACCCTCTCCCCATGCTCCAGTTCCCAGCTCAGCCTTTGTTGCCGGTCCTGCCTGCCGCGGGAGGGAGAGGCATTGCGGAGCGAGGTGGGGCTGATTTATTGCTCATCGGCCCAGCGATGGGTTTTGAAGCAGTGCATTTGCTCCTCACTGCAGGCATTAATCATCCCCGAGCAGTCCCACTCTGGGGCCGAGCCAGGCTGGTTTCGTTTGCAGTTGCAGCACGACAGGATGATTTCCCTGGCTGGGGGAGAATTTGTTTTATGTTCATTCTGTGCTTCTGGCGTTTATTGCTTAACCAAACCCCACTTGATGTGGTCATCACTGAATGCTTTACAGCAGCAGTGTGCAAAGTGGGGAGAGAAGGAAAGGGAAGCAGGGACATTTGAAGCAGGAATGTTTCCCAGTGGTCCAGGGATCCCTGTGGAGTTCTCAGAGATGTGGGGGCAGGTTGTCAGGCCATGGTGGGAGGACACAGGACTTCTCAATGCCGAGTTCACGCTGCTCTTCCTTGGACAAAAGCGCTTTGTCTGCAGTGTGCGGGTGTTGGCATCGCTCAAGGGGGACGGTCCTGCCGGAGGCTCCACTGTCTTTCAGGATCCTTGAATCCCTGCCCCATGTCAGCCTTGGCCGTGGTTTCACTTCAGCAGAGAGCAGGGTTTGAGCCAAAAAACCCTGGGGTCATCCTTCTTCTCCTGCCTTATTTTCCCCCCAGGAGCTGGGTGGGATGGTTTCTGGGTATTATTCACCAAGCTGACCCTGACCAGGTCAGTGTCACTCCTGTCCTTGTGGCACAGACCTCACCTTCTGCTTTCTCTGCCCGCAGGTGGCTGGAGATGCTGATCGTCTATCCCAGGACAAACAAGCAGAATCAGAAGAAGAAGAGGAAGGTAGAGCCCCCAACTCCCCAGGTAACCCAGGGGGACACACACACTGTCACCCAGTCCCTTGCCTCATTATCAGGGCCGTGGCCTTGCTCTGCTCTCTGGAGAGATCCCCCCAAACCATCGGGATCAGCAGCCCTCTGGTACTGCCTGTGTGGAGGGTGAGAGCTGGGACAAACCAGGGCAGCAGATCGGTGCAAATTAATTCCTGGTCATCACTTCCAGGGTCACACACTCCTGCTTTCCTGGCTGCTGTTTTGTGGTGCCTCCCCTGCATGCAGTCCTGGGAGTGGCCACAAAACCACATGGTCCCCATGGGGGACCAGGGTGAGGTGCTGTTCATGGGCCTTTTCGTCAGAAACGGGATGAAATTCCATCGGGCTCCAGTTACTCCCTTTGAGATGACCCCGGAGATAATGGGAATGAAAGGAAAATACTAAAGGCCAGGGCCAGGCTGGGAGCTCCGGGGGCCAGAGCTGGCCTCTCCAGGGACCCGGCGGTGGCTTCGTGCTCACTTTGACTATAAATGGTAAAAAGTGGGGCCGGCCGTGACTCACTCGTTCCTGCCAGGCTCCCACGTGGCCGGAATGGGGGAGAATCCCACAGATGGGGAACGTGACCCCAAGGCCACCCTCGTCCCTCGCCGGGGCTGAGAACAGCCGTGTCCCTGAGGCCGCCTGACCTCCGGGCACGCGTCCCGCCGCCACAGGGGACTGGCTGAGAGGGCTGCTCCGGCCGTGCTGGGGGACCAAAACCAGCATTAGGGCTCCCCTGAGCCTTGGTCAGGGCTCCTCTGAGCCTTGATTTTCAGGTCCTCTTTGATGAAGTTCCAAGGATGGACCTGGTGCAAACTGGGCCATGGATGGGTTTTGTACAGTGTTTGTTTGAATAAGTTTTCATCACTCCACTGGATAAAGATGTTCTGGGCAATGGGAAAAAAGTTAGTGGAGAGATGATCCTTTTTTGAACACCATGCTGTAAGTCTGAGCTACCCCTTGCCAAGGTCTGGGGTCCTCACAGCCTGAACAACCCCTCAAGTGCTGGCTCTGGTGATGCTCCAGGGAAGATACCTCCTCCCTCTGTGTTACAAGTTGTCAATTCTCATTTCCCAGGAAGAAGACTGTTGCATTTGGGGCACGCCAGGGAATGGATGCAGCAGGGCAGGGATGCTCACCCTGGCTGGGGTGCAATACTAAACCCAGGCTGGGTTCAGGAGGGGGACGGGGTGGAGACAAGAAGAGGCGCAGAGCCAGAAAAACATCATTCTGGGTTACATTTCATCACCATGGCAACTTCTTGGAAACCGTACAGGATCTGAGCTCCTGAGCACCAAATAAGGGAAGCGGCTGTGGGAAGGATGCCGGCTCCCCGTGGGCAGATGGGCTCCCCAGGTGCTTGGGGATGGGGAGCAGGGACCCTTGTGGCACATTGTCCCCTTGTCTTGGGACAGACCACCCTGTCTTGCCTGCTACCCTCCTTCCACTCTCCATTCCATGGCTTCCAGCCCCATAGTGCTGGAAAAAGGCTCAAATTCACTTTGCAAAGCCAACCTCCGTGTGGGAACTGCTGCTGGATGGATGCTGTGCTGTGTCAGGCGCTTAGGAGCAACCTGCAAAGGCGGAAGCAGCATCTTTCCTCTGCCTCCCAAATCCTGCTGATGCAGGTGGCTGGTCCAGGGAGGGAGAGAAGATGCTGAGGAGAAAATCAGCACAGAATTCTCTGTGAAATGGCCTCTCCTGAAGTTGGCTGCTGTTCAGCTTGCTCTCCATGTGCTGGCGGAGAAAGCTTGCACTCTTCTTAAACGTGGCCACTCACTAATCAGGCAGTAGATCATGTCTTAGAGCTGCTTAGGGAGGGGTGGACACCTTTGTGATATAAAAAAAAGAATTTTATATTCTTGCTTTTTCTCACTCTCACATAGTTTTTGCTTGTCTGTGGCAGAGCAGAGCTTGGTTACAGCTGGATGCTCTTGGAGCATCAAGGTCATTTCCAACTCCCCCCATCATTTTGCATCATCCCTCTGCAAAATCACCAGGGTGGGAGCAATGCAGGGAATACTACTCCTGCTGCAGATTTTTGGACAGGGAGTGTTAGGTGTTTTCACTTTGCTTTGCAAATAGGTTGCAGTTTTAGGAGGAAAAAGGCAGGTTTCTCTTGCAGCTTTTGCCGTGCTCCGGCAGAGAGGTGCAGGCAGCAGGAGAGACTGGAATGTCTATGCCTGCCTGCTGCCCATGGGAACTCGAGGCAGGGTTTGGGGCTGAAATGTGGGATTTGAGGCTCTGCCCTGGGTTTGCACAGGGGTGTGGCAAGCTCAGGTAAGCAGAGCATGCCCAGACACACCTCATGCAACCGGAGGCCGGTTTTGCCGATTTTGGTGCGTTGTGCCTCTTGGAGTTGTTCATACCCCTGAGCAGCAGAGAGTTAATGTCTCTGTTCCCTCTCAGACTTCTTTTTGGCCCACATCTCTGCCTAATTAAATACATATCTACAAATAATTACGTGGGGTTGTGTGTAAGAGACATATAAAGATATATATCCTGAGCTGGTGATTAGCTTTGGGCTTGGATCAATGAAGGAGAATGTTTGGTGGACCTTGGAGATTGGCCTGATCCTCTGCTTGAGCAAGGTCCCCTTGAGCAGATGCCCGTGAACTCTGGATCGTTTCCCTCCAACACTGCATTCCTTTAGTGTGAAATTTCCCAAGGGGATTTTTTTTTTAATTGGAGGTCATTTGCTGCTTGTCATGTCTGTGCAGGGAGCCAGGACCCACTCCCTGGGAGATCCCCGGTGGCTCCAGCACAGCCCTGCAAATGCCAATGGAGGTGCTGATGTGGGAGGAGGGGATGGAGAGGATGCTCTTTGCAGCCCTTGTTCCCAGCTTTCAGTTGCCAGTTCATGCGCTCCTGTATTCCCCACTGCTCCATGGAAAGGGAACAAGCAGCTGGAAAACTTCCCACAATCCGAAGGGGAGTTAATTGTCACTGATTTATTGGTGGCTTTAAGAAAAATAATCTGTGAATGCAGAAGCTTAATATGACAACAGCAAAACATCTGCTAATGAACAAAGCCAAGGAAGGAGTTGGGAAAGCTGCTGCCTCTTCTGGGTCACACTCTGAACCTGGCTGGTTGGGCTGTGGCCACCAAAGTGGCATCATCCATCATCTGATGGACTCCAGAGCTCCTTGTTAGCAGAGAAGCACTGAAGATTATGGGGAATGTTTTAAAAAAGCGTAAAGCACTGACACATGTCACTGTCCCATCCCTGTCCCATTGTGATGTGTCATTGGCAGCGCCAATATGGAGCTCACATCTCGGGGCCAAGCCCTTGGGGACCCTGAGTGTGGAGGTGGGACAAAGTCTCTAACTTCCTGTGTCTCTTGTTTTTTTTAGGAGCCTGGTCCTGCTAAGATGGCTGTGACCAGCAGCAACATTCCCAGCGCTGAGAAGGTCCCTGCTACCAAGTCCACACTCTGGCAGGAAGAAATGAGGGGCAAAGACCAAGCAGATGGGGGCAGTGGCATTGGCCCAGCCCAGAGCCCCATGCAAGGCCAGGCTGGGGCTGCCAGCTCCATGAAGGATCCTGTGCTTGACAGCAAGGAAGGTGAGAGATGGGAATGCCAGCACTGGTGTAACACTGTGATGGTCGTGCCATTGTTCTCCCTGGAACAATGGGGGCTGGGGACGTTTCCTTTATCTTCCCACTCAGGTGGGGAATGTTTTCTGCAGTGAGGTGTCCATTGCGTTGCACCCATGGAGCTGTGGTTGCTGTCGGGCTGGGAAGGACAGGGATGGAAATGGATGCAGAGCAGTGACTGGAGCTGCCCATTTCTTGGTTTGAAAGTTCAGATCTTTCACCTGTACAAACCTGACCCAAGGGTTGGATCAGCATCCCCAGTTCCCTGCAGATTATCCCACCATCTCCATGGGCATTTAGGCTGGTCAGGGTGGAAAAGCCAAGGGTGCAGGAGGTAGCACAGCACGGAGCTGGTGCCCAGACCAACTTTGCTGTCATACCTTCCTCTGTCCTGGGTGGAAAAAGGGTGTTTCTTTCTTAAAAGCAGAACTTGGACTTGAAACCAAGCACGGTGACTTCTCTGTCCCTTAGAGGAAAGCGCCATGAACGGAGACCGGATAGACTGCGGGCGGAAGACGCGTGTCGAGAGCGGGTACTTCTCCTTGGAGAAGACCAAACAAGACTCGAAGCTGGAAGAGCAGCAACTGCCGCCCCCGCCAAGCCCGCCCAGCCCCAGCACCCCGAACAACAGGTACAGTTATCCCAAATCGCCCTCACAGGAGCATGCCCAGCCCTTTCCTTCCCCAGGTATCCGATCAGGCGACCGAATGATTCACAGCTTCTCTCTGAACTCCTTGGACTCGAAGAGCAGTTGCTCCATGCACAAGGACTCCAGCAACAGAGATGTAGGAAGGGGAGCTGAAAAATCGGGGCGTCCCCTTTCTTTTAAAGCCAGCCGGCAGTACACCACCCTGGCCGACGTTCCCAAGGCCATTAGGATCAGTAATCGTGAGGCCTTCCAGGTGGAGAGGAAGCGGCTAGAGCGGAGAACCCGGGCTCGTAGCCCTGGGAGAGAAGAAGTGGCCCGGCTCTTTGGGAATGAGAGAAGGTAAGGGATGAGTGGCTCATCTCCTTGCATGCTTCTAGCAGCAGTGAGGTTGCATCCCCGGCACAGCCTGGATGGAGCAGGTGGAGTTTGCTGGCTGGAACCTCTTTGTTTTTCAGTGCTCCTGGGTTTAAGGGTGCCCATCCACACTGACCAGGTGGTAGGATGTCTTTAATAGTGGTGGTGGGCTGGTGTCACCCTTCCTGGCTGCTCTGGGGATATAGAATGATTTGGGTTGGAAGGGCCCTTAAAGTTCATTCAGTTCCATCCTCTGCCTTGGGCAGGGTCACCTTTCACTATCCCAGGTTGCTCCAAGCCCCATCCAGCCTGGCCTTGGACACTTCCAGGGATCCAGGGGCAGCCACAGCTTCTCTGGGCACCCTCTGCTAGTGCCTTCCCACCCTCACAGGAAAGAATTTCTTCCTACTATCTAATCTAAACCTACCCTGTTGTTGGGTGGGGCTGGATGCCCACGTTGCCATCGAGCCCACCCTGCCGGCCCCTCCTGGTGCGGCACACGCTGGCAGCCGGCACCATTAATTAGGTTAGCTCTCCTAATGGCGTTAGTGCCAGGTGCCTTACGCAACTGCCTAATGAGCTGAGAGAGGTTTCAAAATGTCACGGCATTAATCTGGGAGAGGAGGGAGAGGCGGGTGCAGTGCCAAGGCAGGGCTCAGCGGGCTGCAAAACAGCTTAGTATGGAGGAGGACGGGGAGGGCGTCCGCAGCGCGCGCCGGGTGCGCTCTGGGCGAGGCCAAGGACGGGCTCTGCTTGCCCTGGGAGAGACACATTTGTGCAGTGAGGGCAGTGGAGCAAACTGGGAGACAGGCCCCGGGTGAGAGGGCTGCCTGCCAGTCTGATTTTCCTGCCCTGGTTCTCCTCCGGGCATGTTCTCTCTCGTACGGTTTCAGTAGGAGCTTCTCCTCTGTTTCTTCCCAGCCCCTAAAGGACTGTTTTCCAGACTCGCATCCAAGAGCTGGGAACAGGTCTGGGATGTGCAGCACAGCCTTGTGCTGGTGCCATCAGTCAGCAGGAGGATCCCAAACCTGGCCCAGAGTGTGTGCAGGGAGTGCTGGACTGGAGATAAAGGAGGAGAGCTTGGGTTTGGCTTTGTCTGCCTTGGGAATTGGCTTTTCACCAGGATGGAGGAGGAGGATACCACCCTTGCTGGGGACAGGGCTGAGAAAAGGCTGATGGCTCTGGTTTTCAGGCTGAGCTGGTGCTGCCTGTGGGTGACATAGCGTCCCTGCTGTGTTCGCTTGCACAGGATGCCTTGGCCAGTGCCTGTCCCCAATGTGACAGGACAGTGCATTCCTCCAGTGCCAACAGTCCTTTGCTCCAGCCCTGGGGTATCCTGCAGCACTGGGATCATCCTGCATGGAGCTGGGGAGCAGATTTATAACAGATAACAGGGCCTGGGAGAGGACATTGGTGCCAGAGTCTGTCCTTTTTTGTCAGCCCCCCTCACTGCCTGCTGGTGGGTGCCTTTTCCCAGGGAAAGTCTGTTTTTCCCAGCCTAGCTCAGGCTGTTAACAGGCTTTTTTGCTTTATCAGTCTTGGCAGCAATTCTCCTGTACCAGCCCAGGGCTTTTATCAGAGCAGAACGGGTGTAGGGAGAGGAGTGGGAGCTGTACCAGGCACTGGGGTCTTGCTGCCCATGGGGCTGAGCCTGGTCCAGCTTTTGGGACGGGGATGATGGCAGAGAGTAGGGAGAGGGGTCCCCAGCTGCCAGAGGGTTTGGCCATGGATCTCAGCCCATGGTGCTGAAGGAATGTGCCATGAGTAGGGATGGCTCAGTGGGTGTTTAGGGATGGGCATGTTTGTTTTCTCTTCTGGTAACCTGGGAATTGGCCAGTGCAGGTGGTGTGGGTGGAGAGGCCGTGTGTCCTGGAGCTGGGACAGCCATGTTGGAGCTCAATGGACTCAACAGGGCACAGAGACACTGTCCAGCATCACATCAGAGAATTAACATTCCCCAGCACCCTGCTCAGCTTGGCTTGGCTGCTTTTTAAACTTGAGTTTACTTAGTCCCCATAGCCCTCTCATTTTTCTCCTCTGAGCTCAGACTGTGCTCTTTGAGGTTGGACAGATACAGTAACTCACTTCCATGCTGTGGGGTTGGCTGTGGGGCTTTTTCCCCCCGGTTTAACACCATTTGTAGTAATCCTTCTCAGTAACCCACTAACATGTCTGGGAGCACTTGTTCCATGCCAACCCCACAGGCACCAGCCGGGCATTGTGCAGATCTGCCCTTCAGTGCAGCCAGATGAACTCATTCAGATTCTCTTGGTATTTTCAGCTCTTACTCACACTTTTTTTGTGTAAATCACTGCGAGTGTCAGAGCTGTGGATGGAAAAGAATTATTTTAGGTACCCAGTGTTGCATCCTGAGTGCCACACACCTGTAGGCTTAGCTCCGGATAAAGCAGTTTGTCGAGGCTTCTCGTCCTGTGTCCTTATCATGAAAAATATTACGTGATTTAAGTCCAGGAATTTTCTGTGTTGACCATTTATACCTGACGCTGCCTCCACGCCCCATGCAGACGTCTGAGCTTGCAGCCACTCAGAACCAGGAATCAGGAAACGGGAGATAATCTCCACGATTTTGGCGGAGCGGCAGAGTGCGAGTTCCCTCTGCTGGCACGTGGCAGGACGGGGCTGCGGCACCCACCAGGATGTCCCACTGGGCTGGGGGACAGGGATTGAGGCCAGAGAGGTGGAGCCATCTCCAGTCTCCCCTCTCAGACCCATCCCTAGGGCAGCAGGGCAGAGGCAGCTCTTTGGAAACGCCATGGATGAATATCGAAGTATTGCACACAAAATCACAGCTGAAAAGAGTTGCAGGAATGTCCTTAGACAGCGATCCCCACATCCCAGAGGGACTCTGCAGCTGCAGGGATAAATCCCTGCACATCTCAGGATTTCTGTTTGACAAACTTGGCTTTTTGTGCACAGTTCCGGGGGTGCAGCCTGTAAAACCACAGCTCTCCCAGTTGACCCCATGTTCTTCAGACACTGGCAAGAGTTCACTGTGGTGTCAGCCAGCTCTGCGGTAGGGGTGTGGTCAGGGGCTGAGGTGTATTTCTAGCATCAATTAATAGCGGAACTGCCTGAAATTGCTTAAAAGACTTTTCTCGCTCAAATTCCTTCTCTGGAGTTTCTTGAGGTGTAAAGCTCTGCTCTGAATTCTGCTTCTCCCCATACAGAGGAGCTCCTGCTCTCTCAAATACAGGCTTATTTCCTTGTAAAACTATCCTCATCATTCTTGTGGACCTCCTGGGAAATTCCTCTTCCTCTTCCTGACACTCACTATCTTTCTTGATGCTAAATAATGAATGAATCCAATAAAAACAAAGCCCTTTCTTCCAATCAAAGAATATCACTTTAATGACAGCTCGTGCTGGTCTTTTGAGCTTTCCTTCCCACTGCACACCCCCTCCACTAACAGCTGAGATCTGCAGCCCGGGTTTAGTGGCCTGGAAAAGATTAACAGCCTGCATGGCCGAGGAATTCCTTGGGATGAGCTTTTGTAGTTGAAAAGCACTAAATGGCACCGCAGCTTTTAAAAAGCTTCTTCGTACCTGTCCCAGCCTTGTTTTGTCCACACAGAGCTGCTGTTTGGAGGGAGCAGCTCTATCCAACACGTGTGGAGGGGAGGAGAGCCCTTCCCTCCCTGTCCTTCCAGGATCTCTGGCAGTAACCTCTCTGAAATGTTGATCTAATGGGAAAAAAAAAAAGATTCTTTCCTGTAATCCGGATGATATTAACCCTTGGGGCTGTGATTTGGTTGCAGTGATTTATTTTTCTCTTCCCTTTTTTGATGACGAATGACTGGAATGATTTTGATTTTGTTTTGTATGTAGATGCAGATATATAATTTCCTCTTCTGTTCATTCATTTTCCAGCCTTGTTTTCTTCCAGGTCTTGTTGCTCTCCACCTTCTCCTGCTGTGTTGCTGTGTGACGTGTCCACCTTTACCTCGCCTGCTTCGCTACCATCTCATCTCAATCTCAAGCCGTAGAACAACCTGGTGGTGCAGCCCCTTTCATGAGAAATCAACCTGCTTTTGATTTTGTTTTTATGTTTTTTTGGTTGGGTTTTTGTTCTTTTTTTTTTCTCTTGATTTGTTTTTCTTCAGACCTTCACCTAATAGGGCACAGACAATGTTAATTCATGGACTTTTTCCTCCCTCCTGAACTGAGACTCAGAGAAGGCTGGGCCAGTATAAAAAGGGTTAAAAAATGTGACTCCAAAACAATTCCCTGTCTGTCAGTGAACACAGAACATGGATTTATGCTCCACAGCCTGACTTATGTCAGCCATCTCATGAGCAGAACATCCCAGGGAAACTGGGAGCTCTGCACGAGCCCAGGATCTGCCCAATCCCAGTCTGCAAACTGGGAGGCAGCAGGGGCTGAACAGATGTCCCCTAAAAGCATCAAAGATCTTTAAATTTACAAAGCAAAGTCTTCCCCACCAATTTTGTCCCTTCCTCTTTGGTTGTGTCCTGGCAGCCTGGCTCTGAGCAGCAGTAGGGGGCCCCAACCCCCCAGGGGATGGGATGTACTCAGACTGGTTGTCTAATTTATGGAATTTGGTGCAAATATTGGTTGAAAACTGAACATCTCATGGTTTTTGAACCCTTAACCTGCTGTTCCTCTTTGTGGGAAGTGTTAAAAATGTTTTTATTTTGGATAACCTGATCCTCATGTGGTTGCCATTGTGATTTTCATGCACATCAGAGGCTCACGCAGAGCAAGCAGTCCCAAGTTTAGATGTGGCACATATGGGTCCAAATTTTGTGTCAAGAAATCACTTGGATGGAGCTTTTTTTGAGGGAGGTTTGAAATGGAACTTTAAACCTCAGCTTGGAGCACAGCTGGTGTGTGCTGGTGGTGGGTTATTGCTTTATATTCCCAGGTTGTGATTAGAGACGTGAGACTGATACTTGCCCTAACCCCCAGGAATGCAAACTTAGACACCAGCAGGTTCTTTGGAAATTCCTCTCCTGTGGGTCATCGAGCAGCTTTTCATGCTGAAACAGCATTTCTAATTCCACCTGTTTGCTCGTCCTTAGGAGAATCCCATTTGGTTTTGATCCAGAGTTGGCTCCTGCTCCATCCACGTTTCTTCATAGTTCTCCATCCTCAGAGACACAAGTGCCACGGTGCAATGGGCCACCAAGGCAGTGTCTGAGAGCCCAGGATGTGCCCCCTGATGTCCAGACTGGATTTTCAGCCCAGTTAAGAGGAGAGAAAGGCCCCAGGTTCTTCAGGGAGTAGCCTGCCATGGCACAGGGTGCTCCTCATCTCCTCACACCCCTTCAGCTGGTGCATCCTGTGAGCCAGAACCGTGGTCTGGGGGCACCTATGGACACCCCTTGCTCCATGCAGTCCTGTGGCTGTTCCCTGTGTGGGGCTGAGTTTTCAGAGGGTTCCTGATACCTCTGCACCCCAGCTTGGTCTGACATGTCAGTGCTCTGGGATCTGGGGGGCCATTGACAGCCCCAGTGCTAAAGGGTAGAGGCAAAGCTTAAGCCAAAGCTGCTCCATAATCCCTGCTTCCCAAGGGGCTGTAAAATTCACAAATAAAAAACGATTGCTGGTTTTGTGAGGAGTTTCTAGTTACTGAAGAAGATGCTACGTGCAGAGCTGAATAATGTGAGGTTTTCCCCCAGTTCGTGGGTAAAATGATGTCAGATAAGGGTTTTTATCCTGGATTTGGCCACGCTGGAGCTCACAGAGAAACAGGGACCAAAAGCCAGGTGTGCATGAACTCTGGGTCGAGTAATTCTGCAGCCTTAAATTTGTGGGGTTGTACAGCTCCACACAGTTCCAGCTCTTGTGTTTAAACCATCTCTGGTTTCCCTTTTGTCTCTGTTTTCCAGGAGATCCCAGGTAATTGAGAAATTTGAGGCACTAGATATTGAGAACGCAGAGCACATGGAAACGAACGTGTCGGGAGGCGCTGCCCTTTCCAGCGAGACGCGGCAGGGCAGGAGTGAGAAGAGGGTTTTCCCACGGAAACGGGTAAGATGCTCAGCCAAGGTCTCCTGGAAGATGAAACCTGGGATCCTGCAGCCCAGGATAGAGGGTTTAGCCACAGGGTTTGTCCCTGGATGTGGATCTGAAGTCGCAGGCAGCTCCTGCAGGAGCTGAGCTGTTGTGTGTGCTCTGTGCAAATTTTCCTGCTCTGCTCCTTTGGCCCAGGTGTAGATCAGAGTGGAAAATAAGGTTGTCTCTTCTCCTTTCTCCAAAATGCAAAGGGAGACTTCAGATCTGGCATGGCAGGACACATCAGGATAGGATGAAGTAACAAAAGAAACAGGTTTGAGAGTCCCAGATACGCTTGGATATAATGGGAACAAATTAATGCCTGAAAGGACAAAAAAATGTATTGCCAAGGAAATGACACTTGTTCTGAGCCTGCGATGCCCCTTAAATAAAGCAGATTTTTATGCCATGAGCCAAGAGAGCAGGACTCTGTCCTAGTTCCTGCACTGATCTGGGCTAATGCTTTTCACACAGGACTTCACTTGTGAAGGAGCAGCTGTGGGCTCCATCCTGGACGTGTCTGCATCACCTCTGTCCCCACACCGCCGGGCAAAGTCGCTGGACAGAAGGTCCACGGAGTCCTCTATGACGGTGAGCCACCAGGGCCGTGCCCCCTGCCTTGGGGGAGGATTGAGGTTTGAGGTCCTTCCCAGCAGGTCCCACGGAAACTGGAGTGTTGCTGCTTTCCTCACAGCCAGCACGTAGGATATGGGATACACTCAGATCTGGAGCAGGTTCAGGGACCTGAATCAGGTGTGACCAATCCTGGACGTCTCAGGGGCTCAGCTGGAGAAGGGCCACACTTTTTGCCTGCTGCAAAAATTAAAACTCAGAGTCTTGTGAGGAGCACTTTTCCTTAAAGTGCAGCAGCAGCTTGGGAAGCAGATCCCATTTTGCTGGTTATTTTCCCCTGGAATACCCCATTTCCTTGATGGTTTGTGTGGTGTGTCAGACACTCAGGCTGTAGGTCACCCTAGAGGTGCCGGGGTTACCTCACCTGGTCAGAGCCCCTCTTTGCCCCATGGTGTCCCCCAGCAGAGGCTGCAGCAGGGAATTTCCAACTCAGCAGAGGGTCAGTCCAGCTTCTGCACTGGGACCAGCTGCTGTGTCATGACTGAAATATTTTCATAGGACCACAGAATCCCAGAATGGTTTGGGATGGAAGGGACCTTAAAGATCATCTTGTTCCAACTCCCCTGCTAGGGGCAGGGACACTATCCACTAGACCAGGCTGAGCAAACACATGCCCCAGTTTTCTAATGCCATTTCCTTGATGTTTATGCAGTTGGAAGTGGGTGTGAGTGGGATGAAGGCTGCAAGGAAGGGCTGAACCTTCCCTCCTGAGCTTTCCTCCCTTTGCATATTTCAAATGCTCACCAGACCTGGAGGCAAACAGTACAGAACAAACACAAAGTGCTCTCCTCTCCCTCACCACCCTTCTGTAGGGACAAAACAAATACACTTGCTAATCTCTCAAATAGATTACAGACCTACTGTAAATACAAGTTGCATTTTTTGTGGATGGACAGCTTCTGTTCAAGGATTTACCAGAAAAATGCAGTAGCTTGATGTTTCTGGAGCTTTTCCTGTAGACTTGTACAGCCACAAGAGTGATTTTTAAATTCTTGGTGGGAATAAAAAGTACAAGAAGTGCATATGAAGTGCACATTATCTAGTGAAAGGAAGAAAGTTATGCAGGTTTAGATTAGATATTAGGAAGAAATTCTTCCCTGTGAGGGTGGAGAGGCCCTGGCACAGGTTGCCCAGAGAAGCTGTGGCTGCCTCATACCCGGAAGTGTTCAAGACCAGGTTGGATGGGGGTTGGAGCAACGTGGGATAATGGAAGGTGCCCATGGCAGGGGCTGGAACTGGATGATTTGATGTTCCTTCCGACCCAAAACATTCTGTAATTCAATGTTTTACTTTCCCCTGTGTTTTTGTGGAGCAGGACTGGGTTCCCACCACCATGGGATCACTCAAATGTGGGATGTGCTGTCCCAAAGGATTGATTGAATGGGCTTCCAGACCCAATTTCCATTGCCCATTTCAGATGCTGCAGCTGGATTTCACACACTGCTGGCCTTTCCTCCTCCACTCTGCAGCACGTGGAGCAGCTGGAGGAGCTCAGCCTCGGGGGAGTGAAAGCATTTCCACCACATCCTTCCCTGCACATGGGCAGGGCTGGGAGGAAGGGCTGGCAGCAGTTATCCCACGCTGTCTTGCTTGCTTTTTTCAGGAATTCAACATCCCCGTGCACCCACGTTGGAGGAAAAAGCAGGTGTCGTTTGGGTGGTGCAGGGCTCGGATTCCCTGTATTTCCAGCCTTGGGAACTCAGCCTGTTTTGAACCCTGCAGCCTTGCATCAATAGCACATAGTTTTTCTTTCATAATATATAATAGAGGGTAAAACTGCCTGAAGTCTTGCTAATTCCTTGTTTATCCTTTCTCTGTAATGCTGGTGTAGTAGTAGGAAATTGCAGGAGAAATGGTAGGAAGGGAACAGCCTGAATAAACAGTGCAGCAGGTCTCTGCACCTCCTGGGAGCAAACATTTAGCCACCACGCAGTGTAATGATCCAGTTTGGGCTAGATGACCTTTAAAGGTCCCTTCCAACCCAAACTGGTTTGTGATTCTATGAATTTAACTGTTGTTGGTCTCTTCTATTGCTCTGCTGAGTTTTATCAAGTCGCTGCTGTTGCCTTCTGGGCGCAGACACTTTTTTCCTCTCCTCATCCCTCTCTCCTTTCTTCCAGCCTGACCTGCTGAACTTCAAGAAGGGCTGGTTGACAAAGCAATATGAAGATGGGCAGGTGAGTCAGGGGAAAGCTCTGCCCTTCGTGTCAGTGTTTGGTGCTGTGGTCAGTCCTGGTTTCTGGCAGCTCACTCCAACATCCTGGCTGTGCCAGCTGCGCATGGAGTAGCTCTCGGTGCTGATGGAGCCCCAATGTCTTGGGTAGATCAGTATTGGGCTGTCTTGAAGTGGGAATTGCTGGTGCTGTGTCCTGGGGAGGTTTCGAAGGTGGGTATCATATTGTGGGTTTCTAGGGAGCCAGGGCAGCTTGGATGGCAGCACTGGTTTCATGTTCTTGTTCCCTATTTATTAGTCTCGTCTCCCTTGCGACCCAGTGACCTCTCTGGTGTCAGAAATGAGGCTCAGGTGAAGTCTCTTGAGTGCCAGGGAATTGGCAAGGCCAATAAATAAATAAATAAATAAATAAATAAATGACATTGAGAGAAGCAGCTGGTGCCACTTTCCTGCTGCCAGTTCCCAAAGGGATGCAGGATGTTCTGCTCTATTGGAGCCTTAGGAGTGGGCGCTGGTGCCGAGGCAGCTTGGATGGCCCTGGCTGTTTGCAAACCACCCCTTCCCTGGATTTCCTTCCCTCCTGCTCAGCTGTCAAGGGAAAATGAGGGCAATTTGCCTGTGGCTGTGCTGGCCCGGGCTCTGCTGTGGGTACCCCTGGGTCCAGGGACACATCCATAGACAGCCAAGGGGGAATTGGCAGCTGGAGCGAGTGCTTTATTGACTGAAAGCTGCTTTGGGTGAGCCTGTGCTGGAAGCGTGCAGGAGGCAGATTTGTATAGAGCAAGGGCCAGGAATAGACTCCCAACTCAATTTCTAGGTACTGCAGATAAAACATGAATGTTTTACTGCTTTTTTTTTGTGCTAAGAAGGCTTTAAGTGCAGTCCCTAAAAGCCTCATCTTGCAGTGGAGCTAATGGGGAGGCTGCGACTGCCCCATGGCTCTCGCAGTGTCACTGTCACGTGCAGGGTCTGGTGCTCTGCGGGGCGGCAGCACCGGGGAATTCAGGGTCCTGGTGGTGCAAACCATCACTGTCCCTTGCCTTGCTGCCTGTTTGGGTCTCCCCTTTCTTGTGGAGGGGCCTTGATGAATCCAGGTGTGGAGCTGGGAGGGACAGGCATCGAGCTGCCTCCTGCGGGGCATCTCTGCTGGGTGACCTGTGATGAGCAGCCATGAATACGGTGGTGGGGAAGGAGCAGGATTGTCACTGCTCCATCTTGGATGTTTTCTAGTGGAAGAAGCACTGGTTTGTGCTGACTGACCAAAGCCTGAGATACTACCGGGATTCAGTGGCGGAGGAGGTAAGTGTCTTCTGTCAGTGTTCAACCCATTACAGGGCAGCTCTTGGTGCTCCCAAATGGACCCTGGGCAGGTCACTGCCTGCCTCGGTGCCCTCACTCCCAGATGCCGAGGTCCTGGAGCCCCTTCGGGCCCTTTGTGCTTCTCAGGGACCTGCTGTGCCTCCCTGCAAGCCCACCATGCTTTGGGGCTGCAAAGCTTTGTGGCTTATTTTACCTCTTCCCTCTGCAGGCGGCTGACCTGGATGGAGAAATCGATTTATCCACTTGCTATGATGTCACTGAGTACCCAGTTCAGCGGAACTACGGCTTCCAGATCCATGTAAGGAAAACATAGGGAGGAGGAAGAGTGCAGCTGTAGGACAGCTGGTGGGGATGCTTGTCCGTGACAAGGGGAACATCTCCCCAAACACCTAAGAGAGGCCACTCAGCACCCCCCACAGTGCTCCGGCCTTGGGTTTGAGAGACAGTTTTTTGGCTGTCAGAAAAGGAAGGGGGAAAGGGAAGGTTTTGTCACAGCTTTAGGGTCTCACCTATGGCAGAATCAGCCTGGTTGCTGAGAAATGCTAATTCCCACCGGGAGTGTGCTAGGGGACACAGGGGCTGGGTTTGACCTCTTTGTGGCCAGTAAGCAGTGCCCCAGCACTGGGGGCTTGGGGGTGGGTGCAGGGTAGTTTTGGGGAGTTGGGAAGCTGCTGGTAGGTGCAATCACCTACTCTGAGCTGTTTCTTCTCTCTCTGTAGACAAAGGAAGGGGAGTTCACCCTCTCTGCCATGACATCGGGCATTCGCCGCAACTGGATCCAGACCATCATGAAGCACGTTCGCCCCACCACTGCTCCCGATGTAACAAGGTAAGGGGGGACTGTAGCAGCCCCTGCAATTGTGTGGTTTGCTGTGCAGGAGTAACTCGTCCCTCATCCCTTTTCTTTCTTCTTTCTGAGCCTGTCCGATCCTGGAAGCTGCAGCTCTTTCTCACGTCTCTCTGAGCTTAATTTGGATACACTTTGTGGGGACGCTGATATGCCGAGTTATTCTTATGTGTGCGGATTTCAAAGAGGGTTGAAAATGTGGTTTTAATTTGTGCATAGGAATATGAAATACTGTTCCTATATCAAGGCTCCTCTGGATTCCCACCAGGTATTGTGAAACCACTTGGATTTATTTAGTTATGCTGGGTTTACCCTTTCCTCTGGCTACTGTTCAGCACGAGCTGCCCAGCCCCTTTACGGGTCACAGCAGCAGGAGCCCGGAGTTCAGTTTAGAAGCTATTTGGCTCTCGTCTATTTTAAACTGCAGCCAGCAAATCGTCTTCTCTCCTCTTTTGATCTTCCAGAAGGCTGCTGCAGCTCGTCCCCCTTAAGCTTTAGTAACGCTGGTGTCTCCTCCTGCATCAGTGCCAGAGGAAGGGGACCCCCTGCGTCACAGAGTACTTTCTGTGGGCGCTTCTGGCTGTGGGTACAGGGTGTTTGGCCTCCTCACAGCTGTCTGTGCTGGCCACACTCGTACAGGCCACCTCTTACAGGCTGCGTGGACACGGCCTCACCACTAACTCCGTCTCCTGTCCTTACCGTAGCTGCAGCCAGCAGGTTTTTGCCGGGTTTGTCCCTGTGTTGATGGAATGGCTCTTCTCACCCAGTGCTGTTGACCCAGAGATGCTCCAGCCTCTCCTTCCCTATTCTGCTTAGCCCTCAGCCACTTGTTTCCCAGCCCTGCCCGAGCTCTGGTGGATCTCGCGGGGGTCTCGGGGAAGCCGCCTCTCCTCACTCCTGTGTATGTTTGATTTCCATGCAATCCCAGGAAAAACTTCTCTTTGAAACTATCCGTGCTGAAGCCCAGGTTGGAAAACTGTGTTCTCTCCTGTATTAACGTTCTGTGGTTTGTATATCTCGTGATTCACTGCATGCTCCTCCTTTTCTGCACCTCAGATGGGAAGTCCTGCAGTTTCCATTTATTTTTCTTTCTTTTCTTCCCCCCCTTCCTTTTTTTTTTCCTTCCTTTAAATAAAAACCAGAGAGAAGGGAAGAAGCAACCTGGTCTTGACCCTTGATTTCCCCACACTGGTATCTTCCGATGTGACTAGATATGAAGATGAAGACCAAGGAAATTTGAGGGGACCTCTCTGCCTTTAAAGAGCCAGATGTATTTATGGTTGCTCACAGGTTACTGCAGCACGATAGCCCTGTGCTCACTGTCTGCACCTGCTCGAGCCCACACGAGTGGTTTCACTTGGCTTTCCCTCTGAGAGGGTCCAGGCGCAGGTCCTGGTTGGGCAGTAACTTGTTACACTGCACAGACAGAGCGTGAATCAATCCTGAGCTGGGGAAAGGGAACGATGTGTGTGCTTCTGTTGTTTCCCACCGAGCTGGTGTCGGCCGGGGTAGAGGCTGGTGTGGGTTAGTCACATTGCTGAGGAGTCCTGCGCTGTGTGAGGAGCAGGGCTGTGTTCACTGGTGCCTGCCTGGCAGCCCTTTGCAGCAGCGTGAGGTATCCCAGCCCATCCCATGCCACCTGGCTTTGGGATGTCATTGCATTCCGCACCCGGGGAGCGGCTGGTGAAGGGGGCTGCTGGAAGGCCGAAGGACAGACTGCCCAAGGCTCAACGTGGAGGGGTGCCAAGCGTTGGCACAGTATGGCCGAGGGGCAGGCGGGACGTTGTGCTCGGTGTGCCGGGAGGGCAGCGGTGCTCACCCATCCCCAGGGATGGTCCCACCCCACACTCTCCTGCAGCCCTTGGCTGTGTCTCATTAACCTGCTGCCATGGCTCCACCCAGCCAAACACACCTTGTCTTGGTTTCTTGAGCCCTAATGATGGTTTACATTGCTGCATGTGTCAGCACCCGGCACGGGGAGCAGATGCTGCACTTCTCCCTGCCCTCAGCAGTGCCCTGCAATCTGCAGAGGCACTAATTATAGGCTGCTAATGATGATGGGGCAAATAGAAAATACCCCCGTGAACAAAAGTGGCTGCTTCAGAGCTGGATCCATGTTCAGCTCACAGCCCTTTTGAGGCTGGGTTCCCCAGTGCTCCCCAGTTCCCTGCAACCTTTGTGCGCTTCTTGCCACAGTGTGCTCAGCTCGCAGCTTGCACCACTCCCACACCCATCCCTATGAAAAAAAACCTTTTTATTTTGACCTATAAATACCATTGGGAGGCAAAGACCCCCCCCTTACTGTGTGATATGAATTAATTTCTCTGTGGTAGAGGAGATGTGAAATGTTTGAGCAGAGTTAATAGCCATGGGGCACTTGCAGGAGATGAAATGAGAAACTTTGGGTCAACCTTCTGAGTGTCTTCACTTTGTTCCCAGCGGCCGTCCCTCCGCTCCCTGACACACATCCCATGCCCTTTGGAAAGCAGCAGAGGAGAAATGAGCTCATGAGAGATGTCACCTCTAGAAATGCCAAGATTCTTCCACGTGGGATTTAGAGCAGCATAATTTTTGTGTCCCAACACCATCTGGGGGGCCCCAGGACCCACATTTTTTTCCTAACACTCTTCTCTATTTTAAGACTCAATCGCATCCTCACTTTACTTTAAAATGCAGCTGTAATCACTAACTGACTCCAGATTGAGAGCCTGGCTTTGGAGTCGTGCAGTATCATGGATGAGGAGCGGTGACATTTCATCGTCGTGCCTTCTGGGTTTATTTTATTAGCTGCAAGTGACACCACTGAAGAAGGAATTATCTCTGAGCTGGTTTTAGCCTGTAACTGCCAGAGTCTCTCGATACCCAGCTCTACCGAGCCTGTGGTTTGCTGGTGGATGACGGTGCATCGGAAGATACTAGCCCACACAGAGCCATCTCTTCTGCTCCATCCTTTGTTTTGGGTGTATGCACATCCATGAGGTTCTTGGCTGGGGGCTGGGGTGTGTTTCTGAGGTGGGAGAAGCCGTGATGCTGCTGTTGCTGTCGCTGCTGCTGCTGCTCCCGGTCACGGTGGTCCCCCATGCATGTGGTCCCATGGGTCAGAGCCTGCAGTAAGGGCCCAGTGAGCTGCTTTCCAGCTCTTCCAGAAAGCTTGTCAAGTCCTTGCTGGAGGCTGGGGATGCTGTGGTTGTACTGGAAGCAAGGAGAGCCAGGAGTCAGCCTGAGCAGCAGGACTGTGCCCTCGGGAGGCAGCTTGGGAGTTTTGGGTAGCAAAGAGGGTTCAGCAAGTGCCCACCACTCCCTTGGGACAGGCTTCCTCCACAGACGTAGCATACTCCTGTTTTCTGGTTTAATTTTGATCTGCATGTTGCAGGGCTGGCATGTCCACATTTAATAAGCTAATACTGCATTATGGATTATCTGTAGGTTGGAAATGCTATTGCCTTCCCGTGTTAACTTTCCCTGCTTGATGAGTATGTCTCCTCCCTCAACCCCCCACCCTCTAACAGCACTAAAAATCATTCCTTGCTCGAGTTACTGGTGTTTTCAGTGATTTCCATGATGTGTTGAATAACTCACTCTCCTTGCTGCACTGACCTCTGCCCAGACCAGGGGGTGCCCAGTGCCAGGGGAGCTGCCCATGCTGCCTCTGGGGCTGGGTGCCCCGGGGAGGTCCGTGCCTTCAGTGCAGATAGTGGCACGGAGAAGTTTTCAACCTATTAATACTTTTCCAAGCTGCAGGGGAACCTTCCCCTTGTTTCCCAAGACTCTTAGAGCTGCTTTGTGCTTCTCTACCCCACAGCTCCGAAGCCAACAAGGCTTTGGTGGTATTGGTGGCATCCTTCCCACAAGCACGTGACTGTGGCCATGCCAGCCAGGGTGTGCATGGAGCCCCACAGCCAGGGGGCTGGAGGAGCTGTTGGAACCTCTCGCAGCACAGTTTGGGGTCTCTTCCTCAGCCGTGGGTTGCTGCTTGGTCATGGTGACTGGCCCCAGTGTGGCTGCCGAGGAGGAACGAGGTTGGGATCCGCCATTCTCTGGGTGCCAGGGTGTCCCAGGAGCAGCTGGGGCCGCTTGCACCAAGGCTTTGCACACCAGCACAACGTGGGGAAGGGCGGCAGCAACTCCTGCGCCTGAGAGGCGAGGGGAGACCGAGGGGCAGAGGGCACCCACGTGGCATTGGCTTGGGCTTCCAGCAGCCCTTTTCCACCCTGCTCTTCGAGGCATGCATGGGAGCGCCCAGCCATCTCCAGCACCTACTGACACTTTCCTTCACCCTCTCTCTGTCCTCGCAGCTCGCTGCCGGAAGAGAAAAGCAAAACAAGCTCTTCCTTCGAGACTGGTCCAAAGCCGAGTGAGAAGCCGGATGCGGAACAAGCCGAGCTGGACACGGAGCAGAAGCGGAGCCGTGCCCGGGAACGCCGACGAGAAGGACGGTCCAAGACCTTTGACTGGGCTGAATTTCGCCCCATCCAGCAGGCCCTGGTGCAGGAGCGTGCGAACGCTGCAGACTCCTCCAGTAGCGGCTCGGCCGCCTTCTCCAGGGACAGCGGGGCTGCCGACGCCGACCCGGGAGAGCTGGAGCGGGAGCGGGCCCGGCGGCGGGAGGAGCGGCGCAAGCGCTTCGAGATGATCGATGCCGTGGACGGGGCAGGGTCAGAAGAGGCACTGAGGATGGAGGTGGACCGGATCCTGCCTGTCCCAGCAGATATCAAACCACAGAATGTCCATGTGGAGATCGAGCAGCGCTGGCACCAGGTGGAGACCACCCCGCTGCGGGAGGAGAAGCAGATCCCCATCACACCCCTGCACCTCGCCCACACCGAGGACCGGGAAGAGGGGCTGACGAAGCAGCACCTGACCACGCTGCTGGAGAAGGAGGTAAAGGGGTGTGTAGGGTACAGGCTGTGCCTGCCAGAATGGCCTTCAGGCCACTGGGGTGACTGTAGGAAGGCTGAGACAGGCTTAAAAATAGCCGTATTTATTCCTCCTTCATAAAAGCAACTAGTAGGGATGCTGTAGGTTCCTTGAGGAGCTGGCAGGGCACAGATCTGCATCTGTTCCTGTTCAGCCCTGCCAGCAGCTTTCATGTTTCCCACAGCTGCAGAAAGGGCTGTTCTTAGGACCTGGTACTTCCTTATCCCTCCCAGCCAATGCATCCTGATTTGTGTTGGTTGTAGCCAGTCTGTCTCTGATGAAATGGGTACAATCACGGTGTATCAATCAGACTACAAATTCAAGCTCCTAATCCTCTGTGCCTCTGCAGCTATAGAGATTTGTGTCTGCAGTTATAAACTGCCTTGAGTTGCAGCACACACCACAAAGGTTCCCTTTTTATGGAGCCTACATCAAATAGCCTTAAGATTTTTGGAAAAGAATGGAGGAGACTCAGCTCACTTGGAAGAGTTCCGTGCCTGGGATAACAAAGGTTGTTGCTAGTTGGGATTAAGGTGTATTAGTGGGAATGAAAGGGGTAACCTTTTCTCGTGGAGTAACCAGGAATATCACCAAGCTGAGCTTGGCTGGGATTTGCCAGGGTCGTGCCTGGCACAAGCTGGTGCCGTTCATCCTTTGCCGCAGTGAGCTTTATGAATTACACTATTGCATAAATAAATTCTTTCAGAGGGGAGGGATTTTCCTGGCAAAATGAAGACCAAGTCCCAGAGCAGAGCAGAGCAGCGGTGCCATCAAAAGCTCCGTTCATTCTGCTCTGTGTCCCCTCCGAGCCACTTGTTCCTTATGGCTGATCCCCTGCCCACTCCCTGGACGCTGTCTCTGTTCGTGTCCCTCCAGCTGGAGCAGAAGCAGAAGGAGGCCCTGGAGCTCCTGGAGCAGAACCGGCACCTGCAGGATCAGCTGAAAGTGGCTCTGGGCCGGGAGCAGAGCGCCCGGGAGGGCTACGTGTTGCAGGTAGGAGAGCAGGGAGGAGAGGGAGATGCATCTTCCCTGTGCCCGGGGGGATCCCTGGTGGCCTTCCATCTGCGGTGTTCATGGGGACATCCTGGGTGACCACCTCTGAGCTCCGAGAGATTTGACCTTCTTGCAGACATGGCTAATTCTGTAGCATTACCAGAGTCCTCTGCTTACGGAAGCCTCTGATCCGGGATGGAATAGAAGGTAGCATTACCTATTAGCATTCCCAAGGGAAAACAAAACAGAGCCAGACATATAGGACCCCAGCAAAGTCCACCTCTGATCCATCCCACACTGTGTTTGCCTTTCCCCTTTCTGTGCCCCAGATACTCCCCTCAGGCAGTGGGGTGCACACAAGGCTTTTCAAGCATCCTATAGCCCACCAGTTGCTCCTGGCTGGGGATTTTGTGTGCCTGTTATATGGGCAAACACAGGACACTCAAATTATCTCCTGGACACATTTCCCTCCAGCGAGAGTGGAATTTGCACTGGGATGACCTGTTATCTCGGATCACTTTGGTGGTTTCTGCTGTCACAAGATGCCATTCCTTACCAAAGCCTAGAAATGAGTTTTGGAGGATCTAGCAAAAGAGACAGGATGGTCTTTGGGGAAACCTTTCCTCCCCTCCCCCAAACAAAGCAGGTTTTTCCTAGCCCTTCCTCTGGGAACGTCCATGCTTGGAGAACAGTCGTGGCACCTGCAGGGCAGCGTCTGGCTGTTCTCATGGGTCCATGGTCTTGTTCTGTGCAGGGGCAGCTTTTTGACCTGCTCAAATCTACTTGACCAAACCGGCTGTGGATCAAAGTGGCCATGCATGGCCACATGCTGCGCTCCCTTGGCAGCAAACCCAGTGTCGATGCCAAACCTTGCATCCTTATTTCTCACAGGAAAATTTTCCCCTGAAGAAGTTGCACAGGCAATGGAGCCAGCCCAGGGAGGGGGACATCTTGCCTTCCTTGCCCATGATCTCCCAGGAGGAGTAATTAATTCATTTCTGGAGTCTCCGAGCTGACAGTGCCTGCTTGGAGGAGTTCCATTTTCACTTGGCAGTGCTGGAAGAGTAACTAACTCCCGCTTCCCTGGGGCAGAGGTGCCCGACCTCCCTTTGCCTGGAGCCTGGAAAAATCAGGGAGTGGGGATAAAAGCTGCCTGCTGAATCCACCATCAGATTGAAGTTGGCCACAGTGCCTCAGTATGAGGAGGGGTGGCAAGAAGGGAAGCCTGCAGAGAGGCTGAGCTGCAGTGAGCAGTGACCCAAACTTGGACCTGGAAGTTGGAGAGGGTTTTTGGAAAGGTTGGAGGCTTTTGCCTGCTCCAGTCTAATTGTTCTGGGGATTTCCCTTGTGTTTCCTGGGAGCCAGAGGGATTAAAGTCCTATTGTAGAAGGGAGTAACCCCAGCAAACCCTGCTGGGGTGGAGGGAGTGGAACTGCTGGGGAAATTCTGCAGCCCCAGACTGCAGGCAAACATCACAGCATTTTTTTTGACAAATCCTCTGAATTCCATGTTTCCCCCCACCTCCATCATGCCTAATTTTGGGGAGGTTCCTGCATTGTCTGTGGGAAGGGCTGATGGAGAAGCGTGACTGCTGCCAAGCCCATCCCTCCTGAGCTGCCTGGGAGGCACCAACCCCTCCTTGGCAGTCTGACCAGCCCCACACGGATCCCCAGGCACTGCCTGTTCCATGAGGCAGCGCTGAGCCACCCCTCCCTATGCATGTGCCGTGCACCGAAGCCTCTCTGGCCTCATGTAACCCCTCTCTTGCTCTGAGCTTCCTCAGGACAGGGCACCCTAACCTTGATCCCTACTGGGAGAAACACTAGGAGCTCCTGCTCCTGGCAAATGGGCTGGAGACATCCCCCAGCTCTGGCCACTGTGGGTGGGAGGGGGCACGTACTAACTTGTCCCGGGCGGATGTTCTTGCATGTTTTTGGTGTAAAGCATGAAATTTAACTTAACATAACTGAGTGTCACATCTGTGGGCTTTCCTTAATCAGCAACCAGAGTACAGCAAGGCAGGCCAAATTCTTAGGCTTTAACACTGTGCTTCTCTCATCTCTTCCTGTCTGTGTATTTTTTTTTTTAAGATACATAATTTCTGTCGCCTTTTGCATGACGCTTTCTGTGAGTTTTCTCTTTGCATGCTCCATTGCTTTGGTTTGAATCTCACAAAGGTTGGTTTCCTTCATTTTTACATTCTCATCACACCTTTTCCCTCCCTCCACTTGTTGGGCTTCTTATTTTGTCCTTTGTTGGTTTATTTTATTTTGCAGGTAGAGAAATTAGATCCTCCCTAGCCCTAAGCTTTAGCATAACAGCATCTCTCTAATGTGATGAGCAGCCACTCAGTCCTGTTTGGCAGGCACAAAAATGACATCGCCACCACAGCTGGCCTGTCGCCCTGCATTTGGGTGGGATGTGATGTCATTTGCTGTCACCTCGCTTTCTGTTGTTGCTTTTGGTCGGTAGGACTGTGTTACCTGAACTGTGCACTTTTTGTTTCACAACCAAACAAACAAACTCGCATAAAAAACCGGTTCCTTTCTCCTCTACATTGTTCCATCTCCTCCTCCTCATCCTTCGCATTTTTCTTTTGTCTGTCTGTCTCCGTTTTACTGCTGGTGTTTCTTTTTCATTGTTGTTTTGGTTCTGTTTGAGTTTGGGTTGGTTTTTTTTTCCATTTAGCCTGTTACTGTACAGCTGTTTCGATGTCGTGGTCAGTGTTTTCTGTTACTGGAAAGCAGTTGTCGCTTATTAAAAAAAAAAAAAAAAAGGTTGGTTAAACAAACCAAATTGTGCCAAGAACACATCATCCCAATTGGAGCAGTGGGTAGCAGCCAAGTCGCTGCGAGGAGCTTTTCCATGGCCTGCCTGGCCAGAGGTGTGACACTCAGAAGGGAGAGCCAAGAGTGTTACTAATCTAGTATTTAATCAATTTTTTTAAGACCGAGGTGGCCGCCTCGCCATCAGGTGCCTGGCAGAGGCTCCACAAAGTCAACCAAGACCTCCAAAGTGAGCTGGAAGCCCAATGCCAGCGTCAAGAGGTGATCAATCAGCAGATTCAGTCGCTGAAGCGCAGCTACGCCGAGGCCAAGGACGTGATCCGGCACCATGAGGCCGAGATTCAGAGCCTGCAGGCGAGGCTCAGTAATGCAGCGGCCGAGCTCGCCATCAAGGAGCAGACCCTGGCCAAGCTCAAGAGCGACCTGAGGAGCGAGAAGGAGAAAGCCAAAGAGCAGCTGGAGGAGTGGCAGCACGGCGAGGCCGCGCTCAGCTCCCAGCTGAAGGCCAGCGAGCAGAAGCTGAAGAGCGCAGAGGCTCTGCTGCTGGAGAAGACCCAGGAGCTGCGGGACCTGGAGATGCAGCAGGCTCTGCAGCGGGACCACCAGAAGGAAGTGCAGCGGCTCCAGGACAGGATCGCAGACCTCAGCGGGCAGCTGAACGCCAGCGAGCAGGCGCGGGTCCTCATGGAGGAGAAGCTGCAGAAGAACTACGAGGCTTTGCTGGAGAGCTGTGAGAGGGAAAAGCAGGTTTTGATACGGAGCCTGAAGGAGGTGGAGGACAAGGCCAACGAGTACGAGAACCAGCTGCAGAACAGCGAGCAGCAAATGGAGATTCTGCAGAAGGAGAAGCTGAGTGCCAAGTTTGAAGGCAGTGAGCTCGTCCACCAGCTAGAGGAGCAGCTGGCCATAAAAGAGGCCAGCATCCAGAAGCTTGCTGAGCACATCAAAGAGCTCGAAAGAGAGAGGGATCAGATCAAGTGCCGGTTCCACGAGCTCATGAATCAGGTGGCCGAGTCGGATAATGAAGTTGCAAAGCTACAAGCAAAGTTGAAAATGGAAGAGACCAACTACCACAATCTGGAGCAGTCATTTGAGGAGGTGTCCGATCAGTTCCGGGGGGTGCAGGAGGTGCTGAAAGAGAAAGAAGAAGAGCTGAGACACGTTAAGGAAATGCACTTGAGAATTGTGGAGAAGAAAGATCAAGATCTCAGTGAGGCTTTGGTTAAAATGGTTGCTTTAGATAGCAGTTTAGAGGAGACTAAAGTAAGGCTAAAGGCCAAGGAGGAGGCTTTAAAGAAATTAGCTAGTGTGGGCACAGGTCCGTGTGCTGAGGAGGCAGAAGACCTTGGCCCCAGTCTTGAGGCTGACGAAAGTCAACCATCCCAACTGGGGCAGGCTCTGCAAACTCAGGATGTCCTCCCAACTCTGACTTATGCAGTGAAGGAGGAGGAGGATGAGGTTCTTGAGACCACCCAGAGGCAAGCAGAGGAATTTGGCTCCCCATCTAAAGTTTTAGAGCTCCAGGACCAAGAGTTGGTTCAGAAAGCCTTAGCAAAGCCTGATGTAGGAATCATGGGGGCCAAGAGGCAAAGGATCCGTTTCTCGAGCATCCAGTGTCAAAAATACATCCATCCAGATGGATCAGAGAAAAACTGGACAAGCAGTACCTCTTCAGACACAAGCCAGGACAGATCTCTGTCTGAAGAAAGCATGTCCTCAGAGCCAGCTCTGGGTTACCACTCATCAGGGACGAGCGATTCAGAGACTTACCTCTCCATTATCCATTCCCTGGAAACCAAGCTGTATATTACAGAGGAAAAGCTCAAAGATGTGACAATGAAGCTTGAAAGCCAGCACGGCCATAACCAGGAGACGCTCATCGCCCTCCACCAGCAGTGGGCCAGCACGGAGTCCCAGCTGCGGGAACAGCTTCAGACCAGCCTGTCCCAAGTCAATGCTTTGATCTCACAGCTGGAGAGCGAGAGGCAGGAAAAGTTCAAGCTCATAGAAAGTCACGTCAGCGAGCTGGGAGGTTTCCAGATGAAAAATGATCAAGCGCTGACTTGCTTAGAGAAGTGTAGGGAGCAGCTAAGATCCTTGCCCAAATCAGACAAGGAAAAAGAGGGCGATTTGTTCCTTGTTACTCTGTCCAGCATGGAAATAACCTTATCAAACGCAATCCAAGCCTTGAGCGGGGCGCCAGTCGCATTGGAGTATCAGCAGAGTGAAAGCCTCACCATGGAAAGCCCCGCTCCAGAAGGAGGGGATTTGGGAGAAGAGGAGCACGTCTCCAAGGAGCAGCGAGCGGATGTGTTTGACGCCGGCCAGCTGCGGTGGCTTTCTGAGAGGGTGGCATTTGAGGCCTCTCTCATCAACCAAATAGCAGAGTCCTTGAAAAATGCAAGCTCTGAGATAGCCCAGCTTCTGAGAGAGATCCAGGGAACAGCCGAGGTGGTTTTGTTGGAGCCAGCAAGTGTTTCTCACACAGCCAATGATTTGGCCAGCGTCCTATCTAAAGAGCTGCTGCTGGAAGGGGAGTTCTGGAGCCAGGTGGAGGAGCTTAGAGCACACTTGAACACTAGGGAAGGAGAAACTGAGGGTAAAACAGAAACAAGTTTGGGCTTTTCCCCATGTTTTCTCAGTGCTGTGGCAGATGCTACATTGATCAAGGCAGAACTTGGGTTTGTTGCAGAGAAAATGAGAGAATCTTTTCATCAGAGGTTAAAAACAATCGAAGAAGAGCTCCATAATACCAAAACCGCTCTCCAGCAGCACAAATGCATGTTGGAGGAGATCATCAAAGCGTACAGGACTCCTGAGTTTGACAGAGTTATGCACCAGATTTCTGAAGCACTTGAAATACAAAAAGATGCTTCAGAAAGAACCCAGATCTCCTGGGATGGGAGCCGTCTCCAAATGGTGCCATGCCAGGAATTAGCCAAGGTGGAAGAGACTGGAAGCGCACCAGACCGTAGTAGTGAAGCTCTTGTTTCCATTCAGGAAGATCTTGCCCAGCAACTTAAGGACAAATCCAGTGTTCTGAAGGAGATATCTGTTGCCTTACTCTCTCTGCCTCCCGAGGAGGCCATGAGAGACTGTCAGAAGCTCCTGAAGATATCCCAGAGTCTTTCCTACCATTCGTGCATGGGAGACCTGGAGCGGTATTCGTCTTTGTTAGTCCACGATGCCATTGTTCAGGCTCAGGTTTGTTACGCCGCTTGTAAAGTCCGGCTGGAGCACGAGAGGGAGATGAAGACCTACAAGGAGTCCTTGCAGAGCATGGATGCGCTGTGCCAGGAGCGCGTGAAGACGGTGTCTCTCCTGCGGGACGAGTACGAGGAGCTGCTCAGGAAGCAGCAGGGCGAGTACAGTGAGGTGATCGCCGTGCTGGAGAGGGAGAATGCCGACCTCAAGGCGAAGGTGTCCCAGCTGGACAACCAGCGGAGGATCTTGGAGGAGGAAGGGCATAAACACAGCAAGAGCTTGAGCGAGCTGCAGGGGCGGTACGAGGAGGAGATCCGAAATGTGATCGAGCAGCTCAACAGGACAGAGGATGCCCTGAAGGCTGAGAGGACGGAGGGGCTCAACCAGCTGGATGCCATTGTCCGTGACAAGCAGAACATGGAGCAGTATCACCTGGAGCAGATGCAAACACTGGAGGAAAAGTTCCAGGCCAAGATCAAGGAGCTGCAGGTCATCCACGGCGAGGAGCTGCAGGCACTGCAGGAGCACTACAGCCAGAACCTGCAGCGCCTGCAAGAGACCCTTGATGAGTACCAGAGGCAGCACCCGGAGGCATCCCCCGCGGTGGCCCCGGGCGCTGGGGACACCTGGGTGGCCGGCGAGGCGGGTGGCACCGGGCAGGACCCCGGCAGTGACCCGGACTCCATGCACGGCCTGAGGGAACGCATCCAGGAGCTGGAGGCCCAGATGAACGTCATGAGGGATGAGCTGGAGAACAAACATCTGGAGGGGAACGCTTCCACTTTGAGGGAAAAATACCAGAAAGACTTTGAAAACCTAAAGGTCTTGATACGTTTAACACTTTCTGCTGCTGAGCGTGCGGGAGGGCGCGTGCAGTCCTAGGGTTCGCTTGCCGAACCAAGGGACATCCCCTGAAAGAGCCAGCGTGCCAAACCAAGCCCCAGAGTATTGGCCAGGCCTCCATAAAGCATGGTGTTTCCTTTTTCTCCATGCTGGGGTATTCTAAATGCATTGCTGAGGGCTTGGGAGGGTTGATTTCTGAAGGTGGTCTTTGCGTGGAGAGGGAGAGAGAGTTTCAAAGTAGCTTGATAACATCATGCTCTCCTTCAACATCAGAAGACCTCAGTGTTCCTCCGTGTACCCAACACGTACATTTTGTTTGTGACTTCCCTTTAAAAGCATTCCTCAACTCTGTCTTTCCCAGTCTGATCAAATCTCCAGTCTGTCTCTGCTGCCTTCAAAAATGCAGGATGAAATGGAAACTTGATGCTCTCAAAATGTATGTTCCTAGGGAAAGTAGCTGCCAGCAGATGCCAAATTCTGTAGCAAAGCAGAGCTCGTCTTCAGGAGGCTGCAAGGGCCACAGCAATTCTGTACACAAAAAAGAGTGCACAGTTGCAGAACACCCAGGTGAGGTGCAGAGAAACCCACTGGCAATGAAATGCCACTGTTCAAATTGCCCCACCAGTCAGACTGGCTGTAAAACTGGTTCAAGATCATCCAGCATCTGAAAAAAAAAATGGGTTTGGTGGTTTGCTTTTCCTAGGAGAGCATTCCCGGTCTAGAAGTGAGTTTAGGGTGGTAGAGGACTCCAGGGGAGGCTGCCAGATTGAAAAGGAAGCCAAAAGGGCAGCGATGCAGAGGCTGTGCTGGTGAGGCTTTCACAGACCAGTTGCTCTTAAGAATCAGCAAAAATGTGGGAGAGCTTGCTTCCAGCCACAAGATCCAGCACACATTTGAGCTGGGGGTGAAGTGTGGCTCAGCTCCAGCCAAAAGCCAGTTTTAGCCTGGGGAGAGCAGTAGTTTTGCTGAATCCCATTGGAATTGAGCGGTGGTGGTCAGAAAGCCAACCAGGCGATTGGAAACCTGCCCAAATTAGAGGCTTAAATGTGCTCCATTCTTCTCTTAAGAACCTGATGGAGAATGTAACATCAGTAGCACAAGAGCAGCTCTTCAACCTGGAGAAGGCTCCAGGAAGACCTTGGAGCCCTTTCCAGTGCCTAGAGGAGCTCCAAGAGAGCCTGAGAGGGACTTTTGACAAAGGCATGGAGTGACAGGACAAGGGGGAATGGCCTTAAGGTGAAGGAGAGTAGATTGAGATTTAATATTAGGAAGGAATTCCTCCCTGTGAGGGTGGTGTGGCCCTGATACAGGTTGCCCAGAGAAGCTGTGAATGCCCCATCCCTGGAAGTGTCCAAGGCCAGGTTCAAGGCTTGGAGCAACCTGGGATAGTGGAAAGTGTCCCTGCCCATGGCAGGGGGGTGGAACAGGATGGGCTTTAAGGTCCCTTCCAACCCAAACCATTCTGGAATTCTGTGAGATACGGGTTTGTACACGTGGATTTATGGCAACACATTTACAATACATTAAACAGAGAATCTACAGCTTCTTATGGAGGAATGTGCATCTTTTTCTTCCAAAATTAGAGGTGTTTCAAGAGTTGGACTTGATGATCCTTGTGGATCCCTTCCAGCTCGGCATTTTCTATGATTCTGGATGTAATGAAGAATCCTGCAGGGCCTCTCTGTGCCACAGCCAAGTCCGGGCAGGTTCTGGCACTGAGTTAGGAGTTTAAAAACAAACAAACAAACAAGGCTGGGAAAGTGAAGAATGCCTTGGGATTAAAAATTAAATGGGAGGGAAAGAACCACCAAAGCTGAAAATTGGGAATGAGGATTAGGTGTAGGTAACAGAGCATTAGCCAACAAAGTGATGCTGAGGGGTGTATGTTAGTGAGGGTCAGTGTTGTTGGACTGTCCTGAGCACTTTTGCTACTGGGGGAGTAAATTTGTCCCCCTAAAATGGCCCGTGGGATCCCAAAGGTCCCTAGGGGACAGTTCTCACTTTGAATGGAAAACACTGGTGTTACTCAAGAGGACCTCCGTTGAAATCAGGGAATAAAGCCAGCCTGTGTCAAGAGGAAAAGCCCTGTGCAGTGCTTGGCATCAGGTTTGTCCCAAGCTGCCTGATGGGGCTCAGCAACCAGGACCTTGTCCCCATGTGTGCCCCTTCTTCCCTCGTGGCTTGGGCCTGCCTGTGGCTTTGCTGGTCCTGTCCATGTCCTGCAGCCGTGTGTCCATCCGGGATCCCAATGTGCTTGGGCTGGCAGCTGAGCTGGGAACAGGCATTTGCATTTGTCTGCTGCAGAGGCAGGAGTGGGGGCCATGCCAGGAGCAGAAGGACCAGGCAGGAATTCAGGACCTCGCCCCGATGAATCCCAACTCCCCAAATTGCTGCTCTTGTGTCCTGGCCTGAGTTCCTTCCTAGTAATTCAGTTAGCAAGTAATTGTCCCTGTAGCATTTGTAGCAATACTCGGTTGGGAATTAAAGTCCTCTTGCTGTCACGTCATCTTCCTTCCACCCAGAGGCTGAAAAAACCAGGCATTGAAAAGAAGAGAAGGGGCGCAGAAGGTGCAGAGAAGGTTTTTCTTGTTGTCTTTTTGACATATATTTGCATTCCCCAACCGGGTCTGCCCCTAAATCAGGTCTGTCCCTGTGCGTCCCTTTCCCTGGAGCTGTCAGGGGTCAAGCGACTGCAGGACAAGCCCTGACCTTTGCGAGGTCCATCCTGCTTCATGGCTGGGGAAGCAGAAGATCCATGCTGGACCTGGGGAGCTGAGCTGCCCACTGGCGTGTGGCTCCTGGTGGGCTCCCCACTGCCGTGGCACTGGCCCTGTGCTCCTAGGCTAACCCTTTCCCCTCCTCCCTTTGCAGGCAACATGTGAGAGGGGCTTTGCAGCCATGGAGGAGACGCACCAGAAGAAGATCGAGGACCTGCAGCGGCAGCACCAGCGGGAGCTGGAGAAGCTGCGGGAAGAGAAGGATCGCCTGCTGGCAGAGGAAACGGCTGCCACCATCTCAGGTACAAGAGGGTCCCCCATGGTGGGACAGCTCCATGGTGATGGGGACACAGGGGTGATGTTGGCTGCACTGGGGAGCAGAGCAGGGATGGGATGAGGACTGGGTGGGCTGCACAGGGAGATGGGAAAGGGCTTGTGGGAAAGATGTTTTGGATGGAGGACCATCTCCTGGTCCTCCAGGTTTGATGCCCATCTCCTGGTCTTTCTCCAGGCTTGGTGCCCCTGTCTCTGGCTGTTACACAGTCTGATCTGTTTTCCATTCCAACTCAGAAAGGCATTTGTCATTCCTGTGGTTAAATTATTGTCAATTCCACACTGAATTCATTATTCAGTGCCCCAGGGAATGTTAAAACACTGGAGTTCAGGGCCTCTGCTTTAGGAGTCTCACAGTCCAGGGAACAATGTGTGAAGTGGACAGTCATTTGGACTCTGTTAAAAAGCAGGATTTGCAGAAGCCCCTTTGCAGCTGGGGCACAGACTGAAGGGGCTGTGAAGCAGTGTGAAGTTTTCAGGGATGATTTTTGTTTTGTTCCTTTAAAAAATGGACAAAACCTCAAAAAAAAACCACCCATGGGAGGAGAGTGCTGGGTGCTAACAGTGTGCTGCCCCTCACAGCCATCGAAGCCATGAAGAACGCGCACAGGGAGGAGCTGGAGCGGGAGCTGGAGAAGTCCCAGCGCTCCCAGATCAGCAGCGTCAATGCCGACATCGAGGCCCTCCGAAGGCAGTACCTGTAAGACCATCACCCTCCTCTGTCTCTTGCCATCTTGCAGGGAGGTCATGTCTGGGAGACCCCTCTCTCCCATTTGATTTTGGCATTGAGTTCAGGGCAAACCTGTCCTTGCAGGGGCCTCTTCCCTTGGTCCCAACCCAGCTGTATCCATCAGAGCCTTGTGGTTGCCCATAATCTTTCAGGCTCCAGGTCAATGTCTCCACATTACCCAAAATAACTGCTTTTTGGTCCCCAGAAATAGCAGATGTGCAGCCAGTGCTGCCTTTCCTGCAGCTGCAGCAGCAAGGTCATTCAAAAAGCGAGGAGGAAGCGCTGAGCTTTCCATGGCAAGGCTGTCCTCCTGTGGGAACTGAGCAGAGCTGCCTGTCAGCTTTATCAGCCTTGGTACATCTATATAAGATGGGGAGGTGTGCAAATACACCTGATCCCAAGTGCCCAGAGCAAACTTAGAATCTTGGAATGGTTTGGGTTAGAAGGGACCTTAAAGCTCACCTCATTCCATCCCCTGCCATGGGCAGGGACCCCTTCCACTATCCCAGGTTGCCCCAAGCCCCGTCCAACCTGGCCTTGGACACTTCCAGGGATGGGGCAGCCACAGCTGCTCTGGGCACCTGTGCCAAGGCCTCACCACCCTCACAGGGAAGGATTTCTCATAGGTAGATTTTGATAGATCTCAGCTCAGGTTTTGGAAACTTGAGAAAGTTCTGCCACTTAACCTCTGAGAGAACGACCTCCTGTCCTCTTTGGTGCCCAAGCATGGCTCTGCCAGGAGAGGGAAGAGTTGACTTGCTCTGGGCTTGAGTTTTTCCCCAAAAGGAATATGCAGTCTTTATCCTCGGTGCTTAGCTCCCTGTTGGGTTTTCCTGGGGTGCTGAAAGAAGAATGGGTATGGGGGGGTGTGTGTGTGTGTGTGTGTGTGTGTGGAGAGGGCACTACCCTGGTGTGTGTTCCTCAGGGAGGAGCTGCAGTCGGTGCAGCGGGAGCTGGAGGTGCTTTCGGAGCAGTATTCCCAGAAGTGTTTGGAGAACGCCCACCTGGTGCAGGCGCTGGAGGCTGAGAGGCAGGCCCTCCGCCAGTGCCAGCGGGAGAACCAGGAGCTCAACGCCCACAACCAGGTGAGGGTCCCTGCCTGGGTGACGGTGGGCTCCGTGCTGAGCCGTGGCCATGCTCCCCCTTCCCACAACGGCTCTCCCCCTCTTCTCAGGAGCTGAATAACCGCCTGGCTGCGGAGATCACGCGATTGCGGACCCTGCTGACCGGGGAGGGCGGGGGAGAGGCTGCTGGGTCGCCTCTCACGCAGGGCAAGGACGCCTACGAGCTGGAGGTGAGTTCTGCAGAGAGGCACGTGAGTGGGCACAAGTGCGGTGTACCCCAGGAGTGTGTCACAGCCGGGAGGTGCCACAGCCATCCATCCCCCAGTCGGCTCTCATGGCTGGTCAGCACTGTCACTGTGGGCTGCATGAGGCCAGGAGGGAGATTCTGGGATCCTAATCTTCCCTTCTCACCATGTCAAGCCAGACACTCACTCTTCCTTCTGGAGCCCCTGCTTGTCCCCAGAATCCAATCCATGCAGAGCAGTGGGGACAGAAACTGGGGTGTGCAGAGAGTGCATCAGCTCTGCAAGCTTGGGCAAGTTCCCAAGAGATCCAGGAGGAGTTTTCTTGTGAGAAGCAGAAGATGGGTGGACCAGAGGCTTTGTGGTGCTGGCATGGGGCTGAGTCTCCAGCCCTTGGCTTGATTGTCACCGAGTATAGCAGGTGTCACACTGTGTCTGCTCTGGTGCAAAGATGCTGGTTTTTGTTCTCACAGGTCCTGCTGCGGGTCAAAGAATCTGAAATCCAGTACCTGAAGCAGGAGATCAGCTCCCTCAAAGACGAGCTGCAGACAGCACTGAGGGTAATGCCCGGGGTTGTTCTGCAAATCCTCTTACTGTGCTCTGCTCCTGAGTGTCTGTGCTTAGATTTCAGCCCATTTACACCCAGATTTGAAACCATATTTAATTTTTCCCCTGAATGTAATTCAATACCCATTTTGGTGTCATCAGTAAAGCACTCCATGTATCCGTTTAAGATTCATCCCACAAAGGAGGCAGTGTGGGAAAACATCCCTTTCAGCATGATTTCCCCATTTTCTGTCACATCAGATCAGATTTAAATGGCACAAACAATCAGCGTTAGAGATCTGCCCAGCCTCGCAGCGGTGGAACTGGTTTGCTCTGGACAAGCCAAAGCCATTTCTGGGAATTCTGCTTGAATTCTGTGTCTTGGCTAAAACAAAAAGCCACAAACAGCCCTGTAGCTGAGGGGCTGCACGCACGGGCAGCACTGTGTGCTCGTCCTTGGCTCTCAGCTCTCCGCCTGTCTCCATTCCCGCAGTCCCGTATCGCTTTTGGAAGCAGCTCCAAGGGTGTGTGTTGCCCTGGCCAAGCCTTTCTCTCGCTGCCGGCTCTTCTTCCGTCGGCATTTGCCAAGCTCCTCTTCAGTGCATCCACCAACCCCTCGGCTCCAGCTGTCTGTCTGGCTCCATCGGGTTGTTCTTGTTCCCTTGCCAGGATAAGAAATACGCCAGCGACAAGTACAAAGACATCTACACGGAGCTGAGCATCGTGAAGGCCAAGGCAGACTGTGATATCAGCAGGTTGAAAGAGCAGCTGAAAGCAGCCACAGAAGCTCAGGGAGAGAAATCCCCTGTGAACACCACTGTATCGGGATATGGTCAGTCCTCCTCCAGTAGCTCTAAGCAGTCCTGGGTGTCCCGAGCTAACACGGGAATCCTGGAGTACAAACCCTTGTGCAGTAATGGGTCTGAGTGTAGGACTTGGCCTTCCAACCCAAAGCTGACGGGCTTTGAAAGCCTTCTGGCATTTTGCATCAGGAAAACCTCGTGATGCAGGGATGCCCAAAAGCCCCCTCTGCCCTTAGGGCAGCGCTAAGTGTCGGGCTCATCGGGGCACTTTCCTGGGCTGGGAGGGCAGAGCCCCAGCCCTGTCCTTGCAGGAAGGCAGTGGGCACCAGGCTAATCCCGCTTCTTTTGCTTCTTCCCAGATATTATGAAATCAAAAAGCAACCCTGATTTCTTGAAGAAAGACAGATCCAGTGTTAGCCGGCAACTAAGGAATATCAGGTCAAAGGTGAGCTCAGATGTCCTGCCCAGTGGGATGGGAATGAGGAATGCCCAGCATTTCTCTTTGGTGGGGATCCCAAGTGGGAAGAAGTGGGCCGGGGAAGAAAACTAAGAATTTCCCAGGCGCTAGTGCTAGCCTGGATGGTTAAAAGGCCTGACTGTGCAGCCAGGCAGGGCCCACTCTCCCACTCTGGACCCTGCTCAGATGGAGGCATGAAGCTGCTCCCTGGTTGGAAAAAACGCTGAAGTTTACCCTGTTCTTTGGTCTTTCACAGGAGGACTATCCCAGTATCTGCCCCCTCTTTTCAGCTGAAATTTAGGTGGAAATGTGCACATCATTCTAGTTTTAGTGTTCATCACTGCAAGATTTTTTGTCTTTATGTGTGTCAGCAATGCCTGAGTCCTGGGCATATTTAACACACGCTTTGCTTGTGTGTTAACGTGGTGCAGATGGCCCTGCGCTTCTGTGGTCCTTCTGTGCTTGCTGTTGATCCCAAAGCCCAGTGATGCTGTGCCAAGCTCTCCTTGGCAGCCAATTACATCATGTGGGACCGCAGGGATAAGGAAGGGCAAATAATGCTGATCAGGAGTCAGGATTAAACACAGGGCAGTTGGGAGGAAGCTCAGCATGAGCAAACCTGCTTTGCCTCTCACCTGGTGTCTCATGCTGGTGTTTGAAGTGGTTGGGCCCTTGCAGGGCAGGCAGAATGCTTCAAGCTCAGTGCCCATGTGGGGAAACACTCGGAGCTCTGCGAGCAGCAGTTCCTCAGCTCGGGGTGTCTGTGCTGCACCCAGTGAACACAGAGAGGCTTCTGCACATTTTGGGGCAGCCCAGACCTGCTGGGCCACTCCAGTGTTGTGTTTCCCTTCACCACTTCAACTCAGATCACTTTCTGTGTGGTCCCCATGTGTGTTGCTTGGTGGGGAAGGAGAGGAGAGGAAGCAGGGGCTGTGCCAGGGCATCGCTGTGGGACGGGGGGCTGGGGCTGAGCCAGCACCAATTCATTTGGGATTTATGAGCTTCTTCTTTTGTTTTTGTTTTTTTGTTTTATTTTGCTTTTTCCTTCAACAGTCCGTTATTGAGCAGGTCTCATGGGATAACTGAAATGAACCCGAGTCCAGGTTCCCTGCCACGTAGGTAAACACACCGGCACCCGCCCAGCGCCGCAGCCGCCGCCGGATCGGCCCAACCTCTGCATGCACTGCTCACACCTCCCTGCCAAACCAGAGCCCTCCTTCTCTTAATGACTGACTGACGGGTTTATTCACTGCTAATTCTTTTCCTGGGGGAAGGGGAAGGGGAGGGGAGAAGTCGGTGCACCCAAGATCCGTGTGAAACGCAGTCTCTCTGCCTCTTCCCTGGGGAATACGGCTTTTTGTCTTCCTGCTCTTCCCACCCTCACCAACACAGCTCGTCATTACAGAGAGGATTTGGACATGGTGGGGCACGTTTTCCTGTTTGCTGTGTTGGGAGCGTGGGACACTGAGTGTGCATGCCTGAATGACTCTGCATGCCTCAGACTAAACTCCAGTGCCGTCCAGGTCTCCTAGGAAAACACCTGTTTTGCTGCTAGCCAGGTGCAGGAGTAGTCAGGGATGCCTTTAAGTGTACTTCCCATAACAGCCCGGAGCATGGAAAATGGTCTCAGCCACCTCAGCTGCAGAGGGAATGTCCTGGACTGCCCTAATTTCCTTTACCCACAATTGCTGCTTCTTCAGGTTGATCCATGCCTGAGCAAGAGTCTTTCCTGCCCAGTAACCTTCTCCTGCTCTCCATCCCTGAGCCTCCAAGGCTTCCAAGCTCATCCAGCAAAAGGAGGGAGCTGATGAGAAATGAGGCTGACCCTAATGAGCCAGATATCTCCATTAACTGGAGCAGTAGTGGATTTCCTGGCCCATGGCAAAGACTGAGGTGGGAGCACCTGCAGAGGAAGATTAGGAGAGGGGAGCTCCCAGCACAGTGGCTGGAGAGCCCCAGGAGGTCTGTTGGAAGATCCCTTTATCACAGATCTCATCCTACATTAGTCTCACTTCATCAGGCTCTCCTCATCAGCAACTGAAATGGGTTGTGGGACTGCCCGGGGGCTGACTTTGCTGGAATTTGTGCCATCAGGCAGAACAGTCTGATGATTCCTGGTGTCTCCTTCCATCTACTGAGAAATCAGATGCGAGAACAGGAATGCACGAGCTGCTCCCATTTAAAGAGGCCCAAAGTAAACTTCCTTTAGGAAGTGTGTGCTCAGAGACTCACATCCCAGGAGACTCTGCTGCCCGTTGGAAAGAGAGCACACGGCGTTTGGAAATTCAATCCAATTTAGTGCTTTCATTTCCGTGCTGCCTGGCAAAGCCCTTCTGTGTTTGTGGGCCTGTGGGAGGAAAAACATTTCCAGAAATACAGTAACCATGGGAATCTGCACAGCCTTGGGGCAAGTTTATCATGGAGTCCTGCCTTGATAAACACATGGGAAGGAAAACTCAACCCAAAAGTCCAACCTGCTGCTGTGATAGAACAGTTCTCTGGAACCACAGCCAGGGAAGGGAAAGGAAAAGGAGAGGTGGCTGCCTGATAGTAGGATCATGGAATCACAGAATGGTTTGGGTTGAAAGGGATGAAAAATCATCCTGTCCCATGCGCAGGGGCACCTTCCACTAGACCAAGTTGCTCCAAGCCCCATCCAACCTGGCCTTGGACGCTTCAGGGATGGGGCAGCCACAGCTTCTCTGGGCAACCTGTGCCAGGGCCTTTCCACCCTCACAGGGAAGAATTCCTTCCCAACATCCCATCTAACCCTGCCCTCTGGCAATGGGAACCCATTCTCTCTTGTCCTGTCACTCCATGCCTTGTCCAAAGTCCCTCTCCAGCTCTCTTGGCGCCCCTTTAGGCCCTGGAAAGGGTTCTAAGGTCTCCTTGAGCCTTCTCCAGGCTGAACAATCCCAATTCCCTCAGACTTTTCTCATAGGAGCTGATTTCCATCCCTCCAGTCTGTGCCTTTGAAGGTGCCAAGTCTTGGTCTGTAAAGCAAATAATGTTCCAGCTGCAGCATAAATTCCTTGCAAGTTCCAAGGACTGGGGTGGGGATCGGCAGTGGGGCACAGAGGGGCAGAGCCCTGGCTGTGGGGGCTGTTTTTAGGAGGGGGAGGTGGCTGTGCCTCCTCATCCACAGGGACAACTCACCACCCAATGCTTTGCTCTCCTCAGTCTCTCGTACCACAGGTTTGGGGCTGCAGGAAGGAGGGAGGCTGGCATTAGGCTGGTCTGTCCCCTCAGGCTGGTTTCAGTTTAAAGCTGTCCTACAAGAGTCAGGCAATTTGTTTCTGGGTGCTGTGCTACTGAGTCCCCATGTGTAGGTGATGGATTTCACAATTGAAAATACCATGGGGCTGCTGGCCAGCTGAGAGTTGTGCCTTGAAATCTGGATGCTGCATCTGAGTTGGATCAGCCATCAGAACCTGCCAGACCTGAACAGAATTCAGGAGTCCTCTGTCTAACCACGGGCAGTTGAGGCAGCTTTGGTTTGGGAGAGTCCCAGGGTGGGGTGAGAAGGGGTGGGATGGTTGCTGGCAGCACACACCAGTTCACAGGGTTTCTTGAGCAAATCCTGCATGGAGTGGAGCCAGGACTGTCCCCAGTGGTGCGGGAGGCAGGGAGGGACCAGCCTGCAGGTCCTGCTCAGCTTCCTGGGGCTTCAGCGTAGCAGATCCGAGCTGGCCTGCCCGGGGCTCCCTCCGCTGGAATTGCCCCATCCAGCAGTGCCCTGTGAGCTCCGGGGGTCATTCCCAAGTCAGCTAATCCCGCTTGCAGCATGATGTGCCTCTCATTCGCTTCTGGTTCATCGCCTGGTTCGTTGCAATCTCACCCTGTCTCAAGGCAGTAACTGCCCTCCATAACCGTGTGTTCTCTCTCAGCATGTCCCACTAATCCTCTGCCAAGGAGCCCATTCCTCGCTGCCACGTCTCCTTTGCCTGAGCATCGCTCCCTCTCCGTGCTTCAGACACCCGCCCGTGCCCCAACGCTCTCTGTCTTTTGTCTCTCCCAGAGTCTGAAGGAAGGCCTGACTGTGCAAGAACGCCTGAAGCTTTTTGAATCCAGGGACTTGAAGAAAGACTAGTTCTCCCCGCTCCGCTTGACCACGCGCACCTCCCAGCTTGAGGCAGCACAGCACCAGCACCGTTTGTCTCTCGTTCCTTACGATGTCCTCGCTGTCGTTCGTCCTGACGCCCCGACGGGACCCGGCGCCGCGGTGGCGGTGCCCCCCCCTCGCCTCCCCGGCTCCTTTCCCTGCTTGTGAGATGCTCCAGAGACTCTGAGAGGGAGAGAAAGGGATTGGAGTGGGGTTTTTCCCCCCCTCTCTTCGGCGCTTTGTAGGAGAATCCTTTCTTTACTGTAAACCATTACACTAAGTGTCAGTATTAAGGCTCAGTAGCCTGTTAATAAGCTATAGCTCTGTCGGGAAGAGCAAGCAGGGCCTGGGTGCTGTCAGCCAGACCGAGCTCTTACTGCTGTCTAGAGACCCCGTGCTCAGAGCACACCAGGAGCCTGATCTAACCATTGATCTCGACTGCATTACTTGCACCTACAAGGGGGGAAAGCCCGGGGGAAGCTGCCGGGGAGCGTGAGTCCGTGCCGCATCCGCAGCCTGGAGGTACAACACTGACATCTCGCTGGAGAAGGATGCAAGAAGTGATTCTCCTGCCCCGTGACTGTGCCGTATCCTGAATGTAGGTGCCACTGAAGCTCGCTAGGCTTCAGTGGCTGCCCGGGTGGTTATGGATGGGGAGCTGCAGCTACTGAAGTGCACCATCGAGTCGGCCCCTTCAGCGTGTCCTCGCTCCCGTCTCGCTGGTGGTCGGAGTTGGTGTTCCAGGGGCCGAGCTGTAAGATCACTTTCTTGCCTCAGTTAGATCAAGCCCAGCACTCTCTTTTTTTTTGCTGTTACTCCCTTCCTCTCATTGAATCCCGTGTATCCCAGGGTCTGTGCGCATGTGAAACTCCCTTTTCCTAGTCAAAGGAAAGTAGAGTAGAAAGTAGAGCCAATATTGACTGAAAATGCACAGTGCTCAATGCATATAATGCTCTTTTTTTACCAGCTTCTTGAATTCAACTCTTCTTGTCAGCAGGGCAGCTCCTATTTTAATTCTTTAATCTTTTCCTGAAATAAAAATCTCAAAACCAGTATGTGCTTCAGACCTTCTCAGTCCTAATAGCTTTTGTATTTAAAACATACAGTTTAGCACCATGAGGCTGATAAATGGATACAAACGAAGGGATGAGGAGCTGGTAGCGCTTAGATGGTCACAGCCAGCTGAGCAGAGGCTTCGTAGCAGAAGCCTATGCTGCTTTGCAGGTGTGGGCTTCATCCCAGGCTAAATCTCAAGATGCCACCTGGAAGGATCCCAAGTCCTGCCTCTGCAGTCACCAGGGCTGAAGGAGACTCCAACACGTTGGCTTCCCAGCCTGGTTAGGTGCCGAGTGACCACATGGCTTCAGGCTGGGATGTCGAAGACACCCTGGCCTTCACCTGGAGCAGAGCTTCCTCTTGTCTTTCAGGCACTCAGCCAAGGTTGAGGCCCGGTGCTTCCCTGCTGGTTTTGGGTCTGGTAGGTGGCACAGGCACAGCTCTCAGAGCCCCACAGGGGGCTCTGCCAGTCATGCCAGGCTGGACCATGGCAGCTGCCAGAGAGTTACCTTCATCCTGCTGGGAGCAGCATCTCTGTTCCAGCCACCAGACCCTCAGCAGGACACGGTGTCATTGAACCACGGTGTGAATCAGGCTGTTGTCCAGCTTGTGTGGCCTTGCCGTGGCCAAGTGTCCGGCTTGGCACCTCCTGGGGCACTCAGGGCAGCACTTGGCCGCTGGTCCTGCCCAGAGGAGCCCCGCTTGTCCCCAGCCAGGATGCCAGCACCTTGCAGGGGGTAGAGCACCTGTTCCTGCTGGGATGCTCCGTGTGCCTCCGCGTGCATGGAAGTCCTGGAGATGGGAGCAGGGTAGGAAAGAGGCTCAACCTGTCGGATACAAAGCCTTTCCCTCGTCAGCAGCATGTGCCCTCGGATGTGTGGATGTGCAGCCAGTCACTGTATCCGAGCTCACCACAGCACTTCCATAATCTGGGCACTGGAGAACCTGGGAACCTTCCTACCATGACCCACCTGGATCACTTCTCCAACCATTTCATCCCTGGCTGCTCCAGGTCCCTGGTGAGCTCTGATCTCCTTGCAGAGGCCATGGGAGGCAGCATGGATTTGGGATGGCACGTGGGCCTTACTGTCATTGCTCTTCCTTTGCAAGATGTCACTGCCTTTAGGAGAACACTCTCCTCCTCCTCTTCTCTTTAGACTTATGATGACACTTTGTCCTTTTTAGCCAACCAAACAGAATGTTCTGGTCTCCTTCTTGCCATGTGGACCCTGACCTTTCTGAGATTCCCCAGCAAATCCTGCTCATATGCACTAGCTTGTAGGAGCAGATGTTTTCCATGGGGGAGTTGGGCTCCTCCAGAAAAATAAATGGAGAATCTTGGTCTTCTGTACAGACAGGGCTGAGCAGTGGCCTTGACATTGCTGGGATCAGCTGCACCCTCTGTGGCAGTGCTTGGGAAGGATGTTTGGAGTGTCTTTAGAGTGGGAGCTGTGAGTTTTGGGGGTCACTGAGAGGAAGAGGAGGAGGGAAGGTGCCTTATGCAGCCAAATGTTCTGAACCCCTGCTGAGGGTTCTGGGCTCACTCTGGTGACTCTGAGCATCTCTCCAAGGCAAGAAGGCAGCACTTTACCTGCCTTTACAGTAAGGAAAAAGAACCTGCAGCACCAATAAACAGCCCCAAACTGAAATATTCCTTCAGAGCACAGTGCTTGAGAATAAAGGGAGAAGTCCTTTTACTCATAGCAGTGGTCCTTAGTTATCCTCCTGCTTCTTCCTGCTCCAGGCTTCATCCACCTTTTGGGATTAATCAGTGGCTATTTAAATTAGAAAGTGTGTGGGCAAGCTGCTGCATTCTGCATCATTCCACATTATTGATAGAACCAAAAAGGGAGGTTTAGGAAAAGTCAAGTGCAGCAAAGGCACAGGTGTCTTCTTGTCAGCTCCAAGTAATCTTGTTTTTCCTGAGTAAAATTTTCCTCCCATTTGCACCATCTCCCCTGAGCCAGACTGAATCCTTCTTTAAATGTCACCTTTTCTTTGCCCACGTATTACAAAAAAGAAGCAAACTGTGTTCATTTGCTTCAAAAATAGAATTGCTTAGAATTGGTGCTGACTTGCAAACCAGAAAATTCCCTTTTTTTTTTGGTACCAGAGAACTGGGCTGCAGAAAAAAATGCTCACACTGCAAAATATGTCACTTTTGTACCAACTCTATTTGATGGCACTTCCACAAGACCTTTGCATTTTTGTCCTGGTTTGGACACTCAGTTTGTTGTGGACACTCAAGCACACACACACTCGCTGTGGTTTGCCTTTGCTCTGTAATTTTTTCCATTTTTTTAGGTAAAAACGCTTTCGTATTCATCTTTTTAAAACCTGTATAGTATTCCAAGCACGCAGTGTAAATATTTATTCCTCAGCAGTTTGCAGAGGGTTCTCTTTTGTGACTGAGTTGTGGGTTTGATTTTTAAGTCTTGTTATAGCACAGAGGCCCCACATGTGGGTTGGGAGAGGAGCAAGGAGTGTAACGTCCAACCCACCCCATCTGCCCTGATAAACTGCTTTTTTGGGGGGTTTGAGGACTGTTATAAATATCTTTTCAAACATTTTCTGCTGATCTATGCCTTTAGCTTTGAAGGTACCTGTCCAAAGATTGTGTACAGTCTGTTTGACCACTGTAACCTACTTTGCTATAAATTTGGGGTGTTTTTTTCCAGTCAGAGGACTCAATAATCTTGTGTTTGATAGCGGCATCAACGCTGTGCATGTGCAAACTGTTTCCTGTTGTTACAGAGAGCAGCAACGACTCCCTGCTGAGGCACAGCTCTCCTTGCACAGCCACCTGGGGCTGTCACAGTGAGCACAGCGAGCCTCCGGATTTGGGAGGCACCAGTAACGCTGTGCAGCACATTTGGGATGCTCTTGGGCTTCCCCAGGGAGCCAGAGCCCCCAGTGCACAGCCCCCATCCCACAGCAGCGTGGCCACGAGCTGTAACTCACTGGGTAACCACGAGAAGATTCAAGGCACTGCTGCAGGCACAGGGAGCACCAGGCTGGGAACCACCTCGGTGTGAGGCTGCTGAGGAAACAGAGGGTGTGGGATTTACTAGAGAAACCTGACAAGTTGGTACCAACTGAACTAACCCAGCTGGCCCTGAACTCGTAAATAATGGGTGCAATTACCATTATTTTCGTCATGCTTTCTTCACCCTGTGTGCAGGACAAGAACACTCACTGTTTGTTCTCACCTAGAGAAAGCAAAGCGTGTGAAATACTCGAGACAATGGTAAGTAGAAAGCAGGAATGCTCCGGCCTGGCCTGTGTCCACCCTCCTGGAGTTCTGGATGACTGGAGAGTTTAAAGAATCGTTTGGAAGGATGGAGGTTTGGGGGGAGGGAAGGAAGCTCTGTGAGGCTGTGGGTGGTGTCTGATGTGGCTGTTAGGTATTAATGGTCAGTCTTCCTCCAGTGCCCTCAGAACAGCTTGGCCTTGGCTCTCTCTGAGCAGAGCTTCACCCGACTGACCAATGATGGGGACTCGTTCTGGGTCAGATCTGGGCACTGTGCTCTGCCACATGTGTCTGGGAACAACCCAGGGGTCTGTGAGCACTGAGGGTGAAGGAGTCGTTTCCCAGAGCCGTTTCTGTGATGATGTGACCCAGCAGCCAGTCCTCAGCTGCAGCTGTGACAGAGCAGGGCCAGCAGGACGCGGGCAGCACCGGGATGCTGCAGCCTCAGGTCTCTCACACATCGTTTTCTCCCCCCTGCAAAGGGGAAGGGCGTGGGAGGCTCCTGTTTCTCCGTGTGTGTGAGTTCCTGTCTCCTTCCCTTCTCCCTTCCACTCCCAGTTTATTCCAGTGCTTTTTTAAGAGCCACTGTTTCTGATCAACTGCTCGCTGTAATAGAAATATCACTTTTTCTCACTGTATTTATTCCTTACAAACCTTGTGTGACATGCTAGGCTCCTCTGGATGTAGCTGATCATTTTTACTTTGTAAATATAATTACCTAACTTGACATTAACTATATGGTAATAAACTATTTTTGCACCACCCTTTGCATGCCGTGTGTGACAGGTTTATTTCTAAAAACAAGGAAGAACATGGCAGAGGTCAGAGCATGAAAAGAGAGATGTTTGCTTTTAAAGTCACACTTCACAAAGGACATGCAACAGGCAGCATTTTGACAGCAATAATATATTTTAAGTAGTTTAAATCTAGTGCTGCTGAATGGGATTTACTGGAGAATGACCTTCCCCAGGTGCTTCCATGCAGGTAAATAACATTTTCTTTCCGCTAGGCAAACTTTCTCAGAACAAATCTAAAATCTGGGGATGTCCATGTATCATAAATATCCTAATAAGGATCTATAGGAATTGGAATGCAAAAGTCAGAGGAGGATGTTGATGTTTTCTGTGAAAATGCTTTATTTAACAGTGTCAATTGCAGCACTACTGGTAACAAAACTGGTAACAGAATACCAATTTGGAGAAATATTAAGGCACTTTCTATTCAGTATAAAACAATTCTTACACAGACACTATTTAGAGTTTGAAATCCTTAGGTTTACATTGTCTTTGTTCCACCCTGAGCTGCAGGGACAGAGATGTCACCTTCCTCCCCTTGCTGTCCCCAGCCTGGTGCTGCCAGGTGAGGGCACAGACCATGGCACAGCGTCCCAACACCTGAAAGAACCAGGGTTTCCAGACCTCTCCTACAGTGGGTGACCCAACTCCAGCCATGTCTCCTCTCTAGACAAACACAGATCCCAAAGAACCGTTTCTCTCATTTCTTTCCAGTCTTCCTTACACTTCCTTGCTGGAAGAGAAGCTGTCATTAATGTCTGTGCTCATGCTTTTACACTGGAGCTCTGCTAGCCTTTAACCAAAAGAAACCTGCACAATCAAAACTTAAAAATTTTTGCTATTTCCCACAGATTTCCTTTTACAAACTTTCAACAATTAATGCCAACAAGAAATGTAACTGAGGCACTTAATCTATAGAAACTGCTAACTCTTCTGTAGCCCTCTTATCACTCCTACAATTCCATTTGGAATTGGCTACAATTCCATTCCATATCCCAAGTTGGAAAATGTTCCTTTTACCACTGAAACACGTGCCCAGCACTGTGTGAACACACCTGGTCTGCACCAGGACTCAGCAACGAGCCTGCCCAAAGTTTTAATGCCTGTGAATGCAGCTCTGTGCCTGTT
>VZRV01003333.1:1292159-1323110 GCA_013398115.1 Falcunculus frontatus | reverse complement strand
GCCCGTGGGGAGGAGCGGCCGCCACACGGGGCCGGGCCGAGCTCCGAAATCCCGGCACCGACCCCGGCCCGGGCTCCGAACCCTTCCCCAAACGCCGACACCTCCACAGGTACCGGAAACCCTGACACCGAACCTTTCACCACACACCGACCGTGGACGCTGCAGACACGCAACACATCCTTTAATCAGAGAATGGCTTGGGTTCGAAGGGATCTCAAAGGNACAATCAAAACTTAAAAATTTTTGCTATTTCCCACAGATTTCCTTTTACAAACTTTCAACAATTAATGCCAACAAGAAATGTAACTGAGGCACTTAATCTATAGAAACTGCTAACTCTTCTGTAGCCCTCTTATCGCTCCTTTAGTTACTGGTGTAGAGGAGCCCTTGGGCTACAATTCCATTTGGAATTGGCTACAATTCCATTCCATATCCCAAGTTGGAAAATGTTCCTTTTACCACTGAAACACGTGCCCAGCACTGTGTGAACACACCTGGTCTGCACCAGGACTCAGCAACGAGCCTGCCCAAAGTTTTAATGCCTGTGAATGCAGCTCTGTGCCTGTTACCCTCACAACAAAACAGCTGTGTCATTCCCTCTAGCACGGGAATGACCCAGAGCAAGGGATCTGTGGCATTTTAGGGCAGAGAACACTTCACTTCTCTGGAGACATTTACCACAGTTACATCCAGATGGACAAAACAATGATGTCTATACATAATAATAAAATCTGTGGGTGTTACCATGCTCCACTAGCCCTGTGAGGCAGCTCAATCATTTACTGCCTTTGAGAAAAAAACTGTAATTGGCGGGATTGTACTCTTCCCAAATCCTTTCAAACTCATCCTGAAAAGCCTTCACATACACGGCGTCCTCCACGACCAGCACATTCTCCCGGTTGCTCTGGATGGCCTGGGTGGTCCAGTTGAGGGAGCCTGTGATGAGCATCCTCCGGTCCACGATGGCGAACTTGTGGTGCATGTACCCGCTGTGCTGGTCGTGGCGCACCTGGATCCCTGCAGAGACACAGACACTTCCTCAGGGGTCACCGAGCCCCGCAGAGGGCCACGGCCACCCCCGGTGCCGGGCTCCATCCCCGTGCGGGGCCGATGCCCGGCTCCGCCGCGCTCACCCGCGTGTCGCAGGCGGCCGATCTGGGAGCCGTGCAGCCCCATGTACTGCGCGTCCGTGACGAGGCGGACGCGGACCCCGCGGCGGTGCAGCAGCTGCACGGCGCGGGCGAGCTGCGGGCAGGAGAAGGAGAAGAGGCAGAGGTCGAGCGAGCGGCGGGCGGAGAGGAGGCGGCGCACGAGGCGGCTCAGGGCGGTGTCGCCGCTCGGCAGCGGGCACGGGCAGGGCCGGGCGGGCGCCCCGGGCTCGGCCGCCTCGGCCAGCAGCGCCTCGATGCAGCAGGGCCGCGAGGNGCTCTGAGCTCTCCCTGGAGCCTTCTCTTTTCCGGGTGGACACCTCCAGCTCTCCCAGCCCCTCTCCAGACCAGAGGGGCTTCAACCCTTGGAGTATCTTTGTGGCCTCCTCAGGACTCACTCCAGCAGCTCCACATCCTTGTGATGTTGTTGGCCCCAGAGCTGGAGGCAGCTCTGCAGGTGGAGTCTCATGAGGGCAGAACAGAGGGGGACAATCACCTGCTGGACCCTGCCTAGCTGAGGGGACAGGGGTGGCAGAACTGGTACAAAAGGGCTTTGTCTGTAACTGCAGCCAGCAGTCACCCAGCACTGGGTCCATCACCCGGCAGCTGCAGCACTCACCTCACTCCCAGGTACACGCTGCTCAGCCAGGCAGAAATCACTCTGGAATAAAGAATTATCCTGCCTCAATCAGTTTGTCTCTAAGGCGTATCATTTGGAGGGAAGGAGGGTGGTGAAAGATATCTGCAGACATGATTTTTTTGCTAATTAAGTTGTGCACATTCCAGCTCTTGCTGACGGCAAAGGGAGCACCCGCAGCCTCACCTGTGAGCTGCAGGAACCTGCCCAGGCAATCATTTGGTAATCCCACGTATTGATGTGTTTTGGCAGGCAAGCACAGCTGGGGTGTACGCTCACTGACTTGGCAGCTCTCCCCCTTCTTTCCTGTGGGCATTTTTTAAGTGTTAAGTTAGTGGTTTCCTTGCCCTGGCTCAACACTGAGTCTGGTTGTCCACGACAGCCTTGTTTCAGGTCAGGATGGAGAGGGATCAACATCGTGCACGACTCACCAAGAGCAAGGGAGAAACAGCAGCCTCGGGCTCGACCTTGTGACCAACCTTTTGCTGTTTTGGAAGGGACCACTAGACAAGGTTTTGATGTTGGATTGCTTGGGAGAGCTGTTTTTTTTAAAAGACAGAACCAGTTCAGCAATCAAGAAGGTCTCAATACCAAATGATGCCAAACTCACCTGCTCTGTTATGCAGCTCTGGACTGGACCAGAATAGTTTTAAAATAAAGAGTACTAAGTCAGTCTACAAGAAACTAATATAAAGATAAGAGGAAAAGACCTATATTAAATTCTCTACATTAGATTTTGGCTAAGGATGCAGGAATTTTGTGGATCAATTGCTGCTTCCCCCCAGCACAACACACACACATACTGAAAATGAACACAAAACCAGGCTTTGTTCATTTTACAAAAATAGCTCTTAAGAGATTTAATGCCTGTCTCCATTTTACAGATGTTCCAGACAAAAATCAACCTGCATATTTTATATATAAGAACAGAACTTCTGACAAGCTGGAACATCCTCACTGAGCTTGAGTGAGTGTAGAAGGTCACCTGGGTAAAACCTGCCTTTAGCTTGTTCAAAATATCCGTGGTAACGTCAAGTGTTCCCAATAATGATCCAGAAAAACAAAAAAAAGACATAAACCCCAGACTTCACAACAGAAACAGTGATTCCTTACAGTACAGATAAGGAATATCTGGTTAGGTAATTAAAAAATGCACCAATGTTTTCATGAACTATTAAGCAAAAATGGCTACTATAGAGTTATATAAGGGAGCACCTACAGGTTGAATCTCTTCTGCTTAATTAGGAAGCTAAAAAGACAGAAGAGAACCTTATCCTGGCGAGGTTATCTTCATTACCTGGAAGTTCTGCAACCACAGGCAAAACAAGGCGAGTATTTTCCCCTCTGAGAGGCAAGCAGGCTGCATTTTGAGACTTATTTTACAATTCACCCTCCCAGACAAGATTTCCAAAGCAAATGCTAAAACCATCTCAAGTTAAGATATAAATAAATAAAGAGGAGTGACAGGACTCCCGTGGGATATCCTGACTTATGCTACAGCAGAAAATAGTCTCTTAAATCTGAGCACGAAGTCATTTGAAATAATTTACACGTGATCCATACCCTGTGACGTGTCTCTTATTTTTGGTTCTTGTTCTCTCAGGCATTTAGGAGATTTATGAGGGATTTCAGTGACATTAACCATATGCACTCTCAGGAGTTCTGGATATTGTCACAGGCCTGCCAAGGAATCCAAAGGTGAGGCCTGCTGCCACACCATGATGCTTAATGAGGACAGGATGGGATTTTAATTAATTTAGCTGGTTCTTTGAGCGTTGCTGTGTTTTAGTCTTGAGTGTGCACATCTAGATTGAGAGCTGAGTTCCAGGAGAGACAGCAGCACTGTGGATTAGCACTTATTAGTCCAGTCTCACAGCAAGTAGAAAAGACTCAAGTCACTCTTCAAGTTGGTTTGAGGACCAGGAGAATAGTGATGAAGCCTCACTATCCACCTAAAGCACATGCTGCAGGCTCAGCAGAGGTAACCAGGGTTCCCTGCCCTTCTCTGAAGGCAGCAGGGGAGGTTGGGCACCCTTTAATTGCGGGACTCTGAGGACGTTGGGCTGCGAACTGTTGACATCAGGTGGGACTTGTACGTCTTGCTCAGGCCGGTCATCCAGAACTTGAGAAGCTTGACATTGTCCTCCTCTGCAGCTCCCAGAATGCTCAGCAGTTTTTGGGTATCCTCCTTGGGTCTGCTGTCCACTTTAGTGAATTTAAAGAGGACTTTCACTTTACTGCAGGAACAAGAGATTCCTGTCATTATCAAATGGACTCACACACATCAAACAGGGAACAAGGAGGAACTGGAGCTTCTCTTGGCATCCACTGCAACTAAATGTTAATAAAATCTTCAACCAGTGTTTCATGGAAACTATTCTCATGCTTTGATGAACGAGGGGAATTAGTTAAGGAGGTGACTCATTTTCAGTAATAATGGGTATATTTCTAGTTTGGTTTTTTCATTCTAGCAGAAAGTAGAACGATTAATTGTGACAACTGGGAATCTTCCCTGGGAGACACATCAAGTGCCCATCTGGCCTTCAGGTAAACTCACAAAGTCATGATGTTCCATGAATTATTTCACATGACTGACTGGTCTTCCTTTACAGCTACCTGCACCTCTGAAATGTGGTGCCTGAAGGCAGAACCCAGGCATGTGTTTGGGTGTTACCTGTGCTGGGGTAGACCATACTGACAGGCAGAGAGTGATCTGCATATTTAATCCTCCTAACCAAGGTGAGGCAGACAGGTGTTGTCATGCAGGTAACCTACAGATGTGTGAACTGAAGCATAAAGGTTAAGAACTGCTGAAAGCCAAAAAGAGAGTTAGGACTAGAGAGAAAATTCTTTACTCCTGACTTAATTTGTTCCAGTAAATCCAACTACTGCTGAACTGCAGCAGAAGTCACCTGACTAAAGTGTGTCCTGCACTCTGCTGTAACTGTTCCAAAGCTGCTCCTCTGAAAGCAAGGTAGCTCTACTTACTTCATCCACTCCTCCTTCAGGCAAACAAGGCACTGATCCACAACATCCACGGAGAGGTTCTGGTTGGTCAGGGCAGCTTCGATCTTGTTCAAGATTGTTGGGCCAACTGCAGGAGCAGAAAAAGAGGGAAAAGGTGAGAAGGGGACACACAATCTAAAGCTTACTGCTTATACCCTTACTACTACTTGTTAAATATATCCCCCAGTGACCTGCTGGGATTTCATTTCCATGGAAGACGAGCTAAAGATCATCCCATTAGAAAAATATCTGATCCAAGAAGCAACACGGAGTTTAGTGAAGGACCCTGGCACATCAGAACAGGTTCAGAGGGCCTTTGTTTTCTTCAGCCCCACTTCTTAACTGCTGCTTAGCTTTTGTTGTGCCCTCATCAAAAGATCCTTAAAAACAAAAGGTTATGAAAAAGCCTTCATGCTTTGTACGATATACAAACATACATATAAAAATATAAACCCTCAACTTACTCTTGATTTAGTGTTCCTCTTGTTAAGGGCAGTTCCAGGACACTTAGAGAAAAAATAAACCAGAAACCAACCCAAGGCATTCCTGGACCACTTTTTGGAAGTCCCTAGGAGACTTTTTTCCCAGCGGTCCACGGACTAGTAAGTTTGATGCTGTGGTGGAGAAAAGACCTTGCAGTGACTATTTTTGTCCAGAAGTTTCTGGACATGCCACTAATTGGATGGAAAACAGATTGGTGTATTTATATATGAGCAATAGGAAGAGAACTATGGAGAGAGCAAGTCTCTGCTTTGCATCTCTATCTTCAGGATCAGAGAGGAAGGATGAGCCATCTGCCATGTCTTTTGAGACACTCAGTGAGGCAAATTAATCTAAATTAAGACTTCCCAGAAAACACAAGACTGATGGACCTGACTCAAATCACGCCTAGCAAGTGTTCAACTGTTGGAAGGAAGTAGGTAAAATTAAATTTAAAAGTCTGGATATTTCTCTATCAGACATATTTGGCTATCAAGTGGAATATGGAAAATAGTGATGTCATGGTCCTTACAAGTTAGTCTTACTCAAAATAAACACACAAATATTCCAGGATTGAAAGTGCAGGTTACTGAATCTCCCTCTAATTTTTCTTATACCTATGTTACAGAATCCATTTCTCATTTGTGAAAATTAATAGGCAAAATGCTGATCTGGTAGAGCAAATCCTTTATAATTGAACAGTCTGTGGTGAACCTCACCTCAAACAGCTAAAGCCCAGTTGAATATTGACCCAGCTTCTACTCAAACCTCCTTAAGGGCCAGTACATGAAAACCAGTTAAAGATCAAGATGCTCTTTTAATCTCAGTGACAGAGGTTCTTTCTGCTTTCAAATCACCCACCTCGATCTGCTGCAACAGGGCTCCCACTGGTAACAACGAACTCATACTTGCTGAGGGACTGCTCATCATCAAACAGGGTTGGGTAGAGGCTGGAGCGGGTGGCAGCGCGGACTTCCACGAGGACTGCAAACTCTGGAGCAACACAAGAGCCCAAAAGAGCATGAGCTGTGCTAGGGCAGATTCCAAAACACAGCTACAGACCCTGCTATGGTCAGTGCCTAGAGAAGGTGTCACATCTTTCAGTCACTGACCAGGCAAAGACACAAAAAAACCAAAATAAAATGGTTTGGGCTTTATTTCATGCAGTCAATACTTATTTAAAAAAAAATTTAAATCTGCTGTCCTTTAACATGAGATGACAGGGAAGGAAGAGGGTTCTGCAACGGGTTCTTACCAGATGACAGGATGTGGGGTGGGATTTGGACGTGTGGGCTCAGGCCCAGGAAGTTGCAGCGATAGGCCTCCTCATACTGGTCACTGTAGGGGATGATCCGCACACACCCGATGGGCAGCATCGTCTGCAGGGGGAAGGAAACCACTCAAGAGAAACTCTGGAACTAAAAGTGAAGGACAATTCTCTCCCTAACTTCAGGGCTAACCAAGACCTGGAGCACTGCTTAGGCAGATGCTCCTCATTTGGAGGATCAAAGTAACCTACTCAGCTTGAGAGCCCATGCAGCTGCTGATAACAAGCAAGACATCCAAAGGTTGAGGGGTTTTTGTTTTGTGATTGTTTTTGGGGCCTTTTTAATTATTGTTTTTCTCAAAAACCACATAATTTAGAACACACTGTTCACAGAATTACATATCAGGGGTAGGTCATTATAAAGGCTGGAGTAGTAGAGAAATACATGTAAAAATATGCAGCCAAGAAATAAAGGAAGATGTTTCTACCCGTAGCACGTCAAAGGCAGACTGGACAAGATCCATATCTCGAGCTTTCCAGATGACCTGGTTCCCCATCAGGACATGCCAAGCCAGCATTCGGAATGCTGATGCCCCAAGAACCTGAAAAAAAAAACCCAAACCATTCTGCATTGGTTATGAAAATGAGTGAAATATCCAGTTTGCCCCATTAAAAACATGAGTGACAGGTAGGAAAATGGCTAGAACTGAACAGCAGGAATGAACTTAGAAATTTAGCACATGAACCTTGGGCACATGAACCTTCCCTCCCAGTCAGGTCACTGGGAGCAATGGAGAAAAGCAAGATCTGTACAAAATAATTTATTCTATTTGTAAATTATTTTTCCCCTCTGAAACACTTTTTTTTTTAAAGCAACTTGGCTTTGAAGATGCTGCAGAACCTCTGTATTAAATTACTGTCACTGCTCTTGGGAAGAAGAAAAGTGCAGAATTTGAGAGAAATCATCTGACCCCAGCCCACATGACTGATGATCACCAGAGGCCCACGTGAGGAAGGGAGCGTGCCTGGAGATGCAGTTCACATCATGTTCCTGGCTGGGCAGGCACTGTGCTGAGCACAGCACCAGGACATGAGCAGATTGCAGGAAATAAACGTATCTTTTAAAAAAAAAACATTATCAGGAGAAAAGAGCTTGTGAAGTCAGCACCCTTTCTTACCTGTCTCATGTGCCTGAGAGAGCGAAAGACAGACAACCTTCTGTGAGCTACGTTCCAGCTGTTGCAATCTGGCATCAGAGATGTTTCAGGGGAGCTTTTGGACAGCTCCTGCCCTTCCACAACATCTGGCTGGGAAGAAGGCTTCTCTTCTTCCTCAGAACCATCCCAGCCTTCCGACTCTTCTTTCAGATCTAGCAAAAAAAAAAGGCAGAGTGGTCATAAAAATTGCTGCTCTCTAGGAATGGAAACTGGAAAGTGCCCACATGCTGCAGCCATGTGATTTCGGGTGTATGTGGGAAGAGAGCTCAGAACACAGTAACTGAAAGTACTGGCAGCAGCACAGACACACCTAAGTGTTAATGAAGTGTTAATTCAGATAAAAAATAACTACTGAATTTTCATCTTCTACAGAACTGAAAGTCACTTTTTTTGATCAGCTATGTTCTCTATTCTTGCTTTAAAGGTTATGGCCAAAGCTCTGTAAACTCTGGTCTAAATGGGTTGATAAAATAATTCAATGCAGGAAAAAAAACTATGATCCTTTACTTTTAGAAAGTTTGTAGAAAAAGAAGCAAGAAATCCATACGTTGGGACTGCAAATCCTCCTGGCTGTAGATATTCATTGGGAGGGCCAGCCCAGACAGAGAGAACAATAATCTTGATGATGCAACACTGCTACTCAAGTGACAAACACCACGTGCAGAGAGCCTTTGAGGTGCCTGGATTTCACATTCCTGTCAGAGCCATCTCCAGATGGGAGAGTGGATCAGCTGCTGCAGAGACTACCATGAAGGTAAAGCTGATGAACAATGGATGTGCTTAAGATGCTGATCAAAGGACCCAGGGTTTCACCATCTAAAGCATCCTCAGAGGGTCTTTGCAGCTCTGGAAGCTTCTATCTCACCTGCAAGTTTTTCCATCTGAACAAGGGTGTCTTCTGTGGGCGCTCCCTCCAGAAGCTTCTCTGTAAGCCGGCTACCACAAGCTTTCAGAAGCCTGGAGACATTGAAAGGAAGAGAAGCAGGGTTCATGCAGCTTGCCAGGTGCAAAAATCCAGTAAGACACTTGGTGCCATGACATCAACAAGAAATCCAACCACTAACCAGCACATCCCTGTGCTTTCCTCAGTGTGGGACTATCTTACAATCCCCGCCACGCAAAGTCACCCAGATCCCAATGTTCTGCAATTTCTTTGTGTAGCATGCTTATCCCCCATCCAAATCACATGACAGTGTTGCAACTCTCCCTGTGGCATCTTTCCAGGGAAGTCTAATGAGCCAGTCAGGCACTGGAGCAACTGGACTCTCTCAGAGCCCAATGGCTGCACCTCCCATGCTGCTGATCCCAACACAGGGGCACTCCCAGGTGAACCACCACGGTCTGTCACGTGTGAATTCGAGGTGCAACACACTGGGGGTAGGAGCATGTTTTATTTCTTTGGTCCACACTTCCATACTGCAAAACCTTTCCATCTGCACAGCCATGGCCTCTATTAGCTGCCACCTTAGTTTTACTTCACAGCAAAAAGACTTTTTTTTTTGTCCTAAAGGCATCAGTGTTGGCTCCTTCCAATTCAGACGCTACTTAGCAAAGTCTAAGTATTACCTCAAAAAAAAAAATACCCAAACACTCAAACCACATTCCCACTCTTTCAAGACAGGCAATATCCTCCTCAGGAAGGAGCTGTACAAGCTGAGAACAGCAGTGGCATTACCAAGCAAAGGAGGTGTGCAGACAGGCCCAGAGGTTCTCGTCGTTGGTCAGGGATGTCAGGGAGCGGGCGGCGTTCCCGTTGCGCTGGTGCAGGAAGGGGGTGAAGGCCGTGTTCATGCGCTGGGCACGCTGCGGGCACCCAAACTGCTCTGCTTCAAACACCTGCACACACAACAAGGGCAGAGCCACAGACTGAAAGAGATTCAGTGTTTGCACAGAGCTCAGCCAAAAAATCACAACAAAAATACCAAGTGAAAAGGGCGTGTCACACAGACCCATCCAATTACAGGAAAACAGATGGAAGGGATATCTTATTCTTAGATGGACTAAAATTATCACTAAGTAACACTTGTGCTCCAAAATCATTGTCCTTCCCAGATTTACTTACTTACATTTGTAACAGAGCTGTTGTCTACCAGGCCTGTGAAAAGCATTGAATGTTTCAAATGACAAAAACACCCTGTTCTTTCCCTCCTACATGCCCAGACACAGAATCCTGGAATGGTCTGGGTTGGAAAGGACCTTAAAATTCAACTTGTTCCAACCGCCCTGCCACAGGCAGGGACATCTTCCACTAGACCAGGTTGCTCCAAGCCCTGTCCAACCCGGCCATGAACACTTCCAGGGATGGGGATACACACCATCCTCCTTGTGTCAATCTTAACAACCTCCCTGGCATGAGCAGGATCAGCTTTTTGACTCAGCTGTCAATCAGGGGTCATGATGCTGTACTGACATTGAGTCACAGGGACTCTGCACTGACCCACCTTCAGCGCTTTGCCCTGGAGCTCATCAATGATGCCTCTGATTTTTCCCAGCAAGAAAGGCCAGGAGTTGATGAGGTAAATCCGGTCCATCATGATGGTGATGATGCTGTACCAGCGCTGGAAACCTCGAGCCAGGCTGTCTTTGATAAAGAAGGTGTGGCTGAACACAAAACCATGCTGTTCATCTCCGAAAAAAATAGGGCCTTCACGTCCTGGGCAGACCTGAAGGGAAGGGACACACACCAAAGTCATTAAACACATCACAGAGTAAGCAACTAAACAGCTTCCTGCACTTTAACACCCACTTGGTGAATAAATGAAGCCTCTTTATGCTACTATCCCAAAAGTGTGGTCCAACAGCCCTCCAGAGGTATCCTACAAACACTCCAAATCCTTCAATTTAATTGTATTTTAACAATTCAGCTCCATTCAACTACAATACTGAGAACCCAGAAGAAATTTTGCTGATCCTGACACATAAATGCTCATTCATCTGTTAAGGTTCTTCCTTCATATCTGTTAGAGGATGAATATTAATGGTCTACAAAGGGCACTCAACAACACTTTCGGAGGTTTTTACAAAAACATTATCTTACAATGAAAAATAATAAGCACATGGAACAAAACCAAGAAGGGGATATTTTTAGCCTCACAAGGTGAGAGGAAGGAACCCTCAAGGTCATCGAAGATCAAGCTTAAAAAATACCACCAATTCTGGAATAAACAGAACTCTGTGCCTGTCTTTCCACCTCGTTCCCTGTTTCAGTCCGCACAGAGCAGCCAGGGATCAGCAAAGGAATATCCTGGATCTGAAGTGATACAGGAGCCATAAATAGTGTTTCCCTGTCCTCCAAGGCAGGTACCTCACAGCTGAGGCTGCGGACGCAGGCCTGGCGCACGATGCTGAACAGCTGGGGGTGGTTTGGGTGCTGGTGGCTGACGTACTTGATCGAGGTTTCTTTGTCGTGGCTGACGTACCCTGGGTGTCCTCCTGCAAGAGAGCGGCAGCCCTGAAGGCAGAAAAGCAAATCCAGCCATAAATGAGCGTGCAGTCATCTCAGGTTTCCAAAGAACTCTGAAGTTTTGTTCCCTCCAAAACACCATAAAATGTTATTTACACACACAGACAGGAACACAAAGCCTCAGAAGCCAAGGAATGTGAGTCAGGGTCAGGAATTGAACTCAGCTCCTCACACAAAACTCTGACATACTTCCTCTGCTCTTATGCTCATTTTCCACTATTTAATTTCATTGTTAACTTGGTGCTGGCTCTACAGCCGCTAAAGTTCAGTTACAGCAGCTGTGAAACCAACTGGTCAAACAAAACCGGCCACGACTGAAGGGAAAGTAAATAATAAATATGCCAGAGCAAGTATTGATAGAAGACAAATATGAGAATCATAGAATCATGGAAAGGTTCGGGTCGGAAAGGACCACAAAGATCACCTCGTTCCACCCCCTGCCACAGGCAGGGACACCTTCCACTATCCCAGGCTGCCAACCTGTCCAACCTGGCCTTGAACACTTCCAGGGATGGGGCAGCCACAGCTTCTCTGGGCAACCTGTGCCAGGGCCTCACCACCCTGACAGGGAACAATTTCTTTAGCACATCAAACCTAAATTTCCCCTCTTTCAGTTTCAACACACTGCTCCTTGTCCTGTCACTGCAGTTCCTGATGAAGAGTCCCCCTCAGGATTTCCTGCAGGCTCCTTCAGACACTGGAAGGTTGCTGTGAGGTCTCCACACAAACTTCTGTTCTCCAGGCTGAACAGCCCTGAACAGCCCTGAACAACTGAGAATATACATTTTTCCTACTGTTTTAATTGATTTTGCTTTTTTTTTTTTGGTTTCCTTACTAGTACTACTCTTAAATGTATTATTAATAAATGATCTGACCTAATCTAACAAAGTAAATGCTCTTTGAGGATGAGGAAAGCATTTCTCAGCCACAAGAGAATCACAGATCACAGAGCTTAAAGAGACCTCAAGGTCCTGTCAAGGTGTATGTATTCAACAACAGCTCCTTCATCCTCTTGTCATGGATCATTAGGATTAGAGTTAGGGCTAACTTGCAGTTTATGAGGACTTGGAGATCTTCTAGCACTGACACGTACAAAACAAGTGCTGTTCACATTTCTCTCTAAACAAGTGAATTTACATCAGAGAATGTCAGAGCCCTTTAGCCAAGCCAAAGACACCGATACCCGCACACAGATTTTCACACTTGCCTCACACATGTCTGATTTCTTTGGCCCTGGGCTGCTGGAGTCGGCGCTGGCCCCTTCAGCCGGGCTGTGTGAGCGGATCCGGCTGCTCATCTGAATCCCACCTTCCTCCTCTTCTGCCTGCTCATTCTGCCCGGAGATATCCCCGCTGCTGGCACCCTGCGGGAGCGGTGAGTGCAGGACCTCAGTGCAGAACAGGGTGCGAGGGCCGTGGAGCTCACAGAAATGGCACAGGGCAACGATAGCATTCATAGTGAGGGCTCAGCACACCCGCCAGGCCTCCTGCAGCCAGGGAGAGAGCACACGGTCAGCACACAGGGTATCAGGGCATCCCTCAGGCCTCACTGGTGCCAGTCCTGTTCTGCATCCCTCCGGGAGCAGCTGGCCTTAAGCTCAGCCTGAGCACTCCAAGATCATCGAGTCCAACTTGTGACTGATCTCCACCTTGTCACCCAGACCAGAGCACTGAGTGCCACGTTCAGTCTTTCCTTACACCCCTCCAGGGATGGTGACTCCAACACCCTCCTAGGCATTCCCCTGATTCAGGACCAACGTTCTGTGTGCTGATGGGATGGGCTTGAGCAACCCAACCTGCCATGCCCAGATCTCAGACACTGAGCCAGGACACCTCAAGCCCCATAGGGGTGAATGGAGCTGGACTGACCCCTCAATGCCCAGACTTCTCCAGTCTTACAAGGACAGGTTCAGGGAATCCCAGAATGGTTTGGGTTGGAAGGGACCTTGAAAATCGTCCAGTACAACCTCCTGCCATGGGCAGGGACACCTTCCACTATCCCAGGTTGCTNTTCCACCCCCCTACCATGGGCAGGGACACCTTCCACTGTCCCAGGTTGCTCCAAGCCCCGTCCAACCTGGCCTGGGACGCTTCCAGGGATGGGGCAGCCACAGCTTCTCCGGGCAACCTGTGCCAGGGCCTCCCCACCCTCACAGGGCAAATTTCTTCCCAATATCCCATCTAATCCTGCTGCCAGTTTGAACCCGTTCCCCCTTGTCCTGTCACTCCAGACCCCTGAAAATAGTCTTGCCCCATCTTTCCTGTAAGTTCCCTTTAGGTACTGGAAGGCCACAATTAGGTCACCCCGAAGCCTTCTATTTTCTAGGATGAACAATCCCTATTCTTCCAGCCTTTCCTCAAAGGAGAGGTGCTCCTCCCCTCTGATCAACAACTTCAACTCCTCTGGATCAAGGCTGAGGTCGCACAGACCCGACCTCCGTCTCAGGCCGGAGCGGTCCGGCCCTGCTGAGCGCCCGCGGAACCGAACGCCTCAGGCCCTGCCGGACCGGGGCCGGCCTGTCCTGCCGGGCCCCGTGTCCGGTTCCCCGTGCCCGGTCACCCACGGCCCGGTCCCGGCTCCCCGTGCCCGGAGCCCCCGCTCACCGCGGCTCCCCCGGCCCGTCCCGTGTCCGCGGGCGCCTGACACCGACTGACCCACCGGCCGTACCACCCCCACTGCCAGCTGGGGGGGGGAACAGGGGAAGACAGCTCCTCGCCCGCGCGCCAGCCGCCGCCGCGAAGAAGCGAGAAGATGGAGAACAAGGCAGCAGAGGGGAATGAGAAGCCCGTTCGTACCGCGGGACTGAGCTGGCCGTCCCGCCGCTCTCTTGGGGAACCGCTACCCCCCCCGGCTGCCGCAGTGGCTCGGCCCAGGGCCGCACTGTCCACAGCGGCCGGGCGGAGCCATTACCTTAAAGGAGGGGGGACATGAGAAGGTCTGGAAGGCGCCTCCTCCCCTCCCGCGCTACATCTGTCCAGTTGTCACAGCGAAGAGCGAGAACACGGTGTTCGATCACCGACAACATGAGAAGGTCGAGCGGCAGCCTGCGACCCGCGGCGGCCGCCCCGGGAGCGGGCCGCGCTCCCCTCGCGGGGTGGTACGGGCCGCGCCGCGAGTCACGTGACCAGCGGGCTCTGGGCGGGGACCGGAGGTGGCCGCGGGCGGAGCCCCCGAAGGAGCCGAGCCGGGGACCGGGAGCGGGGGGACGCGGTGGGGATGGGGCCGGAGGCTTCCGCGTTAACGAGCTTCGCCATCGGCTGCCTCAGGGCCCTTCCCGGGACTTTCCCCCGCCTCACGGCGGTGCCGTGTTCTCCGCAGGCTCGGCGCGATTTCTCCATTGGAGACTCAGCACCCACCGTCTGTCTTAATTCCTTAAAGTGCTTAGAATGTAAGATTATGGCAGATGAAGGCTTCGAAGTATTGTCGTTTCCCGATTTATAAAGCAGCTTTATGGAAGTGTTTACTCAGGTACAGCCCGGGAAGGGCAGGGAACAAACGCCCAAGTTAAACCTGTTCAGGCTCTTCATTTCTATTAAACTACTCCAGTTTCTCTTCAGGGTATCAAGTTTAAGTATTAAAGGATTATTTACCTATAGGAATTCATGACAGAAAGCTAAACCAAATTGCATGTGAACTATTAGGCTTCAGAATAATAAGTACCGGATTCTTCCCTGCCCCTTGCAGTTGCCCCTTAGAGAGTTTTAAATACCTGAATCTGAACAAAAGTAGTAAATTTTCAAGAAGATAACAGCATAGATTATTCAACTGAGTAAAATTTGTACTTTAATCCCAAGAAAGAGCAGCTAATGCTGATACCACTACAAGACACACCTCTGGGTCCAAGCAGCCACACATGGATTAATAATTATGTCTCTGATAAAAACAATACCCAGATGGTCTGCAAAATGGATTATTACAGAAACACAGAGCTCAGACATGAATCCCAGAATGGTTTGGATTGGAAGGACTTTATGGACCATCCCATTCCAGCCCCCTGCCGTGGGCAGAGACATCTTCACTAGACCAAGTTGCTCAGAATAAATCCCAAAGCCCATCTCAGACAAGGACCTGCAGCAGCACTTCTCAAGAAAGACACAAGACTATTTCTACTGGGAATTGCTCAGGAGAGCTCCAGGAAGCCACCAGCAGGGCTTGAACACCTCCGAAGCAGAGGACACTGCCACACAGAGCAGGCAACTAGCAGCCTCCCCAACCAGCCAAAATCACCTCCTGAAAAGCAACCAGAACAAGAGATCCCCCCAAAAAACTAAGGAAAACCCAAACACAAAAGATCTACAATCTCATTTAAGACAAACTAAGGACTCGTTTGTTATCTTTATTTTCCAATAGTACATTTAAACAACTTCTCAGGACTAACCTCCTGGGCCAGTGTGGCCACGTGGAGAACATTTCCTAGGTTATACAGATTGCCTATGACAACACAAACACCGGGCTGTGGCTGTGCTGTGGGACACAGAGGGAAGTCGTGGAGAAGGAGGCAGCTGGAGTTACACAGTGGAGCGATGGCTCAGCGGAGGTCACGCACTGGGGCTCCTCAGTGGCACAGAACCAGGAGTGGGGGTTGTACACAAACAGCTTCCAACCATTCCTTCTTAGAAATGTTTCAAAAACTCACAGTAACTGGCCTAGAGACCCCTCCTGTGGCTATGAACTGCACTTGCACATCTAACGCTGCCTTCAGAAGTGCATTTTGTGTCTTTGCTAATTAGAATGCACCAAAATCGGAGTCAGATATCAAAGCATGCACTCAGTATTCCCTGGACACATCTTGTGACCATGCACGATGGGAAGAAACAGCCACAGGACCTCTGAGAGTCCAAGTTGGGAGCAGCACAGCACACAGTGTTCCTAGATTTGAGCAGAAGTCCTTCCCTGCAGTAAATACAAATTAAAACCAGAAAGCCCGAGTGTTCTCGAAGCCTCTCAGCTGACCACAGCCCATGCAATTAGTTCCAAGACTTGGAAGGAGCTGCTTCATTAAAAATCTGACTTAATTTCAGCACTATCTCGACACGAAGATGCCAGACCATGTGTGTTTATCAAACTAGGACTTAAAAGCCCTTCCCTGGGGCACTTTTGGTGAATGCTTTATCTACTGATTCTACAGGTGGGACCCGACTTTGAATTTCTAACAGAATTCAGACATTAACAGCACAACTATCCATGCCAGAAAAGGAACCTCAGCAGTTCTCTAACTTCAGAAGCATTTGCCCTCTTAAAAATCAAATATATAATGGAATATATCACTTGAAACTATTACACAGCTATTTTTGCCATCCTTTTGATGTGAGCATGGATTTGTTTTATCTACTTTAGGCAAGAAAAAAAGAGAAAAATCTAGAGCTATTTGCCAGCTGCGTAGATTAGTTTGCTTCTAATTCCACAGCTGGGAAACCATCTTGCAGCTCTCAGCAGGTACATCCACACTCACTGCTAGGAACTTGTAGTGTGAAAGTGGACATTCCTGGTTTTTCTCCAACTCCATGACAGCATCCTGAATACATTCTCCCCTGGCAAGGAGAGTTGAGCCAGGCACATTTCTGGATGGGTGGGATTTGGGGTCAGTTGTCTGCAGTCCCTTCTGTGAGTGGTTGTAACAATCACCCTGTTTTGGGCTCAAGCCGCAGCATCATTAATTACTCATTTAACACTTCCATGGGACCAGAGAGGAAAATGGTGTTACGTTCAGCATTGAAATGACTGCAGGATTAATTAGGATAAAAACCTTCAAAATTATCAATCTCTTCTAGTTCCAAGACTGGTAATGCGAGTTATGAAAAAACCCAGGATTTTGCTTAAAGATCAGGTATAAAAGTTGTCCCAAAGGAATTCTGTTAGGGAGTGATGAGCTGCTCACACTGTGGACTTCCACTGTGTTCAATAGTAAACTGCTATTTTATACTTTCAAAAACATCCTTCACCACCACCACAACCTGGGACACCTCTCTTCACCAGAAAGCAGCACCCTGTTGTCACAGAGGCTCTGCTAGACTTGCGACATCGGTTTTAAGTGAAAACCCCAACACTTCTGTATCAGCACTGGAAGCACAAATGGAATATTTTCAACCACAGGTGACCTCAATACATACAAACTTCACACAGCAAGAGCCAGGAATTCTCAGCTCCCACCTGGAAACAAGCTGGCACGGTAGCAGGAGCAAGCAGCTCCTGGTCGGGTGTTACAGTAGGAAGCAGTGGCTTCTCGTTTTCTGACTTGATGACAGGTTTATTTCTGCCTGACAGGAAGGTGTTTGAACAGTGAGAATCTTCAGATACACGAGAACGACAGAAAATTAAACAGCCCAATGATTTAAGGGGTGAAGCACTTTAAAGAATCAAATAACAAAGTTTTAAAATTTAAAATAGTAAATTAAAAACCAGGTACCATTCCAACATGTTATCTCTGAATAAATCCTGCATTTTGAGATCTGTATAGAATTCTATTTATGTTCCATGCAGAAATACTGGTTTCCACCAAAGAAACTATCAGCCTGTTGAATACCTTCATGCCAGTTGTACAGGAACAAACATTTATATTTCTTTCAGTGTCAACAACTTCCGACCTAGAATCCTCCAGAACACCAACGTTTTCCAAATATCCTTTTGTTTAGGTCTAAGAAGTTTCATCTAAGAGCAAATAATATTAGCAGATATTTTGTACCAGAAACTTAAAGTCATAAACAGCTGTCATGTATGTTTTCCATATACGATTCCTACTTTGCAGCAAACTTCCTTAAAAGGGCACGTTGATATCCTCATCCTTTGGAGAAGAACAGTTCTCATTTCCTCATTTAACAGACAGCACCAGCTACATTGGGCATATGCAAATTCTCTACATTATGGTTTGCTTGAACTCCACCCCTCTGCCCCCACCACACATATGATAAATCTGCACTTTGAGCCAACTTTAAATACAGAATAATGAACCAGCAATTATCTTGTAAGTGAACCAACACTAGTTTGTATTCTTCCCTGAATAACACTTTTTTTTTGTGGAAGAGAAGGACTGCTACAGAAACACAGCAACATTCAAACCCTTTAAAACAAAAGGTAGATTATTTAATGCATTAACGATGTTAATCTGAAGATAAATAAATCCACAACAGACTTTTAAGTTTCTTTTGATATTTCCTTTTTCTTTGCAGAGAATATTTCTGATATTGTACAGTACTGAGAGGGTGTTCTTTTATTTTCTTAATGTCCAGGTGAAAAGCAAAGCTCAGTTCTCTCTGCTCTCTTCGTGGAACTCCTCAATGCCCTGTTCCAGGCGTGATTCTTTCATAAGCTTTTACTTGAAAGCGGAGTGGTGAGCAACATTAATTTCAAGAATAACTGGATGGTTTGGTCCCTGAGTCATCTTCTTGAGAGCCCATACTCTGAAAGGGAGAGAGTTAGTTCTGTTCAGAAACAGGTCTGCAGGCTTGAGAAAGACAGTTCTTTGAAGTGAACAGGAAGGAAAATAAAGTGCCTATGAAATAACATGCACTTCATTTTCTGGTTGAAATCACTGCAGGATTAATTAGGAAAAAACACCTTCAAAATAATTTATTATGACATGTCATGATGTTTATGCACATATTATTAATAAAGTGTAATAACATCACTGTAAATACTGACATTCAGTACAACACACCCCCTGCTCTGAATGAATCTCTTACATACCCTTACAAGACATTAAATCAATTACCTTCTGCACAAACTGAGGGTTCACAGTGATCTCTTGATCCATGGCTTTCAGTCGTTCATCAAGCTCTATACATTTCAGCATCTTAAAAATATGTATGAAATTGGTTACTTTGACCAGCTTGCACCTGATCTTCAAAACGTTTCATGGCTGTGCCATGTAGAACCATTGACTTTTGCCATCACTAAATTTCCACATCAAACTGTTCTCATCCCTCACCTCCCAAACAAAAGTGTCAGACCATTTTTTATTCCCTTCATTTGATCCATGTCTTCCTAACAGCCCTTTTTAAGGCCATTGATAGACAGTCCCATGAGGGTCAACCACTTTAACCTACAGGCAAGTTATTGAGAGCCAATGGAAGTGATCCTTGAAGTTTAAAACTCTAAAAACAATCTTTCTAATCCATTCAAGAATCTTCCCATCACGAACAGCAAGCGGTCAGTCTCCTGAAACAGCTCAAGATGTGCAGGACACAACAGGGAACACACTGACAAAGAGTATTAATCTAAAATCTGTGAAAATACTGTAAAATAGTCAAATGATGATTCACAGTCCTCACTCTCTATACCTAAGTTACTACACTGGCTTCTGCCAGCAGCTCTCTGATTACAGACTAAGGTTCTTTGATAAAAATTCCAAAAGCAGTTGAGATTTACCTCCTGATCAATGTTATGAAGCATAGCTGGATTGTTATATTTTTCAGGATTATCATGGAAACAGACCATACCATCTTTCTGATTAATACTTGCAAAGATTTCACCATCTTCTATCTGAAATGACAGAGGGTTTAATAGAAGTTATCACCAAGAACAGAATTTCAGGTAACTACAACACACAGACTCCTTGTGGAATTGTCTTTAACTTGGTTGCTTTTATTTCCCACAGGTTCCCAAAACCACATAATTCCTGCCTTATCTCAGGTGGAGAACAACTTTTTAGATTTTTTGAGAACAGTCTAAACACCACAGCAGACTGACAGCATTTCCTCCACCCTGAAAAAGAACTGTTCAGAATGTGCACTGTCAGCCCAAATGCTAATTTTGGGATAGTTTAACCAAGTCAGAGGTCTTACCATGTGGAGGACGTATTTTTCTGCTTCTTGGGGCCCTGACAGCTGCACTCGACTTGCCATGTCTTGTAATGACAATGTTAAAAACGTCTGAAATTTAGAAAGTATCAAAGTGTTAAAATTGGATGTTAAGGATTTTCCCTGTCGATGCTTCATGGCCTGTGTAACCTGACCGTGGAAGTCTGATGGGAAGAAACAAGTGGAACACACAGTTATTAAAGGGATCATGAGAGTGAGTCAGTTCTTTTTCCAGACACTGAGCACGTATGGAGTCATTACTCATTCCTGCAATTTCATTCCAGACCAGACAGTCCTGACCATGTCCAACCTCTTCTCTCACCCTTCTACACAAAAAAGGTGACTCTCCATACCTTGAATTTCCTTCAAGAGACGAATATATAAACCTCCTTACGAGATTTTTTTCTACTGCAACGAATATCATATAAGCTTGCCAAAAAACAGCTTTCCCCAATCACCTTTCAGAATTAATCTGATCTCTCGGCTGACAGAGCAAATCACTTCAGAGCTTCTGTTTTTCCTTTTATTTCAGACACTTCCAAAATCTGTCCTATTCACTCACTCTTTTCTAATGAAGTGGCCTGTAAAGTTCAGTTTTTCTACTTTTTGAATAGGGATGAAGGTCACTGGGTTGCAGCGCTCACTTTTTTGATTATCTAAGAAAACCTCATGGGCAAACCCCGCTGACAGACAGATTGAATCACCTTTTAAGTAATGCATAAGCAGCCAACTGAATTGTTTTCCTATACAGGGCATTTTAGACTCCTTTGTTTCAAACACCAATCTCAGTTTTAGTAATTTCTCTGCCACATTACTATGTTATCATTTAGTTCTAAATTGACTGTATTTCAGAAATACACTCTTAGAGGAAAACTGCTCACAGTTTCTCTTACCTTGGTTAGCCTCTGAATATTCTTTTTGTAGAGAGACGACAAGCATTGCTTAACCAGCCCCATATTGTTATCCCTTGTGAAAGTTTCACTGTGTTTGTTCACCAGATTTCGAAGCTCCGAGGGTTTATTGGTTGAATAAACTTGCGCTAATTCATGGTAAGCATTGCTAAGAGGCTGCAATTAGAAAAATGAGAACCCTTCTTAAAGAACACAGTGTTCAACCAGCCTCACAAAATCTATTCAGTGCTCCAACATTACAAGTCATGCAGGCACTGAAGTAAATTTAAGTAGCTCAGGCATTTCTCATAAAAAAGACAGGATAGTCATACATGGCTTTATGGGAATGACAGACCCTCATACACTAAATCTGTATTACTGCAGTGTAACATTTGATAAATATCAGGCCAGGACCTCTGTGTCACAGTTTTACTTACAGCAGTGTGAAAAAACTCTCTCAACTGACCAGCTGAGTCGGAGGTAAGTAGGATATTGCCTGGTCACTGCCCATCCATTGTATTTGTTCTGCCCTCTAAGACACCCATCCTCGACCACATCAGGTCCCAGCATTGACAGCAGAGACTCAGAGGGTGACACCAGTTCACCTAAATTACCTTAAAATGTTTTGAGCTTGCTTATTAGTCTCTGAAGTTAGAAGAATTTTGGAACTCTCTAGAATTTTGGTCACAAATCAACAAACTCGGTGTTAAGTAAGAACTACCTTTTAAAAGTGTGTTACTTAGGATCAGAACTCTCTCAGTAGCAGTTTTGTCTCCCACCCAACACCTCCTAATCTCAATGCTTACAGACTCCAAATTTGCCATTTTTTCAGAAGCTTTTATTCTTTAAAAAGCTGGGGTTTGGGAATAAACTGTTTAGCATTTTGTGCTTCAATCAGATGAAGTTACAGGCCAAATCTTTTCACGACGACACTGCAGCTTGAAAGCCAAATGAAATCTGAGTATTTTTAAAATTCTAACATAAAAAGCTGTAAAGGAATGTACAGCATCAGCATAAGGAATATTGTTTAGTACTATTCAACCCTAAAGTTTTCCCAAATTTTAGAAACATGTATCACCAATATCATACAATCATAGAATGGTTTGGGTGGGAAGGGACCTTCAAGTTCATCTCACTCCAAACCCCTGCCATGGACAGGGACACCTTCCACTTTTACACATTTACAAATTCAGATTTACAAATACAGATTTGTTGATCTATTATTTATATGTATTTGCAATACTTACCTTAATGAATCTACCAACTATCTGGGAAGTGTATTTTGGTAGCTGCTGAACTTTGCCAAGTAGTATCAAAGAAACTAGGATATATTTTTTATATGATTCCAACATAATATGACTGACTGCCATGGCTGGAGTAGTTATTGCCTAAGCAAGAGAAAAAGAAATGGAACAGAAATTTAGTCTGCTTACTGGTAGATCCTGGTAGCTACTGCATGAACAAAAAATTCAATTTCCAGCTGCATGCAGAAATACATATATATACAGTAACATATTAAAGTCTCCTTTGAGCGCTGAAGCTTAACTAACTTCTGTCAAAATTAATTATCCAGAAATACGCAAAAAAAGGAAATTTTATACAAGCTACTCAAAACATATCACGTTACAGTGGTGCCTGTCTTAAAATAGCCCTGCTCAGATAGAATCAGAACTTCCTTCCTTGGAATATATCTAAAGCTGTACCAGAAATCACCTGTAGCTACTTGTGAACCTGGATTTACATAGACCCTCAAAGAGGTTTTATAAAGCTGTTACATTATCAGAAGTCTGTAGAATAGGGAAAAAGGAATTTAGTTTACTATGATACTGGAATTACTCAAGAGCTGACCCTTATTTACAAAAAAGAAAAATGCTGCACCAATTTGTTTTGCACATTTCACAGCATTTCCCTCATACACAAAATTTTCCCAATTTTGCTATTTTCTTTTCTTTCCCAGATAAAGCAAAACCAGCAAATATTTTAAAGGCTTTGAAGAAGCATAACTCCTCTCATAAAAGTAGCAAAGGCCTTAGCAAAACCACTGGACTATTTTTTAAGGACACACAACGGTGTGTCAGCCTGTGACCTGTTTCTGTGCTGCAGTTTCAAGCAGGCAGCTGAAAAATATTTATAGTGAGATAAATTTAACATCACCCTTTGAGCTGCAAAGCTTTATAGCGCAGTAAGGCTGTAAGAGACTTTCTTAAAGGAAAACACCTCCAAAGACAGTTTGCTTGTGACAGTTCAAAGGTGCTGTGTTTTCTCAGCACTGTTACACATCTACTTTTGCCTTTCCAGAGATCACACTTCAGACTTTTCATTTCAAGTTACCTGTTCATAAAAGTAGAGTGCTCTTTCAAAGTTCTTTAGCCCAGTGTATATCATCCCACCATAGTAGTAGTAACATAAAAAGTGCTTCGCATCATATGCCCCATTCTCTTTACAAATATCCATCATGTCCACATCTAGATACGGGAGGGCAGGTTTAAAGCATTTTGCTAACAAACAGAGCTATAAGAAAATAAATCAAGTTTTCATAAATTAGCCATTTCCATTCGACTTAACATGTGAAGGAATTGAAATTAAATTAATTAATACTACTGCAAAAATATCACTCTCCCACGAGTAAAAAAAACAGAGCATGTCAGTAGTGGAGTAACAAAGGTTGAAAACCCTTAACACAGATTATGAACTGTTATAAAATTATCTGACTCCTAAAGAAATTAAACTCTGACAAAGCTGTTTGAAACTCCAGGCCTGTGAGACTACTGTGCTGGCAGCATTACATATTCCTCTGAACATTCCTGTCAACTCTCAATCCCAGGAGCCAAGAATGAGACAGAAGTACAAATCCAGGCCAAAGACACCGAGACAAACATGTCTTTTGTCAGACTTGAGCAGACAGTAGCTGGATATTACACTGATATCACCCAAGAAAAGCTCTGTGTGACTTTCAGCCCACAGAGAAGGGTGTCAAAGGACTTTCTGAAGTCATCAGCAAAATCAAAGATCTGAGGACATGCATTGAACATTTAAAATTAGTAATTAATCTGTATATCAGATTCAGATTTTATTTCAGCATATCATCTTACTTACTACTGGAAAAAAACCAAACCAAACCAAAACAAAAACCAATTGAAAACCCCTTCTTACACTGCAATATGTGAACATGCATTTCCTTGAAGGTTTATAGGTATTTTATTGTCACAAAATGCCCTTCTGATCCCCTTACCTGGCAGAGATCTGCGTGTATTGAGGTCAGCTGGTTTGTGTTCATCTGCATCTTGTCTATGGCTTGTCTGAGAATGCTAATTCCTCGCAGGGGCTGTCAGAAATTACATCTCTTTCAGATAATTTCTCATAGATGGCAGCACATTGGATCTTATGTTGACACTTACAAATGAAAAATAACACTAATTGACAGGTTCCATTAAGTAATAGTTGATTTGAGGTTCCCTTTTTGTAGGATATCGCAGTCTCTTGGAAAATAAAATTAACCTTGGCTACACAACTTCTGATAAAGTCATCAATTCTGCTCCACAAAGCCAAGCTCATCAGGAATACAATCATCTGTATCAATAAGAAAACCTTCCTTGACTCCATGACTCCATCTAAACTCCCCACCAAATACTAAAGACAAGGCTCTCACTTCACTCCACTTCAAAGTAGAGATCAAATCTGGTCTATCTCAGGCTAGATTTCACCAAAGTCGCCTGAAAAGTCAGGATTTTAGCAACAAAACCACTGGTCAAATATTTCTCAATCAAGTTTCCCGCACATTTTAAGGCATTTCATTAAAAACACTATATAACACCAGTGAGAATAACACTGAAACTAGAATCACTGACTCACCAGTGCTAATAACCTTTGCAGCTCTCTCCTCTACTCATGTACACATTGTCTGAAGAACATTCTCAGTACTGCAGATTTCCTACTTTGTGTGGAAGAACAAGTTTTTAGGTGACTCTTTTCCCAAAAAAAATATCTTCCTTAGGTTTTCCTTAAAGAAACCTTAGAATTTTGAGTTTGGTTCATTACCTTTCAGTAAGCTTAACAACTAGCGAGCTGCACAGAAACACCTAATGTGAAGTTAGTGGCAAATCTTTATGGAGTAAGAGGCTGGTAACATCCCCTTTAAGCCTTGGGTATGTAGTAGCTTATTTGTACTAGATGATACTTGCTCACCTGTTTTCTCTCCACAAGGGCATTTGTTAACTGGTGGCACAGGCCAGCAACTAAACACAGTAAAAAACAAACAAAAAAATACCCCAGTGAAAAAGCAGTATTACCAAACTATCCAAAAATATATCAAGTCTGAAATTAAGCTTAACTTACAAGTGTCTGTTGCATATCTAATGTGTTCTCCATTACAAGTGCTGATAAAAAGCTGCACCTGTGAGAATAACGTTTCGAAGTCAGGGATGCTGGGCATAGAAAACTTCACAAACCTGAAACGAAGAAACAAAAGGCTTAGCATTTATTGCTTGGAGGTTCATAAAAAAGATTAATCTTCACTGCTAAGTCTCTACATGTAGAGGTGCTTGCAAACAAATCCAAAGTGTTTATGAGACATGGCATAGGATTTTCCCAGTAGCTGCACAACAACATTTGAAAATACCTTTCTCTGCACAACATAATTCTCAATTTAGTGCAAACTACAATGGCAAACAAAGATCATTTTCAGTATTATCAGTATTTTGTTTCAGAAGTGTAGTAGAACCATTACTAGAATTCTGGTCTTTCCCTTAAAAGAGAATTTTAAAATAGCAGTGGAAACCTGCAGATAGTTCACTTGAAGTCAGATACAGCCAGTTTGAACTTCAAGACTAAATATCTTAACCTTAGTTCAGCACCCCCAAGGCAACTCAGGTTTTATCTTAAACTCCAGACAGCAGCAAGAGCCTCAGTGCTGTCTAAAGACAAACAGCCAAGACCCACGATAAAAGCCCATTTTTTAGTGGAATAAAACGTCTTGCTCCATGCTTACAGTTCAGTGCATTAATGCCCTGAAAATAAAGTTTGAAAAGGTCATTTTATATCTTTTTGCTGAACACATATGGAAAAACACTTATCATGGAATCCCAGAATGGTTTGGGTTGGAAGAGACCTTAAAGCCCATCCAGTTCCAATCCCTGCCATGGGCAGGTACACCTCCCATTATCCCAGGCTGCTCCAAGCCCCGTCCAACCTGGCCTAGGACACTTCCAGGGATGGGGCAGACACAGATTCTTCAGGCAACTTGTGCCACCGCCACAACAAAACACTTTGCTTGGCTGACAGTTCAGCTCATTGCCTGAAGTTTTAATATTTAATTAAAAGCAAGCAACACTTACAAGACAGCAAGAACACCTAGTGAGTGTTCCTGTACATCCAGGGCACCGAGCACTGTATCCAGATGAGAAAGATTTTTTGCTAGCAGCTCTCCACTTTTATTGATCAGTTCACAAAGCTGGGTCATTTGCCCTGAAAAACAAAAAGCATTGTTGTCAAAGTCTAATTAGAGAACATTCACCCACTCCCATACCTCATTATACCTGCTTCCCTATGTAACCTCAAGAAATAGTAGTATCAACCCAAGTTTTAATTTTCTTTAATAAAAGAGGCATTAATTTTCTACCCACCATGTAGTTTTTTTAATAAAACAAATACCAGAGCTTGTTCCTTGCTGGTCCTCAAGCCCAACTCACCTTTCAGGTCTGCTCATAAGCATTTTTTTGAACTAGATATTAAAGTTACAACTAAGTACCGAAAACAAAAGTATTTAAAAACCTGTCCTTAAATTTACTTTGTATAATTAAAACTACAGTGTTATTCTACATGCTGTGAGCTATGAACACAGCATGAAAAGTGACTACTTTGAATTAGGAAGGTATGGTAAGCCCCAAAACCCTTATAAAGAAAGCAGATCCATTCCCATGAGCTGCTTTCAAACTCTTCCTCCCCCACAATTAATTGAATGAATTAAAACTACGTCCTTCTGAAGCAGAGTATTGTTTCAATGTTCAATCCTTGCAGATTAGAGAGAAAAAACAGAGTTTCTCTCACCCTTAACAAAAGTCTCCATAAAATGAGGAATAGTGCTTCCATTCAGAGAGATTTACACTACCCTCAGGTCTCTGGCCTTTTCCTTTGAGAAAGGAAAACCTGGGAAGTTCTAGCAATGAAACGTTAAGTTTTGAAGTGACAGAGGGATCAAAAATTCCAAATGGGGGACCAGAGCCCAGAAACTCGCCTCCAAAACTGTTCTCCTTCATATGGAATTTAAAAAAGCCATAAGCATGGGAAGGAATGGGGCTTGTAAAACTCTCTGTGCTTTGATAATGGTGTTCAGGCACTGCAAAACCTCAGTTCTGGTGTCCTCTCTATTCCAGAAATCCACCCCTTCTACAGTTCTATCACTTAGCATTCCCTTAAAAAAACAAAGCAAAAAAAACCCCCGCCAAAACAGACTCTGAGCAAACTGGTCTAGTGGAAGGGGTCCCTGCCCATGGCAGGGGGTGGAATGAGATGAGCTTTAAGGTTCCTTCCAACCCAAACCATTCTGGGATTCTGTGATCTACCCCTCTACCCACACACATACACTGAACAACTTATGGTCTAAAGAGAAATTCCCATACCAGGCCCAACTAAATGTCCCTGTCATCTCCCAGGCACCCAAATGACAGTCAGAAAACACCAAAAATACACACATTTCTCCTGAGTGCTCTCACGTCCAGCTGCTTGTCTGGTTCTGGATTTACTTTCATAGAATCCCAGAATGGTTTGGATTGGAAGGGACTTTAAAGATCATCTCATCCCAAACCTCGGCCATAGGCAGGGACACCTTCCACTATCCCGGGTTGCTCCAAGCCCTGTCCACCCTGGCCTTGAACCCTTCCAGGGATGGGGCAGCCACAGCCTCTCTGGGGAACCTGTGCCAGGGCCTCCCCACCCTCACAGGGAAGAATTCTCTCCTACTATCCAATCTAACCCTACCCTCTTGTTATTAGGAAGCCATTCCCCCTTTCCTGTCACTCCAGGCCCTTATAAACAGTGTCTCCTCATCTTTTTCGTAGCTCCCTTCAGATACTGGAAGACCACAGTTAAGCCACCCCAGAGCCTTCTCTTTTCCAGGCTGAACAGTCCAGATCTTCTCAGCCTCTCCTCATAGCTCCATCCCTCCAGTGATCCTGGTGGCCTCATCTGGACTTGCTCCAACAGGTCCATGTCCTTACTGTGCTGGGGACTTTCTCACAGAGAACATCTCCCTGGCTCATCCCTAATGGGAGAATTTCCACAAAGCCAACCAGTCTCCCCTTCAGCCTTTTGCATCCCCAAAACCTTGTGATAGAAAGTTCTCCAGCTCAACTACAGGAGAACAAAGATCCATCTTCCATCTGGTTTGTACCCACATCCTGCAGGTATAAGTTCTCTCTAGAGTAAAAATACTCTGTATTTAATAAGCAAAACCAGGGTAAGAGAAAGCTGGAGCTCAACTGCCAGAGATAAAACCTGGGGCCATGGGGGGAAACATCAATTTTTGATCAGCTTCTGGGAGGAAATATCCCAGGCAGAGACCAGTCAGAACACATTTCACAGAGCATCAACACAGAGGGAAAGTTCAAGAACCAGGAAACGCTGCGCCCACACACAGTAAAATTAGGAGTTTGGCAATGAAACTAAGGAATTCTAACTGTGATTATTAAAACCCTTTGCGAACACGTGGTTACATTCTCAGATCTGTCACACAGTTCCGTGGTGGGGCAGGACTCTCTGACCCTCTATCCATGCTCTGCTCGGAAATGTAGAGCACGGGCACTTGGACAATTCAGAAATGTATTTTAAACCACACTTATCACAACCCGCCCGTTCATTAGGAAGGTGACAAGCTGGGCAACACAATCCCAATGAAAGCCCTAGCGATGCTCGCTCCTCCCCCTATTTTAAAGGCTCAGATTTTGGCAGGATCGCCGGTGCGCGCTCCGCTACCGAAACCACTCTCTGGGAGAACCACGGAGCTCCGTGAGAGCACCGCCGGGATCCCTCCGGGGCCGCCCCAAATTAACCCTGGCACGGGCCCCACACTCCCCGAGGGTGCAGCCCCCGAATTAACCTGGGTTGGGCCCCACAGCCCCGGGGGTGCAGCACCCCGGACCCGCGCCTGAGAGGGAGCCGTGCGAGCGGGCAGGCCCCGGCCCGCCCCCATATTTCTCCGTGCCTCCTTTCATGTTCCGCACTAGGTCTGAAAGATTTTCATAGTAAGAACAGGGTCTGGGTACTCTATAGATGGTCTGATTTGTCACAACTTTTAACACTGAATTCCTTAGCACACTGTACATGGGANCCCGCCAATGAGGGGCCGCCGAGGGGGCCGCGCGACGCCCGCCGCCGCGCGCCACTTCCGCCGCCTCTCGCGAGACGCGCGGTCGCTATGGCAACCGCCGGGCCCGCGTCAGGCGCGCGGGAGGGGCCGTGACTCAGCAGCGCTTGGGGGGGGCGGTGGTGACGTCATGGCGCGTCACCACTCCGCGACATGAGGCCTTCCGCGACACCGGGGACCCACGCGACACCGGGCCCTCGCGACACCGGGCCCTCGTTTCACCGGGGACCCCCGCGACACGAGGGCCCACGTGACAAGGGACCCCTGCGACATGGAGACCCCAGCGACACCGGGCCTTCCGTGACACCGGGCCCTCCCCCACACGGGTGGCCGGTCCCTCCCGCTGCCCGCGGGGCGGGGGCTGAAGCCCACCCGAATGGCTGCAGTGCACCAGCAGAGGTTTAATCCCTTTTGTCCCCTCTGGCGGAGACTGAATGTCGTGGTCGTCGTCTGATTGCGTGTAATATTCGCCCTGGTATCAGAGAATAGGGTTTGAATCCCTCACGTTAATACATGGATGTGTATTTTCCATCCGTGGGGAGCTGAAGCAACGTGCCCCTAAGCTGCTGCAAGCGGGGAATGTGTCTGTCGTTCAGTATCCATGAAGATGATGGAAGCCTGAATGGAGATCACAGAATCGTAAAATATCCAGAGCTGGAAGGGACCCCACAGGGATCATCCAGTCCAACTCCTGGCCCTGCACAGGACAACCCCGAAATCCCGCCCTGTGCCTGAGAGCGTTATCCAAATGCTCCCTGAAGTCCGTCAGGCTTGGTGCCCTGACCACTGCCCTGGGGAGCCATAAATTTGCATGTATTCCCTCCCTGCTTAGTCAGGAACATCCAGCTGTGTTGAAATCCCATTCCTTGCAGGAAGCAAAATGCCTGCGGTACAAGTGAAAGCACAACACAGGCCTGAACTTCACACATTCCCCTCCCAGCCTCAGCTGAGATGACCATCGTGTCCAGCCAGTTCATCATTCCTTCCCTCCGTGACCTTTCCCAGGTCACCGGATCTCAACAGCGAGTTTGCCCTTTCTATGACCAAGGACAGTACATTCCACTGGGAGGCATTTTGGACTTGAAAAATTAAGTATTTTGGAACTTTACTATTGCTGTCGAGCGAAATCTTTTATTTCCCAGCTCAGTGATTGCCTAATCCTGTCAATACCACTTGGAGAACTCCCTCTTCTTCATCAGTTTTAATTCCCAAAGTGTTTTCTGAACAGATCTTTGGTCTCTCTGGTCAGAACACCGAGCCCTTCGTGGTGCAGTGGGTGCTTCTTTGGGGTCCTGAGATTGGCTTTTAAGGGTTCCTGTCACGCGTGGGGACAGAGTTGTCACACGGAGCAAGAACCGACAGAAACGGGTGCATTTCATGCAAAAAAATCACCATATTACGCGTGCCCCCAAATGTACCCACCAGCCCTGCAGGCAGGGACGGGCATGGGGAGGGAGTGGGCGGGGGACTGGGCATCCCAAAGCCTGAGAGCGAGGGAAACTGAGGCAGGGAGGGAGGGAAGGGAAGAGCAGCGGGGCCGGGGCAGCCTTAAGGCGGGCGGGCGGCGCGGAGCCGCCGCGCTGTCGCAGGGCGCTTGTGCCGCTTTAAGGCGGTGCCGGCGCTCCGGGCTCGGCAAGCACCGGGAAGAGGAACTGGGCTTTGCACTGCCGGGTCGGGGCGAGCTCCGCG
>VZRV01003333.1:1259502-1291994 GCA_013398115.1 Falcunculus frontatus | reverse complement strand
CTATTCCTTTCCTCTAACCCCCATCTGCTTCCTCGAGCTCCCCATTCCCTTTCTCAAGCCTCTCTTCAACCCCTGGCCCAAATCCCCTTCCCCAAGCCCCCCATCCCCTGGCCCGAGCCTCCCTCCACCATGATTTTGCTGAGCTGCTTCCTGCACCTGCGGCCCCGGCGCTGCGGCCCCTTGGCCGGGCTGGGCAGGGGGCTCGGCCCCGCAGCGGGGTCCCGCAGGGCTCTGCGGGTGCTGGTGGACATGGACGGGGTGCTGGCCGACTTCGAGGGAGGCTTCCTCAAGAAATTCAGGGCCAAGTACCCCGACAAGCCCTACATTGCCCTGGAGGACCGGAGGGGTTTCTGGGTGTCGGAGCAGTACGGGCGCCTGGAACCCGAGCTGAGTGTGAGTTGTGCTTCCCCCGGCTCCGCGTGTGGGCTTCTTGTGGCCAGAGCTTGGTCCTGAGGGACCCTCTGACCCCCAGGTTGTGGGTGCAGCGCTTGGGAGGGCTGTGGGGGCCAACACAGAGCTCCCAGCAAAACACAGGAGCACAGGAAGGCTTCCAGCAGTGCCTTTTTTCCCAGAAATCCAGATTTTTTTCGTGCACATCCGTGTCTTTCGTAGAATCCCAGAATGGTTTGGGATGGACCTTAAAGACCATCTCATTCCAACCCCCTGCCATGGGGAGGGACATCTTCCACTAGACCAGGCTGATCAGATGGTCTAGTGGGCTTTTTCCCTGCATGCCTGGATGGAGACAGATGCAAAGAAAGGGCGTATTTCAGAACGTATTTCAATCTGTCTTCAAATACCCCAGATTGTATAGCTGGGTTTTTCTAGCTCTGATTTGGCCACGTGGATTGGTACCATTCCTAAATGGATTATTTAGCTCCTCAAGAGCAGTGTGAGGGGTGGGATACAGCAGAGAAGTTCAGAGCAAACCATACAATTGATGCTTCATTCGAGGGCTTACTTAAAATTAAAACATCCCAAGCCCTCCCATGCCAGAAATTATTATATTCAATTTAATAATTGAAGCTTAAAAGCAGAAGCTCTCTCTACATTGTAATTTATCATTCAGCAACAGGCTGACTGCTGCAGAGAGCTGGTCTGCCTCTACAAGTTTCCCATCCCAGTGGATGTCTGTGGTCTCATCCATGGATTGCAGTTGCACTGGTTGAAATGTGTTATGGTAAATAAAAGTGTTCCTGTTGTTAGGAGTGTGATGGTTACATGGAAAGGAGTGGGAATAAGGTCCAGGGCTCTCTCATGGGCAAAGTCCTAAAAAGCTTGATGAGCTGAAGGAATAAAGTGTCCTTTCTGGCTGGGAGTGGCGAAAGGGAAGTGCGGGACGTCATTCGTGCAGTAAAGCAGCTGTTCAAAGTTTGGCAGGGGTAACGTGATAACAGCTTTTTTCTTTCTTGATCGTAACTACTTTGGATGTGTTAAATGAAGTGAGCTCATCTTGTGTCTGCTGTGATCATGTAAAACCACCAAAACCTTGGGCTGAACAGCACAGACCAACCTCAGGCCAGCCCTGATTTTCCCCGAGGTTTCAGAGCAGGGCTGAAGTGAGTAGGAGCTGCTCTATGGCTACAGACACATGGGCCATTCCAGTCTCTGATCAGAGAGCTCCACTGACCTGCTGCAGGGACCAGAAAATAGGAGCCAAAGAGTCCAATGAGCTGCAGGTCCCAGCTCTGAATGGGAGAAGGCTCGGGCACCAAGCACACAGACCTGGAAGGGTGGGCAGCCCTGGACAGGCAGGAAAATTCCTTACGGGGATTGAGGGTCTGTCCTGGCACATGGTGGGACTCCCAGCCGAGGGGATTTTTCCATCTGCTGGGCAGCATGCTGGTCGTGGTGCCACAGGGAATTATTCTGGCTCTGGGAGCAGAGTGGGTCTTTCCTCAAGGTGAGCTTAGTTCTTCTCTCCTCAAGCTTGATTGCAAAATGCTTTTTGACATAATTGGAAGCAGGATAGCTGAGGAAGGGCTGCTGTAAGAAAACACTTCAGTGCAGTTTGAAGTGCTCTGCTGCTTCAGGCTGCGTTTCTCAGGTGTCTCTTATGCAACTACAGACGATATCTTAAAACATCACTGCTCCCTAGTCTGAGGCAGAGCAACTGGAGTTTGAATGTTTGCATGGCTCCATGGCAAACTTTTAGGCTGGTTGTTCTTGCCATGGAGCCTGGAGGCATTTCTGCTCTGAGCCAAACCAGTGCGTTCAGTTTTGGACAGGCGTGAAGAAGGCTTTTCTTCCCTCCTCTGAACCGCTGACGTCTTCTGCTGCTCAGGCAGAAGGGAAGAATACAACATTCTCTCCTTTAAAATTGAGTGTCTGGTCTCATGTAAACTGTGATTTTTTTTGAGAAATACAGGGTTTGATTCTGGCATGTCATGTTACAAGCTCAGTGCCCAAATTTGTAGTGGGTTGATGCAGGTGAGGTGTGCAGACAAAATCCTGGATGAAGCAGGATGTGACCTGTGTTTTCCCTGCAGTGTTGCTGCCCTGAGCTCTGGAGTTCCCGGTAAAGGCCCAGTTGCTCATGGTTGCCTGTTTTCTTCCCCCAGTACCGGTGTAAAGGCAAAATGTGGTGGTTGCCCATTAGATTCCCACTCGTCAGGCAGGAGGGAGCTGCCAGCTGCTGCTGTGTCCAACTAGCCTATTTATTGCTATAAGCTGTTCTTACATACACATATATATTTATATATACAATAAAAGAAGGCTGGGATGGGCCTAAAGTCCCTTTTGTTCTTATTTCCCTTATCTCAAATTTAGAAACAGAGGTGCTCAAAAATGAAAATCAATCCTTCAGGGCCAAGCTCCCTTCAAAACTTCTCCCAGCTGCCATCTGCAGCTCCTCAGCTGCATCACAGCACTGGGGCTGGGCTGCTTCTGCTTCTTCCCAGCTCTCCTCCCTGAGGACACGGTGTTTGTGCAAAATAATTGCTTTCCTTGGCACCTGACAAGCTGTTAACCTGTTTGAGGCAGTGCAGGGGCTGCTGTTCCTTAGAGCTGTGCTGGACCCGTTGCAGGCAGCCCCTGGACTCTGCCCTCACCGCAAGGTTTTGCTCCTGTGGTCTCCTCTGTGTTCTCCCTGTGCCATACCAGTGCACCCAGGCTGCTGTCCTGGATGTTGTGTTTCAAATCCTCGCTTGGAGATGCTCTATTTGCCTGCTAGACCTTGTCCAGGCTTCCCTGAGGAAGAGCATCTGCATTCATCCTGACATGTGGTTCATCCTGTAATGTACCTTCTCCTGGGAGAGCAGCCTGGCTGCTATTTTAAGTGATCTCATGGAGACAAATAGGCCAGACAGCATCTGTGCCTGAACAGCATCATGGTACTGCAGGGCTACCAGGCCATGTCAGCTGGATCCACGTGGATCTGTCCCTCTGGATGCAGATCCAGGGTTTGGTTCGGATCTGGATAATCTCTGGTGTTTGGCTTTACAGGAATGTGCTGCTCCCTCTGTGTGTGGGGCTGCAGAGGCAAAACCAAGCCTGTTCCAGAGCATCTCTGATCTGAATTGTTTGGGATGGGTGCAGGTTGGGAGGTGGGGAGCAGAGGCACCCACAGAGGCAAAGGGGGTGAACAGGAGGGAACTGGAGCTGGTGCTCCCATTGTTCTCCCTGTCCCGTCCTCTGTCCTAGCAACGGGTGAGGAGGATGCACATGCAGGAAGAATAGCATGAACTGCAGTAACTGCTCTCTTTCCCCTCACAGGAGAAAGCCATCAGCATCTGGGAATCCAAGAACTTCTTCATCGAGCTGGACCCTCTCCCTGGGGCTGTGGAAGCTGTGAAGCAAATGGCAAATTTGGCAGAGTGAGTAGGAACCTGCCCATGGCATGTGGGGATGGACACTGGTCCCCCATGGCCATTCAGGCCATCAGGCAAGGGAAGGGAGAAAGGGCTTTGACTCCTTGAGCAGTCACCTAGAACATCAGCCATGTGCAGCCCTTCCTTTCAGCTCTCTGCTCCCAGTAAAGGTTGTGAAAAGGGGAACACGATTGTGCTGTGGGATTTTGTGAAATGGGGAATTAATGTCTTAAATCTGTTTTTCTCCTTGTGTGGTGTGGGGTTGACTTTGTGCTGCTGCCTGCTCTGGCCCAGAATGACTCTGCCCCTGTTTTTCTCCTTGTGGCAGCACTGACGTGTTCATCTGCACGAGCCCAATCAAGAAGTACCGGTACTGCCCTTATGAAAAGGTGAGCAGGCCCAAATCTCAGCTCCCCCTCCATCCACACTACCCAGTGAAAGGTGTCTGACCCCTCCATGCCTCTGGCTGTAAAATTTCCCTCTTCCATCCATTTGCATGCATTAAGGCTCTTGGTCTTAGTCTTTCATCATGACATCAAAAGCTGCTCTGCTTTAAAAGAACTTTTGCTCCAGCAGCATCCAAATCCATCCCACTAATGAACTTATAAAGAGAGATATCCTCCCTGTGTGGGGTTCAGGGCTGCTTCCACTCCACCAAGCACCCCCTGCCCCATCCATCAGCCTTCCCTGAGCTCACCAGCCATCTCTTGCCTTCCAGTATGCTTGGGTGGAGAAGCACTTTGGCCCCGAGTTTCTTGAACAGATTGTTTTGACACGAGATAAGACAGTGGTTTCTGCTGACCTGCTTATAGACGACAGGCCTGATATAACAGGTAAGAGGTGAGGGGTGAAGGAGTGACTGGAGGCAGCCAGGGATGGGTGTTGGTCTTTCTATGCTGTTACAGTTTTGTAACTTCGGGCTCTTCGTGTTGGAGTAAAATCAACTTCAGTGTCTCGCAGAGTTGTCCAGAGCACTGACCTCTCTCCTTCCTTTGCAGGGGCCGAGCAGAACCCCACCTGGGAGCACGTGCTCTTCACTGCCTGCCACAACAAACACCTGCAGCTGAAGCCCCCCAGCCGCCGGCTGCACTCGTGGTCCGACAACTGGAAGGCCATTCTGGACAGCAAACGCCTCCCGCCCGGCCAGGCCACCTAAACACCGGCCCCTACGGCCACCTGGGGCTGCAGCCACCTGCTTGTGTCCCCGTGGAGTCCTGCTGAAGGCCGGAACCATGGATGGACAGACAGACAGATGCTGTCCCTGCTGCAGAGAGGAAGAGGAGGGTGAGCTGAAGCACCACAGTCAGCTGGACTTGAAAAACAGACACCAGCCCAGCCGTGCCACAAGGGACCAACAGCAGGACTGTGCCTGTGGACCTGACAGCCTGGCTGGGGAGCATTTCCCACTGGCTCCTGGGGTCTCTGGGCTGCATCTGCACCCGCCATGAGGCCAGCCCGGCGTTTCTGATGGACAAGGTCACCCTCAGCGTGTCACTGCCCTTGCCTGGCGCACTGCATGGCACAGACCAGCTCTCCATCCTCCCCTCTGCGTTGTGGTCAGGGATCATGTGTATGGTCTGTTCAGTCCTTGCAGGGTTTCATCCCAAGGGGCTGCCTTGGGAGGTCTTTCTGCCTGGCAGTGCCTGGATCTGGGGAGAGGGGTGGCTGGAAGGGCAGGGAGAGCAGGCAGATGCTGTCCAGGCTCCCTGCATGGGGGTTGTGGTGGTGGAGGATTGCCACAAGCACATCCATGGATGCTGTTTGCAGTTCTCACACTCTGCAGGGGAAGATGTTGGGGGGATGTTGCTGTTAAAGGCTGGGGAGCTGTGCTGGTTTCAGCCAGGGTAGAGTTAATTTTCTTCACAGAAAATACAGCCCCATACAAGCCACCATGAATGAAATTAACTCTACCCTGGGCTAAACCAGCACAGGAGCCCATGAGAGGTGCCCACGAGCTGTATCACAGGGTCAGTTTGTCCTGCAGCTCCACCATGGTCCCAGCTCTGGATGTCTGGGGACAGAGTGTGCTGCCAGCCCCACTCCCCTGGTTCTGGGCCCCTGCAGAGAGGTGTTCAGTACTTGGCTGGTGCAAAGGGGTCACAGCACACGCAGCTGTACCAGCCACCTCTGCCAGGGGACAGTGCCAGGGCTGCTGAGCTGTGGGAGCAGCCAGCGCTGCTGGGAAGCTGCAGTTGGCCACCAAAAAGGGAGGGTTTGGACCAAGGGACAGCTCCAGGAGGGATGCTTTTGGCATAGCTGTGCCCACAGCCTCTTCCTCCCTTGTTTGTCTCATTCCTGCTTCGCCAAGCCCGCACCAGTCCGGCCTTGAACTTCAGCAACTGGTCTGGCACGAGAAAGCGGCTGCTGCTGCTGCTGCTCCTCCACCCAGCTTCAGAGAGACATCCAAGAGCCAGGAGCTGGCTGGTATCCTCTCCCTTCCTGTGGCACTGCCACAGGGCAGCCACGGCCCTCAGGCTGTCCTGAGTGGGAGCTGGTGCTGGCCCACCCCAAGCAACGCCCCAGGGATGAGCGAGGTGCATCACTGCTGACACCACAGAGGCCATCAGCCCCTGCTGCTGTGTGTCCCCACGCTGTTCAGGATCCTACTGCCCTCCTGGCCCAAGGACTTGCTGGCTGCAGGAGTAAAATTCCCCACTTGGACACATAACCCCACAGGCAGAGGAGGTAGCCAGGGCTTGGCTGGGCTTTGCCACCCTGCGCTCCTTGCTCACACCTTTGATTTGTCTCTCCCCTCTCCTGTGGGCCCCCATGAGCAAAAGTACATGGACTTAAAGCTACATAACCAACAAATAACCTAATTCAGCAGTGGCAGCCAGACCCCTCCTGTATCCAGGACCTGGAGGGGTTCTGGAGTTGGTGCTTTGGAACCTGTGCCTTCCCTGGGTGCTGCAGGGCCGGGGACGGAGCCTGTGTCGACTTGGGGCTTGCCCTGTTTCTTGGGATGGGGGGAGTGTACAAAGTTGGCATGGCTGGCCCGGGGCAGTGGGACTTACATACCACAAGCATCTTTTTTTCTTTCTTTTTTTCATTTTTCTTTCCTGTTTAAATCACTGTGTGCTTCTCTGGGTGGTGGGTTTGGTTTGGAGTGGTCTGCTTGGGATGTGCAGCTGCCTGAGGTGCAGGCTTCTGGCCAAGAGCTGCCTTGGCTGGAGGATTTGCAGGCTGGGAACTGGGACAGCATGGGAGCATTGTGGGCAGCAGCTGCAGCTGCTGAACATCAGGAACCCCTTGGTTCCACCAGACCCCCCCTGGCTGTTGGCCCCTCTGTGCAGCCGGGGTGACTTCATGGGGACCCAGCTGGTTTTTTCCCAATGGTACCATGTAAATACGAGCTGCCTGAGCTCCCCAGAGCCTTCTCCCTGCTCACTGAGCCAAAACAAGCTGGCACATCGCTCCAGCAGCTGCCCAAACCTGTCATCTTCCCCCTGAGGCTGGGGCAGACCCGAGGGATGTGGCTCTCTGGGGCCAGCAGGTCTTTGACTTGTGGTGAGATGTGATGCCAGAGACACCATGTGGGTTCACACCAAGTATACTTGAAAGCAGAGCTGGAGTTTCTCATGCCTGAGGCTCCAACTCATTGCACAGAGATCCTGAGCTGGTAGCTGGACTGTTTGCTCCCACACTCGGGACTGGGAGGTGACTCCATCGCCGATGGATCAGCCCGTTCATCGTTCAAGCCTGTCTGTGTCCAGCTGAGATACACAGAGCTTTTATTTCTGAATGTACATCTATAAACCTGAAGCAAACGAGGAGCACTGCAATAAACACTGGGTTGTTTGACATCCAGCTGCCTAGAAATGGAGTTTGGGGGTTGCAGTTTCCCAGCCGTGGCTCTGTGTGGGGATAGGGGGTTCACCTTCAGTTTTGGGAATGTCCCCTTGTCCAGAAAACCTGGAACCAGCCCTGCTGCCCTGGCAGTGCCATCACTCTGTTAGACACAGTCCTTGTGGGCAGAAATAAAGCCAAGGGGTGGTTTGGGGTAGAATTCACCTTCCTAAAGCTCTTTTATAATAAATAAAGCTGTGAAGTGTGTGTCCTGTTGGGCCACAGAGCAGAAGCTATAAAAGGGGGTGGGACTGTCAGAGGCTGGCTCTTCGTGGGATTTTATGCCTTATCCATCACTGCTGGCTGCTCCACATCCACACACCCCGGCTGTGAGGTGTCCATGGACTCCCCTGCCCGCTGTGGGGCTGTGCCATGAGAATCCTTGTGCATGACCAGAACCTGCATGCCATGACCAATGCCATAGCCCAGCTGGACACATGAGACCAGAGGCAGGGAGGGAGGACTGTGGGGCCACCCCAGCAGGGCTGAGAAAATCAGAATCAAAGGACAGAACCAGATTGTGTGCTCCTTGCACTGGTGTGACTCCAGGACATGACACAAGGTGTTACCAGGATCACATATGTGAGCTGGAGGTGCAGTCCTGCTGGAGCTGGGACACCAAGGGACTCCTGGCCAGCATGGGGACAAGGTGATTCAGCTGCCAGGTCAAACAGCACAGCTGGAACTGGGTGTACACTCCCCCAGGATGCTGCTGCGAGGCCCAGAAAGCTGTCCCAGGGCTGGTTTGAGCAACAGGCATCTCTCTGACCTTCCAGCTGCTTTTTGGGGCTTCTTGGCAGCCAGTGTTGGGCCACAGCTCCTTCTCCATCCCCACTGCCCTTGCCCTGCACTGGAGGTCCCAGCTCCCCAGAGGAGACACCATCCTTCCCTGGCCCAGGGATGGAGGCAGAGGGTTTGACATCAGCTCTACCCTGAGCTGGGGCTGCTGAATGGTGGCACTGGTTCCAGGCTCATGTGTTTCCAGGCACTGGTTCCAGGCTCAGTAGAAGATGGGGCAAGTTGGAGGGACTGCATCATGATGAACTGGTCTGCAGCTGTGTCTGTTTTTCCATGCTCTCCTACATGGCTTTTTTTTTCCCTTGAAAAGCCTCAGGTTGCAGATATCGCATTTATTCCAGGTGATAAGCAGTTTCCTAAGCAGGCAGAGGCAGAGAGGACAGGTAAGGAGGTGGCAGTGCCCTGGCCCTGGCCCTGAGCACAGGGCAGTGCTCCAGGCTCGTGCAAGTGGGAGTCTTTGCACTTTTCCCATGGGCAGGAGCTGCTGGACAAAGGTGCAAACACCCACCCCCTCAGGTGATTCCCACCTGAGAGCATCCCACTTCTCCCAGTCCAAGCTAGACCATGGTAGCAGGGCAGGAGCAAGTGATGCTCGTCCCTGGATCCCTGGAAGCGGTCGCCACGCGGGTGCTCATTAGCTCGTTCTCATGTTGGCCACTGCCCAAATAGCTCCGAGCAGTGTGAAATCCCAGCGGAGGGGGAGAGCCAGGAATGCAGGGGCCAACCAGGGCCAGCCCTGACGCAAGGGCAGCGGGTGGTGTGGGACAAAGCCGGGGCAGGGGACGGGGCGGGGGGAGGATGAGTCACTCAAATACGCAGGAGGGGAAGAAGCAGAGGAAGCGATGGACCAGCTGGAGGCAGCTGGATGGGGCTTTGCTCCTGCCACCGTGCCCAGTTTCAGGAGAGGAGCAGGATGGTGCCCCAGGGTCACTGCTGGGGCCAGGCTTTGGAGCCCGGTGGTGCCAACGCAGTGTGGGCAGGACATCGATGTGGATGGAAGAGGAATATCCACTAGAGGGGACTGTTTGATCGCGTGTGGGAGCGCGCTGCTGCCAGCCTGCGCTCAGCACGATGTGCCAGTCCTCCTTCCAGCCCTCAGCCCTCCCGGTTATTCCAGCCCAGGCTCCAATGCCCCCTGCATCCCTCCCGCTGGGCACTGCAGCCCGGAGGCACAGCTCACCGGGACCAGCCGCAGCACCAGGGGGTACCGAGGGGCAGCCGCAGCTGCAGGCTCCTGGAAAATCACAGAATCATGGAATGGTTTGGGCTGGAAGGGATCTTAAAGGATCTCATTGCAACCCCCTGCCATGGGCAGAGACACCTTCCACTAGACCAGGTTTCTCCAAGCCCCATCTGACCTGGCCTTGAACACTTGCAGGGATGGGGAAATGTGCTGGGCTGGCCCCCACCAGCTGCTGAGCCCCCTCCCAGCCATTTGTTCTCTCTCCAGCTGGATGGGGCAGAGAACGGGATGGGCAAAAACATGAATGATTTGTGGGTTAGAAGATGAACTAGGCATCTATAGGGTCCATATAGAAAATATCCCTGGAAAAATTACAGGCTGAAGACCCCTGACAGCCCAGGGCATCCCTTGGCTCTGCCCCTGCTTCCCTCTGGGACCCCACAGCTCTCCCAGAGCTGAGATTGCTCATCCTGCCCCGAAAGCCTGAAACCCCACAAGGAGCTGGGACATGACTTTGCTTTTTCCTTTTGCTCACTCTGAAGCCAGAGTCCATTTTGGGGAGCAGAGCTGGGGCAGAGCTGCCAGTGGGGAGGACAGGGGAACTGGGGTGGTTGATGGTGGGTTTTGCTTGCCCTTCCCTTCTCCTCCAGCACCACAATATGGTTTCCCTCCTGGTTGGATTAATGGGATTTGCTTCTCAATTTGTGCACAGGGACTTGAGTAATGCACTCCCCAGAGAGGAATCAACTTCCCTTGTGCCAGCAGTGCTGGGGAGGCCAGACCAGAGCCCACATGATAGGCTGCACTGGCCTTCTCCTGTCCTTCAAGGCTCTACACACATTAAGCCCATCCTCCTGGCAAAAATCTTGCAAAATATTTATTTGTGACTATGTTAACAAACATGCTTGGGGAACATGTTGTATTCAGACGTGAGCATGCCACCTTCTCCCTGCCTCCCTGGGGCCAGGACTGTGGGCAGTGAGGGGCCAGGGCTCACAGCTGCCAAAATCCAGCTGACGCTGCACTCGGAACACCCCCGGGACCAGCAACCCCGAGCACGAGGCCACCTCGCCTGCTGTTCCCACCAACCACCAAACCTGCCAGCAACATCCCATCAGTGCCTTTTTCCTGGAGGTTCCCAGCTCATGGCTTTTTCCTGGAGGTCCCCAGCCCTTGGATGCAGCTGGGGGAAGGGTCTGACCACGACCTCATAGAACCCTGGTGTCCTGCAGCCAGAGGGACGTGGACACAAGGGCTCCAGGGATCCTGTCCAGCTCTGTAAACACCCGTCATAGGGGAGGGCACTGGTGTCAGGCCACACCATGGGCAGAGACCAGTGGAGCTGAGCTTGCACACCCCATGACCACCCTCAGCAGGTCTGAGCCCATCCCCATTCCTCACCTGCCCACTCCTCCTCAGCTGGAGGATTCCAGCAGTGATCCTGGGATGGAAAAGGTGCCCTGGGGAAATGGTGCTGCTCCTCTCCCAGAACAGACTCACCCTGAATACATACTCTTTAACTTGCCAGATTTGGGGTGAACTTGCCTTGGGTGTGTCTGGGTCCAATACCCCATGCCCCAGAATCTGCATTCAGCATCTCCAGGTAACCAGGGAGCTGGGTCTGTTTTCCTGAGATCCAGGGGAGGGAGATGAACAGCAATTACTGAAGGGCTATAGTTCAGGTACTGGGTGAGAGCTCTTGAGGGTCTATGGAGATGTAACCAAGCCTGTGAGCCCCTGTGTGCCCATGGCATTTTTGTGCCATCCCAGTGGGAGCCCCAGCTGGGCAGCACCTGTGCTGCCTTCACATCCATCTGGTGAATCACCCAACAGCTCCTGGGGATGGCTTCAAAACACCAGAGGGCTCAGGGAAACTCCCCGAAGTGCTGGGAGATGCACTGGCAGCAGCTGTGGAGGCTGGGAGTTGGCTTCTGTTTAGTAAGAGTGAGGCAAGAGGGCCCCACTGTGAGTGCCAGGGGACGTGTGAGGACGAGGAGCAGCTCCTGCTGCATGGGCTGAGCCCTTCCCAGGAAAAGGGATGGGAAAGGCAGGGAGCTGCTGCACTTGGTGCTGCAAAGTGCCTGCACACAGAGCACTGGTGCCACCCAGGCAAGGCTCAGTGCTGTCACCAGGGTTGGAACTGGATGGTCTTTAAGGTCCCTTCTGACCCAGACCATTTCATGATATCACTGCTGAAGGCGCCATTCAGGAGTGGGCAGCAGACAGTCCCAGCTCTCAGCCAGCTCTCCATCTCAGTGGCATTGGGATCCCTGGCACCTGGGTTACCCTCTATGTGCCCACCTGCACAAGGCTCTTGGCCGGGCACCAGCTGGGAACCCCCTGGCTCAAAGCCCCAGCCCTGCATCCTTCCCCTCCCAGTCACAGCCGTGCCAGGTAATGACTCCGTGAGCCCTGAGGAACCATCTCTGAAGCTTTCCAGGTGTTACCACCCCTCCTCTTGCAGGCATCTCCTTTGCTCTCAGTCCCAGACCCTCCGGCTCCCACAGCCTCTGGAAAAGCAAACTCATGCCTTGGGTGCCTGTTTTATACCAGGTTTTCTTTTTCCAGTCTAGCAGAGGGGTCTCACAGCTGTGCTTCCTGCTCATGCATCTTGTGCACATCCTCTTTTATCCCAGGGAAAGTGCTCCTGGGTGGCTGCTGGGGACAGGCACTGGTGCCAGGGGCAGCCTCAGCCACCCAGGCAGATCCCCTCAGTGCATCTTGAAGCACAGGGGATGTGTTTTGGGACTGATTCCCTGCACATGTCTGACTATAAATGTCACTGGCACCTCCTCACTCCAAAGTTGATCTCTGGGTTACCCATGACCATTCAGATGATGAAAACAAAGGCACAGAATATGTTCTAGTTCCTTTCCTTACAGCGGAGTTGGGACTGCCCACACCTATGGGAGACAGGAAAATAGGGAGCTGAGTGTCCCACCCTGCCTGGCATGGGCAGAGCCCAACTTTGTGATGGGAATTCATAAAAAGAGACCACAAAGAGTCCACAAAAAAGGGCAAGGCTTCATTTCTACTCCTCCTGCTGTGGCCACAGGGCAGAGACCCCTAGACACGGGGCTTTTGCCACAGTGTTTTTTAGAAAAAAGGGTTTCAGAAGTGCCCAGACCTTTAGGACTGTGTGTTCCCAAGAAGCCATAAACCCTCCTGCATCTGTCCCTCCAAATTTGCAGCACTGCAGTCCCAGCCATGACCCAGAACCCACCCAGCCCTAGGGACCCTGCTGTTTTCCAACCTGCCCTGCTTTGGAGTGTGCCTGTGGGACACATCAAACGTGCCTGGAGGAGTGTTTCTGGCCCAGCACCTGCTTTCACCACGTAGCATTGTTTCCCCAAAGCAGAACAGCAGCAGCTCCACACAGTCTGACTCCTGTCAGACCCAGCCGGCTTCGTCCTGCTCCGAGGTGGTTGTTTCATCCCAAACTAGCTAATTCTTGCTGCTTTTTTACTCTTGCATTTGAAGGAGGGAGGGGAGAACAAAACAGCCCTTGGGGTGAAGTTACCTTCTTAATTAACAAGGCTGAGAGCTTTGCAGAGATTGTGCAGAAGGAGAGAAAAATAAGGAAAACTGGGCAAAACCGGAAAGGATTGGGTTCAGTTGTCAGACCAATTAACCTAGATCCACGCTCTCCCCCTGGATGAATTGCTCGTTACGACGTAATTGCTCGGGCCCAGCTTCTGATTGAGAGAAATTAAAATCAGACACTTAACAAGGCAACCTGGTGTGGAGATGGGATGCAGGAGCTGCCTGGGGATGCCATCCACAAGACAAAACTGAGAGAGAGCCTGAGCTTGGAGGATCTTGCTGAAATCAGCATTATCTGCACCATTTGCACCATCCTGGACTCAAAACATGGCTGGGCTGGGGGTTAATTTGAAAAGGCCCTGGGAGATGGTGAGAGGAGGAAGGCCCTGATTTAGCCAAGCATTTCAGCATCTGCATAATTGCGATGTAGCTGCAGGTCCAGCTCAGCTCAGTGCAGGATTTAAATGAAATATGAGGTGTGCTCAGTCAGGGACAAAGTGATCCAGGAGCTTTTTTGCCTAAAGAAAAAATAAAATTCTGTGCAAACCCTTCTTGACTCTGTGTTAGGACCCATCTGCCCAGAGAAGAGGGAAAATTCCACCATTATAGACTTTTAAAGCTATACCTAGTGGAAAAAAAGCCACTAATCCTAATAAGCCAGCCTAGGACAACCAGCCTGTGCTGTAGCTGAGCACGTTCTTCCATGTGTAGGGCTGATGAGTTCACGTGCAGTGGGAAATTCAGACGTGGTGTTTGGGAAAGGACGGTGGTTTCAATATTAGCTTAAGAGTAGGCAAACATGTTTTCCTGCAGCTGAAGGAGAGGGGGATCTCCTTGTGGGAGCGTTGGCCTTTCCCATCCCCTGTGGTTCCATCTGCCTCTTTTCCTGCCTAGGAATTATCCGTGGAGCAAGGGAGGGCTGCAGAAAGCCCCAGGCATGGCTGCACCCCCAGCACCGCTGAGCTGCCATGCTGAGGTGTGATCACAGCTCTGCTTCCAGCTGCTCACCCTCCCAGCTCACCCTCCTGCAATATCTGCCTTTCCCCCATTTTGGGGGGAATTTTGGGTGCTGTTCCTGTGTCTGGCTCATGCTGGGATTCAGCATTTTTCCAGCCCCGTGGCCAAGCCCCGAGTGCTGACCCCCATCCTTGGCCAAACCCCGCTGCAGTGTGTTCTTGCTGTGCAATACAAAGCAGTATCCTTAAAGAAAAAAAGCCCTGGATACCCTAATTGCAGCAGTTTTAGCTTATCCTGGTGTCTGGTGCCTGCAGTCTCAGCCATACGTGTCCCTGGAGCCAGCACAGCCACCCCAAAGGGCTGAACCCATCACAGCTTATCCCATCTGACTCATCCCAGTAATTCTTGGCATCTGCTTTGCTTTTTGTTAATGATCCAGCTGTCCCAACAAGTCATAAAAACTGCCACAGGTAGAGCAGCAAAGGATGACAATAGCCCAAACCAACTTTACATCTCCAGCTTGAAAACCCCAAAGACTCCAGCAACACGTGTCTAAAGGAAAACCAGCGGTGCTCTGGCTACACCACGTGTATTTATTGACATGGAAAACAGTCGCCGTGTGTTTTCCACCTCCAGGCTCAGCCCACAGCCACCAACACCCTTCAAACATCCCTTGGTGGGATCCAGGAGAGTCTGAAGGGCCCATCCACTCTCGGGCGGTTTCATCTGAGGCTGAAATGGGCCCAGGATTTTCCTGTGAAGGCCCCGGGATTAAATTAAAGAGGATTTAAGCAGATGGTCGGTTCTCTGCTCATCGTAGTTGGCAAAATGGGAACCATATCGGTGAATTGTCTGCCTGCACTAATTAATGTTTGTACAGTGCTCTGCGCTGCAAACCGCTGCCGACATGCTAACTGCTATCATTAGTATTATTACTAAGCTGTTTATGCCTGTTCCAGTGCTTTCTCTCCTCGTCCCCAAGGGCTTTGCCTCTTTCCTGTGCAGATGTATGGGAAGAGGAATCAGCCCTCTCAGGCTCTGGCAGGCTCTACCCGAGGCTCAGATCTCTGGTTTGCAGGTAAAACCCTCCAGCTGTGCCCGCCGCAGTGGCTCTATGGTGAGGGCAGGAGCAGCCAAGGACCAGGACACTCTGCCCAGAGATGGGGTTTAGCACCATCCTGCCCAGCCCTGGGTGAGGTGGTTGTCTCAGTTCCCCTCCTGCATGCAAAATGGACGGGATGTTGCTTCCCTACCTCCTTCGTGTCCCCACAGGGAAAAGCTTTTTTGTGCTCTTAGGGGCTCTTTGCATCCTTCTCTGTCACTGCATGGCAAAGGGTTTTGTAGGGGAAGGGAGGGATCACTCATCCTTCCTAATGACCTGAGAGGAGACTGAGGAGCAGAGGAGCTCAGTGATGGATGAGCTCAGCCATGCTCCACGACAGGCCCTTGTCTCTGTGCAATAACCGAGCAGTGACGTCTGCTGCCACCGGCAGAAGGGACGCTGCATTCCCTACAAATAACCATCCTGCAAGACACTGTTCTGCAAAGCTGAAGGATGGCTTCTCCCTTTCCTGCCCAGTGAAGCTTTTAGCAGAGAAGCAACTCACCAGAAATCATGGATGCTGCCCCTGGAAAGCAGTGAAAGGGCAACCATCTGCTCATGGGTGCACGGAGCAGCAAACGCTCCCCCCAGACACATTGAAACCTCAGAGCTCAAGGTCATGGAATCATGGAATGGCCTGGGTTGGAAGGGATCTTAAAGGTCATAGGGTTCCAGTCCCCTTCCATGGCAGGGGCACCTTCCACTATCCCAGGGTGCTCCAAGCCCTGTCCAGCCTGGCCTTGGATGGTCTCAGGGATGGGGCATTCACAGCTTCTCTGGGCTGTTCCAGTTCCAGTCCCTCACCGCCCCAGGCACAGATCTTTGACCTGATCAATGTTTCCAAGACCCTGCTTCGAAATCCTTTGCTCAATTAACCTGACCAGGCAGAACATTCCTGACCATCCCCACTGGCATCTTTCAGATACCAGAGTGGTTTTTGTGACTTGGTTGGGAAAGAAACTGCCCAAAACAAGAAACTGGGGCAGTCCCTGAGAGGAACCAAATGAAATACAGAATGCAGGGAGCCAGATATCCAAGCTGCTACAGGGCAGGCAGCATTCCCAACCTTGCTTCTTCAGGATGAGGAGGGCACCCTCACTGCCCAAGCAGTAAGACGACTTGGCCCAGGACTGATGTGATGCTTCCAAAGGGAAGTTTAGGGCATGAATCATCCTTAATTTTCCCCCATGGCAAATGCATGAGATGAAATGAGACTCAGAAAACTGGATGTGGGATGCAGGCAGAGCAGACATCTCCTGGAGTGGGAACAGGGATTGCTCCAGCCAGGACAGGCCCCCTCTTGCCCTGGGCCAGGCTGCATTTGCTTTGCGGAGGTTGTTTAGCCCAAACAAAGAATCGCAGAGAAAAACAGCTCCGGCAAGCAGGCGATCAACATTTTCTGCGTGGTTTGAATTATCCATGACTTTTGACCCAAGATTAAATCTAGTGTGTAACTGGTGGTTATATATTGAGTCATATGAGCAGCCTAATCGCAGAAACCCCACGTTCTCCAAACAGCCTGAGCCCCGTCAGGGCCGACTGCGAGCCGCTCACGTTTCCCAGCCAAAGCACCCTGCAGCTTTTGCATCATCCTTTTAATTCAACACTTACAAAGCATTTTTTTCACCCCACCGGTATCTCAAGCCCAGAACAAAACAAACCCCGCGACGCCGTGAGCGGCCAGCCCAAGGAAGCCAGATTTCCCAGGAAGTTTGGCCTCTGGGCGGCTGCTCCGGTGTCTGGTAGAGGGCTGGGCTCACGCTGCAGCATTTTTCTCAGCAGGAGCTGTCTCTCCCCTCTATCCTCCATCAGCAATTCTCCTGATGCGCATAGAAATTGCCTTTTGACTTCTACCTCCAGTGTAATTTGGGTGAAAATGAGCACAGGAGTTGGAAAGTGTTGGTGGGGGGTATGTGGCACAGAAAAGGGCTCTCCTGGGGTGTGGTGCCGGCTTTGATACCCGCTGTGAATGCAACAGGGCTTGGCACAGCATGGCCCTGGCTCTCCCCAAACTAATTTTTAGCTGTTTGCACCTGCCTTCCCTCTCCTTAGGGCTGTGGGAGGCTGAACTGCTTCACCTCTCCTGGAGAGCCTGGCTGAGAGCCGTGAAAGGCTGTTATCAGGCAAAGGGATCGGGTGTTACTCCTGCCAGTACAGTCCTGCAGGCTTACGGGGTATTTCCCAGAACCGGTGGCTGGGACGGGGCTGGCACAGCCTGTGTGTGCTGGAACTCTTTGCTATTCCTCTGCCTGGCCAGGCTGGGCAGCAAGGCCAACCTGGGGACCTGGGGAGGACCCAAAATAGGGATGATCCCGGGTCTGCCCAAACTCTGGTGAGTGGGAAGTGTGTTGGAAGAAGTTTGCATTGTGCAGGGGGTTCCCATGAGCTCACACACACCGGGTTGGCAGTGGGGACCTTGCAGGAGCAGGGCAGTGAGGGATGCATGGGGGCCATGGAGGGAGCAGGGTGAGGGTCTCACAGCCTCAGATCCATGCTTAGGGCTGGGGGAAAGATGCCCAGCTTTTTGCAGCGAGGCTAAACTAAGGCTAAATCCTCTCTTTCCTCCTGCAATAACTCACCGGCTGGTGGAAACCCAGCTGGAAGAGTGTGACCTCAGCACAGGCTGGTTGTCAGTTCAGTATGGAGCTGCTCAAGAGGCATTTCATCACCAAAGGCTCTTTGTCTGGAAGGACAGCCACTGTCTCAAACTGTCCCAGGAGGAGTGCTGGTGATGCTGTCCCAGGTTTAGAAGGGGGACAGCTCTATCCTGTCAGCCCCAGAACCCACCTGCCATCCCCAGAGGAAAGGGATCCCCGGCAGTCCCCCAGGCAGTGCTGGCTTTGGTGTGACCCCACATGTCCCAGCACTTCAGTGTCCCTCAGCTCATGGCAGACCCTAAATTTGCACACCTGATCCCACTGCAGAGACCTCTCCGTGTCCCCTCATGTTGATCCCATGCCCCAGGAGAAAGCCCAGCTTGTTGCTGGTCTGCACTGGTGCAGGCATCAGCGCTGGGCTTTCACCTGCTCTCGGTCATGGTGGTTCTGCATCGCTTTGCAGTGAAAATAAAGAAACTGCTGGAGGGGAAAAATTCCTGGTTAGTAAACAGAGCTGAGCAACCACAGACCTCTCACCCAGGAGAGGAGGAAGAGGGCAGGGACAGCCTGGGAGCACCCAGGGTTGGATTTCAACACTCTGCAGAAGACAAGATGCTTGTATTAAATGTATTTAATTGTCTGGGTCTCAGCCCCATGTGCGGTGGGAGCGGCTGTTTGGTCTGGCCACAGAGCCCTGCATGGTTAAGGAGGAGCTGGACGGGAAGGCAGCAGTGACAGTCAAGGGATGAGGAGAAGTGGATGGCATTTGGGGTTAGCACTGGCTTTGCCCTCTCCCCTCCGTGCAGAGGAGGGCGATGGTGTAAGGAGAAGCGGTGCCTGGGGAGCCGAGGGTGTCCCAGATCCCAGTTACTGGAGAGCCCTGTATTTCCACAGCTCCTTTGCTTTGTGTTATTACTCAGTGACTTCCCTGAGTCCAACACCACATCTGCTGCCACTTGGCATGATTTGCTTTGTCTTTGGGTCACCTGGTGTCTCCCGCTCGCAGTGCCAGCTCCTACCATGTCCCTTCTGGATGTGGCAGATGAGCAAACTTCTGAATTAGAGGCAAAAATTTGCATTTTAAATTCTCATGTCTGTTTTTTTCCACGAGGGGAATGAGTGACTGAACACATGCACACTGTCACCCGTCCTGTGGATGCCACCGCTGTCCTCAGGGGACACTTCTCTAACCTCAGAGCTTTGTCCTGCATGGCCAGCTAAGGTCACGCTGGGACAGTCCTAATGCCAGGGTTCCTTTGGTGCTGGCTGTGACAGCTCTGTCCCACTCCACCTCCACCATAAATCATGGCAGGCTATAAATCCCTGCCAGCACTCAGGGACCCGTCCCCGGGGAGGGCAACGGTTCAGCCCTGAGGCAGCAAAAACAAGGATCATGTTTTTCACCGGGACAATATCACCCAGAGGAACAAACAAGACCCTGGAGCAGGGGGTGCTGGCACTGCGGCACCTCGGGGAGGCACCGATCCAGCCGGACCCGTGCAGGGACAGCTCGGGGCACAAACCTTTGGCAGGGCAGATACTCCCAGCTGAATTTGGTCCCTGACCTGACTTCTGCATGAATTCTCATGTCAGCACAAGGAAAAGGGACTGAGCAGGGCAATGGGGACACAGGGCAGGAATACGTAGTGTTTGGGGGTTCAAGGAAATGCTGGGTATTCCTGCCCTGCAGAGGGACTGTGGCCAAAGGGGACAGGGACGGAGCTGCCCTGGGTGTCCCTACTCCTTCCCTAGCCCCTTTCCCAGCCCTGTGCTTCACAAGGAAGTTCCACTGTTCCCAGCCCCATAGCAGCTCCTGGCCTGTGGGGACCTGTCTTCACCCAGCCTTGGCTGAGCTCAGCCAGGAGAAGGATTTGGGGAGATTTGGGGAGATTTTGGACCAAACGCCACAGGACACACAAACAGCTTCACTCTTGCTTTCCATGGTACAAGCAGTTGAGATCAGGTTTAATTTTCCTAGTAAACTCCTGAGGTCCCCACAGCAGAAATTACATGGGAATCTTGATCTTCTTTAAAAAAACCCTATTTCCCTGCTGTGACAGCTGCTATAGGAAGCCCAAGATTGCAAAAGGTCGTATGAATTTGTCACTGAAGAGATTAAATGGGATCTCAGCACACAGAAGGGGCAGAAGACCATGGAGGGCGAGCATGAGTGGCTCACAGGAGTTACCAGCACAATCCAGGGATTTGCTGGGAAATGCTGCAGGAGCCTCTGTGCTGCCGCACGTGCACCAACGTGGCAGGACCCGTGTGATTTCTCATCATTGGCCGCTCACAATCTCTTCCACAGGAACTGGGCAGATTATTTCTCCATTTGTGGGTGTGGGAGGTTGATAAGGAGCGGGGCCGGGAAGCAGAGAGACTGAGGTTTTTGTCCTTGGGGCTGTTCCGGGGCAGGTGGTCGGTGACAACAAAGTGCCAGATCCCCACCTGCCATTGGGGGTTGTAGCGATTCACTTGTTCTTTTAGAAATTTCCCTTTCCACACCAGAGGAACAAAATATCCTTATCATCTGCTGCCTGCCCACCTCATGGCTGATATCTTGAGCAGTGAACCACTGCCAGCCCCGTGCAGGGAGAGACTGCCCAGAGTTCTTCCTTATTTTGGTGTGGGGTCACATAGTCCCTAATTTCTGTGACTCAGAGTCCCCTGGTCCATGAGTAAGGACCAGCTGCCCCTGCTCATGGCGGGATGTGGGATTCAATTCCGTTTCCCCCCGTTTTGTGAGCATAAGCATGTCCTTGCCGCAAGCCCCAGCTGCTCCCTGCCCTCCTGTCCCCAGCCTTGTCCCCACAGCACAGTCCAGAGTCGCTGCCAGCAGCTCCTTGGTGGCCACGAGCTGGGTTTTAGAGGTGACACAAGGTGCAGGCACCTGGATTCCCTGTATGCTGGTTTTCTAGTTCAGTGCCCTGTACTACCCAGGGCAACAGTCACATTTTTCATGGAGCAACACCACAAACTCCCTGACCTCCCTGGGCTCCCCAGCACGTGAGCCGTGGCGAGAGCCGGGGGGTTTCCAGCTGAAGGCTGAGTGAGAGCCACTCAACCCCACTGGTGCTCCCAGGGGGAGCTTCCCCAGCCAGCCTGGTTGCAGGAGAGGATGGGGAGAGCTTTGGGATCTGCTGACGAAGGACAAAATGGGGAGGACGCAAAGGAGCAATGAGGCTGCCCAGGGTGTCAGAGCGTGGTCCCCACCCCCGCCACAGCTGGGAGGCCGTAACATCCCAGGAACAGCCTGAAGGTCCCGTTCCAGCTCCCAAACTGAAAACAAAAGTGCGTCTTGTTCCCATCCTGTTTTCAAAGCCAGAAAGGTCGGGGCCATGAGAGCCCTGCCAGGCTGGGCAGCACTGCCAGCTCCCATCGCCTGCCCCGACCTCCCTGCCCCTCCCCGGCAGGGACAGATGTGTCCCACTGCTCCTCTTGGACACAGCTCCTCGCCGGCAGTGCTGGGATGGTGACACCTGGGGGTGTCTCCAAATGTCTGTGTTTGGAGAATCTTGCAACCAAGTTCATGTTCTTGTTCCTGCTCCCTGCAGTGCATCAGGAGAGGGAAGGGAAGAAAGATGTGGAGCTGCTGGAGCAGGTCCAGAGAAGGCCACAAACATGCTCTAAGGGCTGAAGCAGCTCTGCTATGGGGGCAGCTGGGGGTGTTCAGCCTGGAGAAGAGAAGGTGACAGGGAGACCTTAGAACCCCTTCCAGTGCCTAAAGAGGCTCCAAGAGAGCTGGAGATGGACTTTGGACAAGGGCCTGGAGTGACAGGACAAGGGGTAATGGCTTCCAACTGACAGAGGGCAGGATTAGATGGGATATTGGGAAGAAATTCCTCCCTGTGAGGGTGGGGAGGCCCTGGCACAGGGTGCCCAGAGAAGATGTGAATGCCCCATCCCTGGAAGTGTCCAAGGGCAGGTGGAACAGGGCTTGGAGCAACCTGGGATAGTGGAAGGTGTCCCTGCCCATGGAAGGGGGTTGGAACTGGATGACCTTTAAAGTCCTTTCTAATCCAGGCCATTCCATAGTTCTGTGTGTGGGAATGCTGTGTCCAGGAGGAGAACCCCTGCACTCAGCACAGCTCCAAAGCCTTCAAACCCCTCCTGCAAAACACTGTCAGCTCCTGGGAGTTTCCCTGCCACTGTGAAGGGATTTTCTAATTCACCTCCAAATTCCCCAGGCACTAAGAAGGCTTTGTTCTCGTTAGATGAGGCCATCATTAGAGGGGCTGGTGCTGCTGGCGTCAAGGGCTCTGTGGGCAGCCCTCCTGCTGGGATGGGCTGGGGAGAGGAATGGAAAGGATCCATATGTCAGGAAGAGCAGCATGGACCTGCCATTGCCACGTCAGGCTCTGAATGATCCCACTCATCCCCGTGCCCTGTGCCTGCACCACTGCTGCCTGCTCAGTGGAGATTATTAGCAGAGAAAATCGTTAGGCACAGGGCCGGCAGCTCAAGGGACACGCGAGTGCCTCTGTCACTTGGAAATCAATCCCAGCTATCCGCCCAAGCTGAGCTTCCTCCAGCCCAGCTTGAAATGACAGCAGTTTCACTCCATCTGGGAAGAGGAGGAGGGGTGGTTTCTCCCGGTCCAGCACTCAGTGGGACGTGCTGCCTTCTGGATACCAGAGCAAACAGCTGTGTTTTGCCCATGGACCTCAACCAGCATCCACAGCCGAGCCCTGGGAAGAAAATTCTGCATCAGAGCGCTGTGGAGGAGGCAGAGTTTTGAGCTCTAGAGCCAGAAACTGGAGGAGACTGGGAGGATGTTGTGAAGGGGCATCATGACCTGTTCACTCCCTCACTTTCCAGGAGTGGAAAGGGGGTACAGGGACCTGCAGGCTGAGCAGGCAAAGCTGTTTGCACACCACGGAATTCTTATTCTTAAGGATAGTTGCCCTGCGTGACCCTGCAGCAAGCAGAAGGTTTTGGGGCACCCTGTGCCTGTTGTTAGGGAGCAGCACACCCGACAGCCGGGTCCCTCCGAGCACCCTGTGTCCCCGAAGCGGATTTGGCATTCTTGCTCACAGCATATTGACATTCACTTTGACCTTTTGAATCACAAGGATGTTCTGTCCTTCCCAGCCAAGTACAGCCTGGATACCCCGTGGGTGGATTATACTGTATATACAGTGCTGCAAATAGGGAGCTGGCAAAAGAGAAGTGTTTGTGTGCTCACAGGGGTGCGGCGGTGCTGGGATGAAGACAGGGAGCTGCTGCCAGCACTTGGTTTTCCTCCCAAGATGCCCAAGCGGATGTGGCACCACAGGAGGAGGACGGTGATAGCGGCAGGAGAAATGCCAGCAGCTGGTTTGGTGGGGAAGAAGGGATCCTGCAAAAGCGGGAGCCGTTCCCTCGCCACCAGCTCCCAACTGCTGCTGAATCCCCGCACTTCCCGTCCTCAGCTAATTACGCCTTTTGCTTTGAGGGAACATGAAGAACTGCAATTAGGACACAACATGCAAAATTGGCCACGAGCGCCCAGCTGGCTCCCGAGGACACTGCTTTGGGTGCTCTTGGCCACCCAAATCCCCCTCTGGGAAGCAGCAGAAGCTGTTTCGGTACAAAACCTACCCCAGCCCCAAAAGCTCGACATGGAATATGACAGGCAGCATGCTCCCAAAGGTGAAAAATTAACATCTAACCCATGCCCTGGCATAGACCACATCCTGTGCCCTGGCATGGCAGCACTGGCAGGGAACGGAGCAGAGAGTGGGGTGCAGCTGCATGAATTTGGGGGGCATCATCCCCATCACCCCTTCCCTGCACAGCCCTTAGGAGCCGGAGCAGGTCCCTGGCTGGGGCTGCCTCCTCCCTGCCCTCTGCAGTTTTGGCAGAGGGCTCCCAAGCCTGGCCAGCAAGCAGGCTTTGCCCCAGGGCCGGCTCCATCCAAGGCTGTCACGGCCTGGATCCGGCCACCCTGCAGCCCCATGGCGCCAGGAAGGCTGTTGGCCTCATGCTCCCAGCCTAGATGCGTCATTTATCTCTCCCCTTTCTTGCCCTGACGCATTTTTCCCTCTCTCTCCTTTTCCAGCCAGCTCATAGGACTCTTATCTCAAACCCCAAACCACTCTTTCCCAAGGCAAACTCAGCATCATCTTTTGCAAACCCATTTCTAGCGGCTTGTGTATTACATGAGGGGCAGGAGTGACAACCTGGCAGCCAAACCCTTTTGCCTGACATCTTTATGCCACATGGATGTCCTCAAACCCTTTCCAGCCACTCAGGCAGGTGAGTTAATTCAAGGGGTGCTGCTCTGAGAACAAGGCTTGCACTTGACAGTCAGCTGCAGCCGGTTTGTGGAGAAGAAAGGAAAAGCAAGTGAGGTGCAGAGCCCAGGGTTGAGCTGGGAGCTGTGGGATGGGATGGATGGGATGCACAGCCTCTGCTGATGCTGCCTCAAACCCACGTTTGTGAGCATGAGCAGAGTGGGAATGCCACAGCTGGCTGTTCAATACATCCTGCAGCACTGAGCAATTACCAGCAGCCATTCCAGGTGCTGGATGGGGTGCAGGGAGAGAAGCACTGCACTCCTGCCTTGTTCAAATGCCATCCCTGCTGCCAAGCCAGCCTCGTGCACTCAAGCAGCCCCGACCAGAGGTGGTGGATCCTCGGGTCTTGCAGAATGCTTGTTGGTGGAGGAGAAATCAATGCCCAGTCAGGGGTTCCTGCCACGTGGCTGCTTCATCCAACTCATCATGTGGGGGGAGAGGGTGACGCTTGCTGTGGTCCTGGCTGGCCGTGTGTCCTGGCAGCACAGAGCAGGTCTGCCTGATGGAACAGCGTGGGGAAGCTGTGACAAACCCTGCCATCTGCAATAGCATTGCCCAAAAACAGGGGCACCACCAGGACACGCACAGCTCATCACACACTGAGCAGTGACTGCATAGTAACAGTGATTCCTCGGGTTCTGAGGGGAAGAGGTTTCTGTCCACTCATCTTCCCAGTCCACCCTGTGACTGCCCACTTTATGAGCCTGTTACAGAGCTTAAAACACTACAAAACTTAGCAAATGGAACAAAAGAGGGACCTCAGAGAGCTCCCATCCTCTGGACCTCCTGGGCAAAGGAGTGGTTCAAGCCTCTCTGGATTCCTCTGTCTGGGGAAAGGCTGGAGCAGGACCCCACCAGGTTGGCAGGGAAACAGGTCCATGGGTTTTCATGGAATAACTCTGTGCACACACACACACACACACACACACATACACGTGTTCATGTGGTTGTGCATGCCTATATGTGTGTATGTTTGTGTGCATCCATGTGCATACACATCCATGCATGTGCACACACATTTCCAGCCCTCTGCATCCACTGAGACAATGGCATGGCCGGCTGGAAGAAGCCCATTTGGAGACAAAACTCCCTGGGGATTTGCCTGTTTCATCAGCACACTGAGCATCCTATGTTTTCATGTCTTTGTATCCAGGTTGCCTCTTGGGAATAGCCCCTGTCCCATGCCTTGTCCCAAAGCAGGCTGGCAAACCAGCACTGTGGTCAGAGGAGCCTCAGCGTAGGGACTTTGCTTCAGGTGCCCAGATCCAGCCTGGTTCGGCCTTTCCTGGCTCAGAGGAGCCGCTTTCCAGCCCTGAAATAGCAACTTAGATGATGCTGTCGGCAGCTGGGGATGATGATGCAAAATACTCGTTATCCAGCAGGAACAATTAGACTTATGGCAATTATCTCTGCAGTTGCTGAGAGATGCCGGAACGGGCCGGCCAGCAGCCAGGTCCTGGTGTAATCCCTGGGTGGGAGAGATGCGGTGCCCAGCCTTGCCAGGAGCTGCCATTGCTGTGGAGGGCAGTGGGAGCATCCCAAGAGCTTCCTGCAGTGCCAGGAGGGCTGGTTTTGCACAGGAGTGAGGGTGAGGATGGGTCAGTGTTCACCTAAATGCCAAATATCCCTCCCTAATGAGATTTGTTTGCATCTGGATCAGTGATGAATGGGCTGAGCCACACTGGGGTTAGAGAAGGGTGTTGGGGATTGAAATGCTTTGAGCGATTCTCTGGCCTCCCTCTCTGCTGGATGCCCTCACAGAAGAAGCCAGGTTGGGCTCAGCTAATCCACAAAGTAGAAATGGGCAAAAGCTGGCTCTAGGCTGGATAGAGCCATGGGCACCCGATGGTCACTGAGCTGGGCAGCAGCTGCTGAGCTGGGCTTTGGGGCATATTGCTTTGGGGAAAAAAGTCAGGGTTTTGGCTGAGAAATGCCCATGGGGTAAAGGCAGGAAGGACAAGTTCATTCATTTCTCAAGTCAGAACACCAAGGAGGATTTTTCTTTTCACCCTTGACATTGTTTGAAAACCCTACCGGATTCCCCTACAGCTGCTTGGAGCCAAACCCCCAAACCAATCCAATCCCGATAAACAACTCCTTCTTGGATAAATCAGTGTGCAGCCAGGATGGAGAGAAAGCTTTTGGGCAGAATGGGACATGGCTGAGCATTGGATCGCCAACTCAAGGAATGCCCAGGAGCGAGGGAGTAGGAGCTGGAGCAATGCTGGAAGCCTGCTCTGGGAAAACTCCTAATGAAAACTTTATCTGAGACAAGAATGTCACCACATCCTGGCCTTGTTTGTGCCGCAAGAGCCAGCAAACTTCCCAGGAAAGTTTAGCTAGCTGATCATCAAAACCTCCCCGATACGCCTTGTTTATTAGCAGCTAAACATTAAGCCCTTGGCAAACAGGGATCCTTGAGGCCAGGGACACGTGACAATGACAAGCCACCCATGGGTGCCAGTGCCAGAACTGGGTGGGAGCTGCTGGTGTGGCTGAGGAGGGGAACAGGCTGCTCCAGGTGAGGGATGGCAGCATCCTGGGGATGCCCAGGGCCCAGGGAGCTCAGGATCAGGAGGAGGCAGGCTCACCAAAACACTGCTCTTGCCACGGCCCTGCAGAGATGCACCATTCCCCAGGTCAGGGGAAGGATTAAATGGTTTCTCACTGGAGCTGCAGGAAGACTTCTCCACTTCCCAAGACGTGTCTCCCACGGTGCCAGTGCTGCCCCAGAAACCCACTGCTCTGCCATGTAAAATTATTCTTTAAGGACACCTGACTGATCTTGCAAAGCCCATATAAATTTTGTCTCATTTCAGTAATTAGGCCAATTATAGCAAAATGGTGTTTGCAATTCAAGTGAAGGATGGGCTAAAATCTTAACCAGATGCTTTTTCTGTGGTGCCAAAACAAAGTCTGAACAAAGCTCCTTTCCTCTCCCCCTGTGTTAAGTAACCCAAGAGAAACATTTTGAAGGGCTCCAGCATCAGGTAATGGCTTTTTCTGCCACACTTGAAGGAGCCCTGACAAACACACAAACAAAGCCTGACCCACTTTGGGAGAATAAGGACTGATTCCAAGAAAGGGAGCTGGGATTTCATTAACGTCCTTAATGTGGCCCCATTAGTGAGTGCCTGCTACGTGCATCCAGGTAAATTTATCTGTCCTCTGTGACACCCACACTGTGTCCATGTGCAGGGCAGTGGTGCACTGGGATCCATGGATGCACAGGCATACAAGAGCACAAGGATGCACCCAGGCATGGACCCAGGAATGTACAAACACACAGGGATGCGTGTGCACAGGGCTGCACACATATGTGCTGTCCCACTCCAACACCTTCCCAACATGCTGGGTATGCATCCAGAAGGTCAGGAGAGAAATCCTTGCCTGAGCTGAGCCCTGGCCTCCAGTGCAGGCTCCTGCAGCATTACTTCAAGGCCATGATTGCATATTGAGAGTGAAACTGCTGCTGCCTCATGTTTTTGGTGGCACGTGTTTGGAGCCTCACTCATTATTTGTAAATAATGGCAGGGACGTTGCTGACTCACCACACTGCGGCGGGAGCCAGCAGGGATCCAGGGCTGCTCTTGCCCAGTGGTAACAAGGGCACCTCCCTCTGCAGGCAAAGGTTTCCTCAGGGACACCCCAAATTCACACTCCAAGTTCCTGTCTTGCTCCTGCAAGGTGACTTTTGCCCCTTTGCCCTGGGTGGAAAACAGCCTGGAGTGTTCAAGCCTGGCTGTGGAATGATCTTGTGGGATTCTGCAGGGACTGGTGGCTCTCAGGACTCCCCACTCCGGGATGCCCCACAGGCACAGAGCTGCCCAATGGAGACAGTGAGCTCCAGAGCCACCTGCACCTGGAGCTGGGCCAGGCTGGGGGCTGCGGCCGCTCCGGCTGCGTGTTTTCCTGGATCCATGCTTCTGCGTAGCTGATCTTGTGCAAGAAGCCCTCGGTGCTCCCTTTGCCCACGCAACGGCCGGGTTGCCTCCCCTGGGGTGGCCTGGGCCAGCCTCTGTTTGCTCAGCAGTGCAGTGGCATTGGAGAGCATGGTGAGATCACTGGACACTCCCTGTGCCCTTGAATCATCCACACTCACCTCCCGAGGCTCGGAGCACCGAAGCACTGGCCTTCACGGCCAGGCCAATGCCCTGCAGTGACACCTAACCTGGTGCTACAGGCAGCCTGGCCAAGCCTCCTGTGCCATCTCTTGTCCCAGGCTCTGTCCTGCACGCGGGGCTCTCCCTGAGGGTGGCATCTTCTGGGCCATGGGATGATGGCTCTGCTCCCATGGCAGCCCAGTTTCCCCAGCAGCTCCAGGAGGCACTGGGGTGCTGTGGATGTCTTTGGTGATGCTTGTTTGGATCTTAAATCTCAATGGCACCTGGGGCACCAGCAGCTCTGGGAGCATGTGGGGGTGAAGGGCTCAGTGTTTGGGGCAGCCAGACCTCCAGGGCCTAAATCCCTCTAGTAAAACAGAGTTTAAAAGGATGAAGCTTGGCTAATGACCCCCCAGTCCCATCAGCACCCCCATGAGAAGACTGAGACACCAGGGCTTGAAATGGTCCCAGGAGTCAAAACAAGGCAGAGCCCAAGACTGAATTCCCATCTGGTCAAAATTAGGGAGATCTTGGCCATGAACCTGAGCAGTTGCAGGATCACAGCCATGACCTAACAAAAAGGTGCCCTGACCACAGCCAAGGGCTGGAGCTGTAACTTCTCATTCCTATCACCCCCTCCCAGGTGGTCACAACCCTGACAACACCTCCCTGACTGAGCAATACAGACTTATCCCACCACAGCAGCTTAGCAAGACTGAAATAGAAAATTCAGCTGATGATGCAGTGCAGAAGCAGGAGGAAGAGATAAAGTTCAACCTGGTGATAGCCACATAGTAAAAAACGATAACAGAGCTGGTGGCAACAGCACAACAAGCTCCAGATGGTCCAACAGCAAGAAGCGGAGCCCAGTGAAATGTCAGACCATCGATATAAAAACATCAAGTCATTGTAAGGAAATAGTGAAAGGAACAGAGTCACCTGCTGCTGAATTAAATAACTGGTGGTAAATACCTCAAAAGTTCCCTTTGGAAGAGGACAAGAGGTACAATCTGTACAGAAATGACAGGAGAAGAAAGAATAACATTGGTATCATAAAGAAACAGGCAATAACAAAAGTGACTCTGGATACGGATTATTTGATCAGCTGGGTTTTAGGATAATGGGTTAATGAAATGTCTGGGTGAGCAATGAATGTACACAGAGAATCAGATGGTTTGGAAACATTCACACATTTCAGAAACTGCCTGTCCAGCAAGTGAATTGCACAAAGAGCCACAATTAAATTGAGGAACAGGTCGATCATTTGCACTTCAAGTTTATTACCAAATCCAGGGGGAAATTATTCATTTCATTCATCACTAAGTGTCTTTGTTCATGCTTTAGCTGCCTCACATGGAGTTTTCAGAGGCTGCTCATTCAAACCCTTCTGCTGAGGAACTGATAGTAGGTGAAAGAATCCAGAATGAAAATTAGGGAGAACTGCAACGCACCACCAGCTCCTCCTGACAACAGCGGATGGGCTGACACAGCCCTCCCACGCGAGATGGAGACCCCAACACAACTGCAAAGGGATTTGGAAGGAACTGCACTGCAAGGACATAACAAAGGTCACCAAAGTCACCCCCTTGGGACAAAGGTCTGACAGCTTGGAGCTCCATAAGGACAGATGAAGATTTGGGCACACCAGCACTGCCCCTCACCTGAGGTCAACACTCTTTGCGCACCCACAATGCCAAAAAATCTTCTCTTCCCTGCCAGACCTGAGCTGCTCTCACCTCTCCCCACAGCCCTCACCAGGGATATGAACACACTGCCATCCTACAGACCACAGTTCTACTGTGCCCTAGTGCAGGCTGACACTCACATGGTGACCACACAGTCTCATCTGACCAATTCAGCATCATCTCCAGCAGTGGAGGAGCCTGTTGAACCTCACCCAGATGGTGAAACACCTTCGCCCTCCCCTGGACTTGCCACAAGACATGACAAGCCCCGAAGGACAGAGGTGGGTCACCTGGGGGAGCTGAAGGGGTTGTTCCCACAAGGAAGAGAAGGCAACAGGCAGGGACACACCAACCAGATAAAGCCGTGTTCCAGTGCTTTGGGAACGTGAGGCTCCAAATGGGAATGGAAAGGCAAAAAGAAATGCTGATTGACAGCACTTTAGGTACTGAATGACATCTGCATGTTGTCACCTGCTGAAATGACTGCCTGACTCAACCATCAGAGGCAGGCATCCAGCAGCCCAGCAATTATTGCTGCCCTCCTCCTGAAAGCCAAGGGGAGAATTAAAACCAGCACAGTACTGAGGGAAGTGTCCCCCATGGAGCCTGAATCAACTCTTGCTTTAGAAACAGCCCTTAAAAAGAGGCAGAAATGAACCTCTTGGCTCAGCCCCATCTGAAGGACACAGCATCCTGTGCCTCCTGCTTGGCTCAGTCAAGGGCCATAAATACCACCAGCCTTCCCACAGGGATCTGCTCAGCGGAACCTGGGCTCCCCCAGGCTCCTTTGCACATTCCAACATCAGTTCCCGAACCAGGATCTATTCCTGACAGTAGGAACAAAGTGAGCGATTGCATCTGCTATATTTAGAGCAAACAGCCAATACCCCCCATTTAAATGGTTACCAGCTTTCTCATTAGATGTATAAATAGCCTCTGTTTGTTTTCAGAAAGAAATAGATTTTAAAAAGGAAATTGCCTTCCCAGTCCTCCTCAGCCTATAACTGTTGAGCAGGGAGGCCTGTTTCAAATGAAAAATTAAATTATGCATTTTGTCTAAGCCAAATCAGGAATAAAAGCTCTCAACTGTGGCTGGTATTATTCATGCTGCGATGCTTTGTGTGGGTACAGGGCTTTGAGCACAGGGGCAGCACTTCACTGAAGCAAACTGAGGCTGCTTGGTGCAGAGGGGCATCACCGTCCCTCTCCCAGCCTTGACCACTCACTATCCCGAGCCACCTCTTCCCCCTGCAGGTCAGTCACACCAGAATTCCATTTCTTCACGGAATCACAGAATGGTTTGGGTTGGAAAGGACCATAAAGATCACCTGCTTCCAATCCCCTGCCATGACCAGGGACACCGTCTGCTAGACCAGGTTGCTTCAAACCTTGTCCATCCTGGCCTTGGACAGTTCCAGGGATGGGGCAGCCACAGCTTCTCTGGGCACCCTGTGCCAGGGCCTCACCCTCAGAGGGAAGGATTCTTTCCCAATACCCCATCTAACCTTGCTCTCTGGCAGTGGGAAGCCATTCCCCCTTCCTTGTCCTGTCACTCCAGGCCCTTGTCCAAAGTCCCTCTCCAGCTCTCTTGGAGTCTCTTTAGGCAGTGGAAGGGGCTCTAAGGTCTCCCTGGAGCTTTCTCTTCTCCAGGTGAACATCCCCTGCTCTCTCAGCCTTTTCCCTCTTTTCCCTCTCCCAGCTCCACAGCAGTCCCAGCCCTGACATCACACTTCTGTTCCTCCTCCAAATTCCTCCATTCTCCAACTCAGGCTCCCATCCAACACTCCAGCTTGCTGCTTCCTCCCTTGAGCAGAAATTCTGGTCCCACGTAAACATCCGTCCTTATGGCATTTCAAGGATCACATCCCCATCATCCAGCCCATATCGTCCCCATTTGCATTAAAGTCAAACTGAGGACACCAAATAACAAAACAACATGGTGAGATATTTTCCCCTCAGATTTGGCTTGAAAGAGAAGGTTGTACAGGGACTTGGGACACCAGTCCAAGTGCGCTGAGGGGCTGAGAGCCACGGCCAGCCCAGACATGGCTCCTGGGACCCCTGTGTGGTTCCTGGAATCCCTGGATGGTCACTGGGACTCATGGATGTTTTCTGGTTCCTGGAGGGGGCTCGTGTGGTCCCCGGACAGTTCCTGGCACCCCTTCTCCTCACCCTGCCCTTGGGGTGCGGGACGCCACAACCTCCCCTTCCTCCAGCCCCTCACCTCCCGTGTGGGGCTCGGATGGGAGGTGGGATCACTGCAGGGCACAGCGGGGATCACTGGGGGGATGTAAGGGGAGGATCCCTGGGGATCACAGGCAGATCACTGAGGGGTGCAGGGGGACCACTGCGGGCACAGGCGGGATCACAGTGGAGGCATTTGGGGGGATCACTGGGCGTTCCGGGCGGGTCACTGGAAGTTTCGGGGGGATCATGGGGGTCTCAGCGGGATCACAGTGCGGATGCAGGGCACTGCCCCACTCCCCAGCCCCGATAGCTGCCCACCCAGCTCCAGGCTCGGTGAGCGCCGGTGCCGCGGGCTCGGGCGGCCGTGAGGCGGGGCCAGGCCGGGCCCGCCCCGCTCCGTCACT
>VZRV01003333.1:1199757-1257537 GCA_013398115.1 Falcunculus frontatus | reverse complement strand
CCGCCATGGCGTCCGGGCCCGCGGGCCGCGCCGCCGAGGAGCCGCCGCCGCCAGAGCCGCCCGCCGAGCAGAAGTCGCCGCCGCTGCCGCCCGCGCAGGAGGAGTTCTCCTTCCTGCCGCTCGTCCACGACATCATCAAATGGTAACGGCGGGGACGGCCACCCCCCCCCCCCGCCCCGCCGGGCACCGCGGCCCTGCCGCAGCCGCCCCGCTCGGACGGTGCTGCCTCACACCGGCGCCCTCGGGGGCCCTGCGTGAGGAGCAGGGCTAAGGGGTCCCCTCGCTAGTGATGTTCTCCAAGTCACAGCATCCTCGGGGATGCCCTGGATAGGGAGTGAGGCAGTGGGATGCCCCCTCTAGTGATGCTCACCCGGCTCCCAGGATGCTTTGGATGGGGAGCAGGACAATGGGGTTCCCCCTCCAGTGATTTTTTTGCCAACCACAGCATCCGTGGGATGCCCTGGACAGGGAGCAGAGTTATGGGGTTCCCTGTTTAAGTTGTTTTCTCATCCTTAGCATTCTCAGCATCCTTAGCATCCTCATCATGCCTTGAACAGGGAGCTGGGCTATTGGATCCTCCCTCGAGTAATGCTCTCCCAGCCCCCATTTCTGCAGGATGCCCTGAACAGATAGCGGGGCAATGGCGTCACCTCTCTAGTGATGCTCTCCAACCTCCCAGCATCTCCTTTGCCATTTTTCTCTCAGCTGGAGTTCCTGGGAAGAGTGTCAAAGGGAGCTGGCACAGCCCCGAGTGCATCTCTACTCTGAGTCGTGCCAGTACCTGGGTGGTGTTGGGGTCACCTGAGCAGTGCAGGTGCTGCCATGGCCCAGGTACACTGCCCTGTACAGTGTGTGTCTGGAGCAGGAGCACTGTGTGTCCGCTGGGTTATTGCTCCAGAGAACTGTACTCTTTGGCTGATAACAGCCTCAGAAAGTACAGGCAGTGCGTCAGGAATGCGGCCCATTTCTGGGCAGTTGTAAAAAGGAGGATGGCTTCCCCAGTGGGACGTACACTGTTTTCTTCCCAGCTCAAGATAAGCAGTATACAGGTAAAAGGTGCTGGTACAAGGGTCTTGAGAACCGACGTGTTTCTGGCATAGGATAACCCCTCCAGAGATGCTCGTCTGACTTCCCAGAAAGGGAATGGGTCTGCCTTGGAAATCCATCCAGGCAGGCTCTGTGCTCTCACCTGGGCACACTGCAGGGTGGGGCAGTGGGCATGGGAAGCATGAATTGCCTTCTTCCTGCCCTTTCCCTGTGCACTCATTGAGGAGCTGATTTGTGTCCTGCTGATGTTTCACTTGGACCAAGCATGTCTGAAAGGTGAGGGAGTTTCATCCTTAAGGGCTCTGCAGCCCAAGCAGCCCAATCCGTGGGAATGAACACCCTCGGCACACCAGTCCAGAATGGGCATGAGAACACAAACCCTGTGATTTCACTCAGTTTCCCCATTGTGCTAGGTGTGGGCCATCAAGTTACCCCCTGACCTTGATTCTCCTGATCTGTGCAGACCAGAGCGAGGCTAAATCCCCTGCCAGGTGTCTGCGTGTACATCAGCAAAGTGAGCAGTAGCCACGGGCTCAGACCTCCCAGATTCTGATGTGTCGCTGATCAGGTCGTAGTGACTCACACATGACAGTCTGGAGGATATCTTGTGCCCTGTCCCACCGAGCCACCCACTCCTGCTGCACAGCTACCTCCCTTGGCTTCACGTGTGGCATTTCCCCAGCAGCTCGAGCCGACGTAGGGGCTGAACGGTGTGGCAGAAAGTTGGCACCGCAGCGGCCAGCGGTGGGATGTTGTGCCTCCTGTCCCTGACAGATGGCAAATAGGCTGTCCTCTAACACTGCCTCGAGTGGCAGAGCCCAGCCCTGCTGTTCCGACACTGACTCAGCCATGAAGACACATCTCCAAGGTGACTCTGTGCTCCGGAGCGAGGATGTATCGCGTAAATTCGCTGACATTCAAGGACGGGTGCTGTTTCCTGTTGTTTGGGTCTGGAGAAAGTTTTCCTAAACAGGGTCCGCTGGTATTTTCAGCCTTGTACAGTCAACAGCATCACTGCTGAGGTCCCACTTTGTGGCTCCACCGATATTTTCAGCCTTGTACAGTCAACAGCATCACTGCTGAGGTCCCACTGTGTGGCTCCACCGATGGTGGGTTGTGCTGGTGTGATGAAGAATACGGTGCCTTAAGGCAGGTTTTGTGCCCAGTCCATCAGCACAAGCTGTGGTTGGAAGTTGTGTTGAATCCTGTGTTAGTGCAGGCAGCTGCAGGCTCTTCCCACACCTCCTCACTCCCACCTCTCCATGCCTCCAAACAGGGAATTGCTTCAGTGGCTTGATCCAGCAGGAAAACCACCCATCAGGAAAAAAACCCCACCAAGCCTGAAATATTTATCTGTTTGGATCAACCAGGCAACAGACAGCTGTCAGTTCTCTTTGTGTGGGGAAGGGAATGAGATGTGGGGAGGACATCCCTGTCAAAGCCAGCCTGCAGCTGTGGTGGATTAAAGGCAGTGTCACCCCATCCTTCCCCAGATGTGCCATGGGGTTGGTTGAGTGTGTGTGCCTGTATTTTTCCATTTTCCATACTGGCCCTGAGTGCCTGCATAATGGGGAGACATTATGGTACCAGCTGCAGTTTTATTTAGAAGGGAATAATGAATATTTTGTTCCAACAGGCTTTTGAAACAAGCGGCGGCCATCTGCTTAAAAGTTTTGCTCTCAGCCATGTCACGATTCCCCGAAGTTATAATCGAGCACCTCTCTGCCCTGGTCATGCCAAGCAGATTTATTTTTAGGTCTGGCTATTGAACAGGCTCCCAGTTTTTCAAAGACCATTAGAATCCCACTCTCCCTATTAACAGGCGGCCTGGAAGCGGGGACTTGCTTTTGCCTGGAATCAGTAAAACTTCTTGCTGGTGCTAACAAAGCTGAGTCAGATACTAATGAGGGTTCAAGGGCAGACGCTGCCTCAGACAACACTGAGCCTTGAAAAGCACAGAGCTGGCTGCAGAGCCAATTCTGCTGTTCTTAAAAAAAACCCCAAACCAGCCCAAAAAACCCCCACTGCTTCTCTTTTATTAAGTATAAATCCCCAGAGACTCCTTTTAAAGCTCCAAAGTACCATTTTCTCTGCTTTTGGACACTCTCTGACACTTTGGGGAACAGTTTCTGTTTTCTGCTGTCAAGCTGTTTGACTGCATTGATTTTTTTTGTATTACAGCAGCAACAGGTCACGGGTGAAACTGAGATCTTTTTTTCCAGGTGACTACACAGAACACATATGCAATCTTACCTTCCCCAAAGAGAGGTACAGGAGTTCAGAGGGAGAATTTAGCCTGCTCCAGGGTGATGTTTGAAAGCTGCAGAGCAGCTCCTAACCTGATTAATACATCCTGAGGTGACAGGATTGTGTGCTGGAAATTTGCAGGAAACCAGTTTGCCCCTAAGCTACCCAGTGTGTATATCCATCTGTGTTCTTTTATTGGGATAGGTGAATCAGGTGTGTGTAGCTAGGTACTAAGAACAATTTTCCCAGTGAATTCCAGTTTAAACCCTGGTTGTATTGGAAATTACAGCGTTTTCAATAGGAGAATTCACAGTGTCTCGATTTTCTCTCCTCTACAGCATGGACAAGGACAGCCAGGATGTTCACCAGGTACTGAATGAGCTCAAGAACAAGTTCCAGGAGATGAGGAAGCTGATCAGCTCCATGCCTGGCATTGGGGTGAGCCCAGAGCAGCAGCAGCAGCAGCTGCAGAACCTGCGGGAGCAGGTCCGGACCAAAAACGAGCTGCTGCAGAAGTACAAGAGCCTTTGCATGTTTGAAATCCCCAAGGAGTAGGAAAGGCACAGCTCCACTCTCTGGGTCTGAGATCCCTCCTCTCCAGGCTGAACAGGGTGGCAGAAGTTGACTTTTCTTTAGGTTTTGTGGTTACAGTGCTGTGGTGCTGTGCCTGTGTGGACCATGGCTGTGTGACACTGAGCCAGGGCACCGTGTGCTCTCCTGGGACAATGGCAGCAGCACGTTCCCTTGATCTGCTGCAGGACTGTGCACTTACATATCCCATCTCCTGTTTTCTCTCGGGGTGGGGTTCTTCTTTTTTATGTTCAAACAAGCAGGAGACATTTTGCTTTCTCCTCACTTAGGGTCAAAGTACCTGCTGGTGAAAAAGGGGGCATTTCTGCAATTTTTTTTGTACTTAAAAATGGCCAAACATCAGAAGGGAACATAAGAGGGAAGCACGAACTGTTTGGCACTGCTCCTGGAAAGAGTCTCTGGTACACTTTCCCCGTGTGTTGGAAGAGGAATGATTGCTTTCAGTTACTTCTGTATTTTTCTTTATAAACAATTGGTGGCTGTGTCTGAGATGAGTAAAACAAAGATTTATAAATTCCGAACTGCCCCTCTTGTGTGTTCACTGAGTGGATGTGGGCAGAACAGGGGCAGGATGTTGGCAGCACATGGGATCCTGGGCCCAGCTCCAATGTCTTTCCCTCTTAAAACAGAGGAAGGACAAGAGTAAAAACAAAGGGCGTAAATGATAAAAGCTTTCAGTTATTCCATACTAAAGTCAGGCTCAACAGGACAGGTAAGTTCCACGTCCCCGGGCTTCCCACAACCACAAACATTTGAGCAGCTTGAACAGGTAATTCTCCTCAGTGGGAGTTGGGATGGTTGCAACTCACCTGTAGCTCAGAGATTCACTCTGTCCCCGCTGGGATACTGTACTAGTACTTTCTTTGGGAAGGTGCCAGTGTGTAAACTCTGAGTGAAGCAGAACACCGAGATAAACAAAGCACAATGTACACATTTTTTATTGCTGAAATTGCTTTTCCACCAGTCATTGCCTGTCCCAGCTCAATAAATTCCTGTGTCTCATGCCTGGACGATGTTTTCCATTCTTTTGCCAGTTGCTGTTCCTGTGAAATCAGGCATAGGCAGAGCTGGAAGAAACAACTTGTTGCCAAAGAAATGTCTGGCACTTAGTTCAGGAACAAGTTAACTCTGTCAACTTGAATCCAAGTTTCAAGTGAAACTGAGGTAGATTGCTTTGCAGTCTCCTTCCTCCACTGTTGTTTTGTGACTTCAATATGATTTTTTTTGCCATTAATATGTGCTAAACACAGATTTGTGATGCTGCATGAGGGGGGAGCGGGGGTTGAAAATGAGCTGGAGGAGAAGCTGGAGCTGGGAAAAGCTTTCTTTGAGGAGTGATCCTGTTTCCCTTTCACTTCTAGCAATGATTACTGCAACTTATTATTGGGAAGAGATTAAAAACCATCAGATGTAAAGGCAACCTTTTGAGCAAAGTACTTCCTTTACTCATATTGCAAAGTAAAAACAAATCCCAGCTGGGGTGCCAATGAATCAGTCTGCGTTGACATCATTAAAGTGTGCTTAGTTAATCGGGAAAGAGCATGAAACACAATCAGCTCTTTATAACGAAGTGATGTCAGTTTGCTGGGTGACTGCAGGCAGTGACATGCCACTGCCCGGCGTGTCATGGGGCTGGCAGCACCGTCACTCGGCGTAGTGGAGTGAGGAAAGAGAGCTGGCTCAGTGACCCGTTGGAGTGAGTAACTCCCCGCGTGGCCCCTCGTTACCCTGTGTGGCAAAACCCCAGCGGCTTGCAGAGGCGGGAACCTTTGCACTGGGAGCCGGAGAAAATGGGGCAATACAGGGCTCGAGTGAGAGGCTGGTTTTGCCACCTCGCAGCTCAGGCCCTTTGTTTAGCAGGCTTTGCTATGGGATAGGGCAAGGAAGCAAAGACAAACCCGCAGGTGTCATTTTTTAAAAGATTTTATTAATTTGTAGAAAAAATAAAACATCAAGTTTCACCCACGGTAGAAACACTTGAAGATTTTTTTTTTGTTCATGTCAATGACAAACAATACCTACATAAAGTGCCTATTATTTTATTTTGTAAAACCCTTCCCGTTCCCCCCACCCTCCCCAAATCTTGCAAATCAAACAAGACAAATGTAAACAAGAGTCAGTTTTTTGGTCCATCGGGGCTGTAACTCTGCAATGTCTTTGCAACAGCTTAGGAGTGTCTTCTGCATGTGTTTTGCAGACACAGATGAACACACAACACAGAGCCAGAGTCCGTGCACAGCTTCTCAAGTTGGAAAAAAAAAACAAGAACCAACCCCAAAGCCCCAGGCAGGTGCTGGCAGGCCCCTGCCCTCCCTCCTGAGGGCAGTGCCTGAGGCTGGGTGATTTGGGAGGGAAAGAAACACCAAGGTCTGTGCCCTCCACACTCATCCTCCCACCTGGCTGCCCAGCAGCTCACCCTTTCCCTGTCTCTTTGCCCAGAGGAGGAGGCTGTTCCCAGTGACATCCCCTCCTGCCCTCCACAGCCTCCCCCTTCGCATCCCTCACTCTCAAAATGCACCCCTAAGGAGGGAGATGATGAAAGCGGGAGGAGGGAGGCTGGGGGAGAGGCGATGCCCTCTCTGCCCGGGCGGGCACCTGCTCAAAGTCAATTCGGAAACGAGCATCTTTCCCCCCTCCTTTCCTTCTTTCTTTCCTTCCTTCCTTCCTGTGGCGAGCAGGGGCTTCTAGCTGATCACACAGCGATCCTTCTCCTTGCCGTGCCCGCCGCCGATGGCTTTCTCCCGGATGTACATGAGGTCACTGTGCACGCTGGGCCGCCGGGCGAAGGGGGCCACGATGCCGTACGCCTCCTCCGTGCCGCCCCGGCCCCCCTCCTTCAGCAGCTTTTTGCCTTTCAGCGCCTTCTTGTGCAGGATGTCGCAGTACTGGACCGAGACCTTGCGGTGCAGGTCAGGGCTCATCTCGCTGGGCAGCTTGGCCATGGCGAAGAGCGCCTGGAACATCTGGTCCAGGCTGCTGTTCCTCTTGGCCGAGATCTCGAAGTAGGCACATTTTTTGGGGTCCCCTCCCACCAGCTGCTCGATCTCTCGGGGCTGTACCTCCCGGTAAAAGTCCCGGTCGCCCTTGTTGCCGCAGATGACCAGGGGCACCTCTATGTTCTCCTTGGTTTTGTTCTTCAGGCATGACTTGGTCTCCAGGATTTGCTGCTTCAGGCGCTGCACCTCCTCAAAGGAGTCTCGGTTGTCCAGGCTGAACACGAGGATGAACACATCTCCTGGGGACAAAGAGGGAACATGAGATTGTTGCAGGGACGGGGACACACAGAGACTCACTCCTAAGCCAAACAGACTTGGAGAAGGAAGGACCAGGCAGCACCTGGGTCCTGCATCCTCCAATCCACCAAGAAGAGGTGCCCATCCACTTGAACACACAAAATCCTACCTCCCTCCTCCCAGGACTGGAAAAACATCCCCAAACTGAGCAGGAACCCGGCAGAGGGACCCTCTGACAAGTACCTGTGAGGATGGAGAGGCGGCGCATGGCTGGGAAGGGGTGGTTGCCCGACGTGTCCAGGATGTCGAGCTGGTACACCTCGCCGCGGATGCTGTAGAACTTGCGGTGGAAATCCTCGATGGTGGGCGTGTATTGCTCCTCGAAGCGGCCGGTGAGGAAGCGCGAGACGATGGCCGTCTTGCCCACCTTGGAGGAGCCCAGGATGACCATGCGGTAGCAGTTCTTGGCGGGGATGCTCAGCTCGGCCTCGCTGGGACACATCTTCTTGATCATCGCTGCCAGTTTCATTGACGCTCGCAAAAGTGCAGCTTGCGCCGAGAAAGAGAGGAGGAGAAGGAGGAAGGCGCTGCCTGCCCGGCTGCTCAGCCCCTCTTCCCTCTCAGGAAGGGTTGGTGTGAGCTCTGCACGGCGGCCGCCGCGTTATATGGAGCCGGCAGCGACCGCCCCTCGGCGCGTCACGGCCCGGGGCGGCGGCGGCTGAGTCAGCGCCCGGCTCCGCTCCCGGCCCGGCCCGCGCCCCCCGCCGGCCTCCGGGCTGCGCACTCCGCTCCCGTCCGCAGCCCCGTTCGCACTCCTGGGGCTCGGTTGCCTGGTCCCGTTCACAGCCCGGTTGGGGCTCCGGGTTCTTGGCACTCCTGTCCCGTTCGCAGTTCCCGTCCTGCTGCTGCGCAGCCCAGTCCCGTTCCCATCCTGATTCGCACTCCCGGTGCTGCGCAACCCGGTCCCGTTCCCACCCCGGTTCTCACTCCCGGAGGTGCACGGCCAGATCCCTTTCCCATCCCGGTTCGCGCTCCCGGAGATGCACGGCTCGGTCCCTTTCGCAGCTCCGTTGGAACTCCCGGTGCTTCGAACTCCCGCTCACAGACCCGCTCACGCTCCCGGTCCCTTTCACAGTCCCGTTTGCAAACAGATCTCTTTGCATCTCAGCACGGGGTCCCTGTGCTTTGTATCCGTCCCGTTCTCAGCCCGGTGCGGGCTCCCGGCTCCCCGCAGCCGGCTCGGGGCTCTCGGGGCTCGGGGAGTGGGGTCACCCCGAGCTGCAGGAACCGGGGGCGGCGGTGCAGAGGGTCCCACGCCACTCCCTGCCGTGTTTTTGCTACGGTTTACACTTGCCCGGTGCCAATGCCCGAAACACAGGCGAAAAGACCCCGTTCGGTGCGAGCTCTGGTGAGCGGGGCCGGGAGCAGAGAGAAGTCTCGGTCCCACCGGAGGCTGCAGCGCGGGCTGGGGGCTGCGCCGTGTCCCCTTGACGGAGGCTCTTCGGACAGCGGCTTTCCCTTGACCCCGACCTCGACCCTGATCCCGGTGCCGGTACCGGGGCGCCGAGCGGTGCCGCTGCAGCGCCGGTTCTTCCCGCTAGGGGACAGGCGAGAGTTCGGCCGGCGGCAGGGCCGGGAAGCGGAATGGGAACGGGAACGGTGCCGTGCTGGGAGAACTGGGAGAACTGGGAATGGCCAGCCTGGGGAAGAGAAGGCTCCGGGGAGACCTTAGGCCCCCTTCCAGTGCCTAAAGGGGCTCCAAGAGGAGGAGCTGTGGGCAAGGGCTGGAGTGACAGTACAAGAGGGAATAGCTTCACACTAACAGATGGCAGAATTAGATGGGATACTGGGAAGAAATTCTTCCCACTGAGGGTGGTGAGGCACTGGAACAGGTAGCCCAGAGTGGCTGCACCCATCGCTGGAAGTGTCCAAGGCCGGCGTTGGACGGGACTTGGAGCAATCTGGTCGAGTGAAAGGTGTCCCTGCCCATGGCAGGGGGTGGAACAAGATGAGCTTTAAGGTCCCTTCCAACCCAGACTGTTCTATGATAAAAATAAAATTAAAAAAAATATTAAAAAAGACCCCACCAACCAAAAAAACTTAGCAAAAGGTGATGCTTTAATAAGGTTCAGGGAAGCAGAAGCCTCTCTATAACACAGAGAGGCACCTCAGGGACAGCCAGAACACGCAGACTGGGGCAGAGTGGTGCCTTTCATCAGCACCACTTAGGAAATGGATGATGCTGAGCTTCTCCTTTCCCCTGAGTGTGGTCTCACACTTGGATATTAATTTAAACACTCTCGGAAGGCTTACAGAGGAATTGTGGTTGTCTGTGGGGTGGAAGGGAGCAGCAACTTAAACAGCTCTGTACAGCCCCATTCCTGCCTGCAGGGAAACATCCTGCCCAGAGGCACAAGGACACTTGGAGGAGAGAAAGTGGGACAGTTTCCTGTGTTTATTCATCTGTGTGTGAAACAGCGAAGAAGTTTAATAGCCGAACACAAAGCCCAAATGTATCACCCCAAATAACAAAAAGATCATTTAATTGAAGCGGTTGATGGAAAACAACAGGGGGAATAGGAAGTGGCAACCTCTGGAGGACAGACAAATCGAATATCTCGATCAGCATTTATTGTTGGCCGTACAACTATTAATAGAGTCAGGAACAGGTAAAAATAGCCTGCTTGAAACCTGCTCCTGGCTGACAGGAAAAAAATCCATTTGCTCCTTCTAAAGAGTTCTTTGGGCAGAGCATGCCAGGAGACAGATTTGCACTGGGATCCTGTGGGCTTGGTGGAGTGGGACCAGAGCCAGGGACCCCCTGACAGCGAGGGCAGGACATCAGGGACTCAGGGTGGGTGGAGGAGAGACAGTGGTGGTAGGAGCTCCCAGAAAAGAGGATGTGGGCACTGTCTGTGCCACCCCAGAGCCCAGCTCCTCAAAGAGTCACGAAGAGCCCAAGCAGGGAGCATTACACAGCATTAGCTGAGTCCTCCCAGGCTCATCTAGAAACTCATCTCCTGTAGGAGCAAAGCACATTTGCTGGGAGCCGCTGCCAGTGATTGATGATAAAGGATCCACCTCGCTGCAAGGCAAAGCCTTCCCACGGTTATGACTCTTTTACAAATCACCACCTGTTTCTGACCTGACTGCAAATAGCCCAAGGCTTAAGCAGAGGCAGGTAAAAGGGCATTTCCCCCATGGCTGCCAGAGTTCACCCCTGCTATTTGTGGGATGTTTTGCTCCTGCCTGGTTTTGGAGGATAGAGGCTCTTTCATGCAGCAGCTCAGCACAGCCAGAGCCGCAGGCAGGATGCTCTGCACAAACCCCAGCGACACGTTTAATGGAATCACCTTCAGCACAGATCAATCCTTGTTTTCTTGCTATTTCTCTCCCTTTTTTCACCCTCCTCGGTTTACCAGCCACCTGCCAACCAGCAAAACCCACCCTGCGTCTGCGAGCAAGTGGCTGAGGAAAGAAAATTCCACGAAAGTCACACAAACATCCCGGCGACAGAACATGCGGCTCCCCAGGGCCTGGCTTGGACGAACTGTGCAGCAGCAAAACAGAGCTCACAGCAGCAGCACCACGGCAAAAAATGTAGGAAGCAAAATGTTCCAGGAAGCAGGAGCGGCACCGGGGTGCCCAGCACAGGGACAGGCGAGCGGGGGATACTCGGAAAAGGACAATTACATCAGAACATGAGTTTGGTTTCTGAGTGTGCTGCAGAGCTGGGAAGGATCATCCCCCCGGGGCCGGGCTGGCCTTGGTTCACGGCCGGGTCCTGCGGGTCCAAGCAGTGAAACAGGACTGGAAGAGCCTTTGTGCTGTTCCCACCTGGCACGTGCAGACCCTGCAGCTCTCCCAGGCCATGGAGAGGAGCACATCCCACATGAGCTCCTTAGCATTGCTGTTAAGATGCTTCACACCCTGCCAAGGGTTCATCCCCCGGGAAGCAGCACACAGCATTCCCTGGCTCTGGAGCAACCACGCACATGGAGCCAAACCCGCTCTCTTGGCTCCCCAGTTCCTGCTTTTCTCCCTCAGGACTGTCCTCTGGACAGGGCCCCTCTCCTTCTCCCTCTCCCTCTCCCTCTCCCTCTCCCGGTGTCCAGCTCCTTACCCCGCTCCCAAAGAACCAGTGTGGGCTGTGCATTTCCCAGCAGCTGCTGGTGAACAGCAGGGACTTGCAGGACCCCAAATCCTGCCCTGGTGGCTCCCCTGGGATGGGAGAAGAAGTGAATGGCCAGAGGAAAAGGGGAGCAGCTGGGTAGGGAAGGAAAGGGAAAGGAAGGGAGGCTTTAGCCATAGTTCTTGCTTGTCCCCCTGAGGAAAAGCATCTGATTAAATCAAGATGCAGCATCCAGGGTTGCTATTCATTCCCTATATTATTAGCTTGTCTCATTTTATTAAATCTCTTTAAGGCTTTTCAGAAGAAGCACGTAATTCCCAACATATAATTTTTCCCAGATGAGATATGATGCAGAAGCTGCTCCTTCTCTGGGGACTGGGGGGTGGCTTTATTTGTTTCCTTCCCCCACCCCCTTCTTCTTTAGCAGAACTTTTCATGTCTCTTGATTCCTTTTAGCACTTGGGATTTGATTAACAGAGAATCTGAAAGCCTGAGACATGTCCCAAATCCCCAAATCCCCTGGAGTTACCCAGGCAAGGGATGGCAAGAGGTCCCTCAGAGACACCATCCCTGTGCCCAGCATGATGAGGCTCCAAGCCAGAAGCACCCTGGAAATCCCTTGCTCCCAGTTTCCATCTCCTTTCATCCCATCCTCTCGCCCACAGTTCACTCAGATGCAGCAGCATCCTGCCAGCATGAACAAAGGTGTCTCCATGTCCTGGATGTGTCCCCAAACTCCAGCACCTTCTGCTCTCTTCCAAAGAGCAGAGTTTCCTTCAGCTTCTCTGGGATTAGAGAGAAATGTCACCTGTAACTGGAGATAGGCAGCAACTGGGCTTGGAATACAAGGCACAGGGGAGAGGGAGGCTTGGTGACCCCAGTGGATGCATTGCTGCGGATTTCAGGAAGGTTCCCATGGAAATAGCGATGGTTGGCAGGGTTAGGGGACAGAAATTAAAGCCCAGGAGGAGGCAGGGAGCCAGGTGGGCAGTGCCAGGCAGGAGCTGGCAGAGGGAAGGGTAGCAGTGCTGAGGGCTGGGAGCCTGGAGATGTTTCCTGTCAGATCCCACATCTGCTCCTGTGGGTCTTGAGGGGCTGAGGCCAGAGCAGGGGTGGAGAGGTTGGGATCTGGGGGAGTTGAGCTGGGCAAAGGCTGAGCCAGTGCCCAAACCCAGGACCCTCGAGGCTCCCATCCCAGCAGGCAGAGCCTGGCCCCGACATCTTCCCAGGACTCCGGCGGCTCTGAGCCCTCCTGCGACCCTGGCTGGGAAAGGAGCCGCGCTCCGTAAACAGTTCCTCCGTGAAGAAAACGCAACATGGAAAAAGCAGCACATTCCTGCCATTTTTTTCCTTTGAAATAGGATCCAAGGAGGATGCGGCTCACCGGGCTGTCTTGGGGCGGCTTTTGAGTGTGAAAATTAAAGAAAACAGCCTCATAACTTGTCCTCTGCCTCACGGTGGGAGCTCCATGCGTAAGGACCCCCGGAGTGAGGGTGGAAATGGGCTGGGTTGGGTTGGATGGAGTCTTCTCCACCCTGTCCCTGATGGGGGTGATGCCATGGGCAGGGGGACAGTGGGCATGGGGTGCTGGTGCTGCTGCTCTCTTGGCACTACGGGAAATGTCAAAGCTTTTCCTGGACACCCATGAGTTGGGAACTGCCTGTATCCCAGATCCCGAGCAAGGGCCTGCCAGGAGTGCTCATGTGCCACAGCCCCGGGATCCCCATCCTGCCCCAGGCATTTGTTTGGGCTCCAGCACTGGGACCTTCCCACATGGGAAGAGTTTCCCACCAGGGCATTCTTCCCATTGCTTTGTGACCGTTTAAAGTCCAGATTGTTTTCCCTACACAACAGGGATAGAACAGACTGCTTTATTCCCCTGTAAAGACAAATTCTGTCGTGTCCCCTGTCCACCCTGATCCTCCCATTGGGGAGGATGAAGCACTCCCAATGAAGCAGTGACCAAACTGCCCTCAAAGCTCATCTTTGCTTTTACATCAAATCTCAATTGCTGGCAAAAAAGCCAAGGTTCTGCCTCGGCGTTGGGATGGGTTTGGGAGCCCCTATCAGAGCCCCCCATTTCCTGCCATCTTCCCAAACACTCAAAGTGCAGACTCAGCAAGCAGGAGCCTGGCGGGAACAGCGAATTCCCAATGCTGCCAGTGCCGCACGTGCTGCCCGGATTGCGCCACGTGTTTATTCTCTGTGTTTGTTTGCCACGTAAGGGCTGGTGGCCATCCCTCCCCTGGGGCAGGGCAGTGCAGCTTCCCTGGGCGAAAGCAAACATGGGCACGGGGTTATGAGCGGTCACAATGGAGGGAAGGACCTTTGGGAATGTGCCCCTGCTTCTGGATTTCACCACCATCAGGCAGAGGACCACAGGATGCAGCCTCCATCTCCCGAAGTGATCCTGGGTGAAGCATCCTGTGAGCATGGAGCTGGCCCCCCATCCCTGTTGCTGGGGTGTTTGTTGCACAGACGATCCCCTCATCCCAAGGAATTACCACGTGCAGTTCCACGGAAGGGAGATGTGTGTGGGGGAGCCAAGCAAGCCAAAGAAACCAGAGAAACAGGCAGCCAACCACACAGAGAAAACCTCCATGGGGGTGGGCACAGAGCTTTCGTTGTGGGATGGGGGGACCTGAGGCAGCACAGAGCGATGGCCTTGGTGACCCAGCTGTCCCTGCCAGGTAGGAGTTGAGATTTAACTAGTTTCTCCTTTCCTGGTGTTTGCTCTGGAGAAATATCCCAAACTTCAAAGGAAGCGTTATCTGTGGCGTCAGCACACAGCATCACGTGAGGCAATTCCCAAGGCTGCAAACAACCCCCCTGCCAAGCTCCAGTGGGCCCAGAAAGCCCCATGCTGGATTTTGAAGACATGAAGTTACGAAAATGGCCCCATGACCCCATTTCCAGGGACCCCATTTGGTCCTTGATGTCTCTGTAAAAGCCGAAGAGATGCGCTTGCCTGTGGCAGCGCAGAACTGGGGCTGCAGCTGGCTGGTCCTGGGGGTCCCACAGTGCAGGTCTCTCCTTTGGAAGCAGCAGGGCTCACGTTCTGACCCAGGGGCCATGAGATCCATCCCTGTATCCGTGCAGGATATGTCCCAGCTGCAGCCAGGAAGAGAGGAAACAGCTGTGACACCACCAGCACTTCGTGCTCAGCCTGAAGGTTTCACCCCCGCCTTGTGTAATCTGAAATTCTTGGGAATATTAGGCAACTGGAGAGGAATCACTTTCTTTTTTCATTATAACCAAGGAGAGTCCCCTAATCCCTTGTTGTTAAATACCATAAAACATAAATAATGGTGTCTCTGTGTTTCCCTCCCCGCAGCCCCAGGGAGCAGCACAGCACCACCTGGGACTGCTCCTGGCCAGGGCCACCCCCTGCCCCAGGGAGAAAGGTGGGCTCTGACCCCATGAGATGGGCTGGAACATCACCTTCCAGCTCCTCACCTTCCCTCTTTAAAGAGAGCAGATGCCTCTAAAAGATCAAACTCCAACTTTATGGCAGCCAGAACCAGTTCTGTGAAGGCAGAGATGTTTAATCCACGCTGGTTGCTGCGAGAAGAACTACTAAAACCAGGGATGTGTCTGGCACCACCCCAGGAAAAAAACCTTGTGCAATGCAAAGCTGCCACAGAATGGCTGGGAAGTGGGAAGGGCTGGAAATGGCAGATCAAGGGGGAAGGAGGCTGTGAAGCCAGCCCCAGCACAGCACCAAATCCCTGTGCTTACGGGGTGCCGTGGGCATGGGACGGGAAACAGCTCCACCACTGGGGTTTATGGTAACAGACACACATTTTAGGAGGCTGATATTGGCTGGGGAGGGGAGTGGTACAACTGGGGTCCCCTCTGGCCTTGCAGAAGGGACTGGGAAAGGCACACATGGTCCCCAGACCGGGAATGAGACAGCACCAATACGGCCCTCGCTGTGTTCTCATTAGGAATAATTCTTCCCGTATGAGCACGTGCTTCTTCAGTAAATACCGATTTCACTTATCAACAAATCCAAGTTTATTGACATCAGAGACTTTGAGCCAGGACTGGCAACTCTGACATAAATTGTCTGAATAATGCAATGTATCCTCTCCTCGATGGTTGCTATGGGTACTGGGCTGGTTTAGCCTCTGTCTATAAACATTAACTGTGAAGGGCATGTGGAAACTTATCTAAAAATAAAATACTATGCCCAAATCTTTGAGAGGAAAGTTGTTGAGATGGCAATAAAAAAAATAAATCTATGTGTAATGGTTCTGAAGTGATGAAACACAAACACAGCATTTGTGAGCCCTTCCGGAGGAAATGGAGGCCGGACTGAAAAGAGACCAACACTTTTAATTCTGCTGAGCGATACCCGGAGGGTGAATTAATTATGATGTGCAAAAGCAAAAGGAAATGGAACCGTTTCATGGAGGTGACACTGAGAAGAGGGAGGACCCTCTGTGGAGGGGTCGATGAGATGCTGAGATGTGGCCCCGTGTTCCAGTGCCCGTGTGGGAGCTGGCAGCAGCGCAGCTCCCTTCTCCAGCACCTGCTTGCTTGGTCATTTACAGTTTATTTCTCAAACTGTTCTGGGAATCTGTAAAAACAGAGCCTGGGGCTGCAGCATCACCTCTGGAGTCTTTCTGGTTAAGGCAGGATCCAGCGCTGGGAAATTTTGGGACATGCTGAGGCTGGTGGCAGGGGCAGAGGGGCACATCCGTACCTGGCTGCTGCACGGTGTGGAAGGCAGAAACAAACCTTTCCCTCCCTCCCTCCCTCCCACCCACTGCCCCTGCAAGGCAGTGAAAAACAGCTGCAAGGCACTGGGTGGTGGGAAAGGCTGCAGGACCCTCATGTGGACCCAGGGAAAAGGAGGGGCTGGGGCATCAACATGGCCAGGGCTGGGAGATCTGTGAGGTGCAGATAGGGATTGACTCTTCCCCTGGGTCTTCTCCATGCTGGGGTTTCCCCACGGGACAGCTGTCATCCCTCCATCCCCCTGGGCTGTGGTTTAGGTGGTACATTCACATCCCTGTGCTTTTCAGTCACTTTTCTCAGAGCCTTTGCAATTGTGCGGAGACGTTGCAGGGCTCTGCACGGGTGGGAAACTGCAGATCTGGATGGGGAGGTTCCTCTCCCAAAAAAGAGGGGGGTGGTTGCTGGGTTTGCAGCAGGTTTTGCTGTTGTTGAGCTCACAGTAGATTCCCCTGTTCCTTCCCCAGCTGTGTTTGAATCCTCAGGGGCTCCTGAGCCCTCTCCACTGCTGCACCAAGCTTTGTCTGCTTCCTGTGGCTCTTAGGCAGCACCTTCAGATGATCTTCAGGATCAGCTGGAGCCGGTGCTTCCATATGCTCAGAGCTCACTTATGAAAGGCCCCCAGTGTCTCCATCATTACTCTGCTTTCCCTCCAGTCCAAAGGAAATTCCTTTTTCCCTGCAGATCTCCAATAATCGGTGTGGGAGAAGAGATGGGGAAGTCCTGCACCATGTTAACTCCTGGGAGAGCATCGGGAGCTGCAGTGACCTGGACAGACACCTGGGGACAGGGACCTCCATCTCCCATGGGCTGTGGCAAGGAGCTGCCACCACGCTCAGGCTGTTCCTCTGGTCACTTCCAGTGCTGCAGGGAGCTCAGTTGGGTCATTAAGGGTTGCTGGGCTAATTACTAGGATACATCTCAGTAGGAAAACGGGCAAATCGGAGAGTGTGGGGACCGGAGAGGCACGAGGTGCCCGAGAGAGTGCTCTGCAAAAGGCAAAGGGACAAGAGTCCATTGGGGACCTCACTGGTGCCACAGCAGCTGTCAGAGCAGCAGTTACGGTGCTGCCAAAACCTCAGCAGTGCCATGGGATCATTCCAACTCTCCAACAACCAGGCAAATGCACTGGGAGTTCCAGGATGGCAATGAACCTCTAGGGAAGGAGCCTGGCCAGGAGCTTGTGCTTTTGCAGAAGCCTTTGGTCCCCCAAACAAGCCTGGGTTGAGGTTTTAGGGTGAGCCCACTGGCAGAAGTGTTCCTGGCTCAGGCAAGGAGCAGCTGGAGCAGGGATGCCTGATTTCCCTGAGGGATGAGCAGGCACACATGCCCTCTCACACCATCCCTGCCACTCTCTGGAGCACCTGCCATGGCCAATAGTTGTTTTTTTCTGCCTGATTCAGATTAAGCCTGGAGCCTCGAAGCTTCCCAGCAATTTTCCCTCACACTGATTCTCAAGTGTATAATCAAAACAATTTGGGGGCTTGCTGTTCGGGTGCCAAGAGGCGGACACAACTGCTGCTGTGAAAAGCCTCTCTGCCTGGGATTTTGCAGAGGCTTGAAGCCCAAATGCTTTGAGAAGTGTGGGAAGGGCTCTGGAGGAGCTGGAGAAGGCAGGACTGGGCAGGGTGTTCATTGGTGGGGGAGCCCAGCAAAGCAGCCCCTGAAATGCCCATCAGCAAACGTACCTGGGGCTACTTGCTCTTCACTCCCTTCTGCTTCTGCCGATAGATTTCCTCTGTGAAAGGCCTGTAGTTGGGAGGACGGGAATTTGGGGAGAGAGGGGGCAGAGACAAAAGACAGGGGCAAAAGAAGGGAGGAAGAATTAAAATCAAGACTAGTGAGTGCTCTCCTTTGGGCCTACAATCTGTCCTTCACAGGTTAGCACAGCCTGACTATTCCTGTGCTGTAGCATTCCTGGTCTCAGCCTCTCTGGATTGTGGAGCAGCTTCAGGACCATCCCTGTGCTGAGCAGGACGAGGCTCAGCACACACCCACACTCCCCCTCATGCAGACTGTGGCTCTCTGCATCTCCTCCTCCCTTGCAAATACAAAAGACCTTTCACTGCTGAAGTACAATTGCTACTTCTGGGAGTTATTCTGTGCTGCTCCATCCTGTGCTGCTGGCTGGGCTATTGTGGTGCAAAACAGCAGAGAAGCCCATCCAAGGAACTACAAAACGCAAGTGCTTCTCATAGGGGCTCTACTGAAGACACAATGAGTCCTCTCACTGCCTTCCTTTTTGTTCTTCTATAGACAGAATCTGGCACCCAAAAGGAAAAAAAGGTCTCATTTTGATAAAAATAAAAAAAATGCACAAATGTTCCTATAACTCAGCAAATAGTTTCAGAGTGGAATCTGCCCATTACCAAAACAATCGAAAAATAATCCTCTGTTTTCCTTCTTCCCCGCTGAATTAATTGGAAAAAAACATCTCTACTTGTGCAGTTCTCTGAAACCTCGGGAGTTAAAGCTGGTAGAAATAATTAGAAGCTCTCCAGTTCTGCACAGCTACTCACCCCTCATACAGCACAGCGATTGTGTAGGAAATTGCCACTACAGCTGTCAGCAAAAGGCCAGCTGGGCTGGCGTGCCTGTTTTGAAAGAGAAGGGAAGGATCAGGTAAGTACATGGGCTTATGCAAGACCTGGTTGAGAAAGTGAAATGAGACACTGGGCTGCACAGACCTCTCACTTGCTCATTAAACAGAAGTGAACAAAAAGGGTTGGGGTTTTTTTTGTGCTTAATGTTAACTGTCTTAGACAGATGTTACTTGGCAAAGACTCTTCCCCAGCCTACTTCAGCGACTTCTTTTAAGTCTGATCCTTGCACGTCTCTGCTATGAGAGCTCCTGCTTTGATGCTAAATCCTGAGATTATAGGGATGTTTAAGGGCTGAGCAGCTGCTGACATATGGCTGCAGCTCCCAGCCCATGCTCTGAGGGAAATGCCTGATGTCCCAAAAAGATGGGCCACCCAGGGTACAGGGGACACCAGGCAGACAGAGCAGTGTATGGCACCACACACATCCAAGTGCTGGCTCAGCCAGTGCAGGGATGGGGCTGGAAAGGGATGGGAAGGTCCATTCCTGCCCTGGGAAGGGTGCTGGGCTGGGTGCTGCCATCGGGGCTGGGTGCTGCATCGGGGCTGGGTGCTGGGGGCTTGGTTCACTTTTAAACCCATTTCAAGGTGTTTCAGGAATGTGTCCTCCAGCAAGCTGTCACCAGGCACAGCACAGGGGACCGATGCCACCCACTGCTCCTCACTGTCTGGTTATGGGGAGAGATGATCACGAACTGTGGGTACAGTGGAGATGGCTGTTCCTTTAAGCAGAGGCCAAAGCTTTGGGACCAAAAATCCTCATCACCTCCTGCTCTAAAGAGAGATGTCATAGAATCATGGAACCATGGAATGGTTCTGATTGGAAAGGATCTCAAAGCTTATCTCATCCCACCCCCTGCCATGGGCAGGGACACCTTCCATGATCCCAGCCTGCTCCAAACCCTGTCTAGCCTGGCCTTGCACATTTCCTCACCAAGGACCAGCTAAATACTTTATTTGCTGACAGCCAGCTCTCGTCCCCCTCAGAGCTGAGCTGCCACCAGCAGTTAAAGGCAATCACCAGAGTCCTAATTAAGGGAGACAATTAAGATAAGCTTTAAAGTTTCTTCCAACCCAAACCATTCTGTGATTTTATGAGGACAGACATCCCACAAGCCTGGTGCAAGGTGTCTTGTGCTGCTGGGAAAACACACCTGCAGAGAGAGACTGAACTACCTAAACCTTGTCCTGGAGCCACTTTCAGGTACCACCCGGCCTCCTTGGTTCTCCCCACAGATCTCCACCTTTTCACCGTTTTCATTCTATAATAGCTTTTTCCCTCATTAGGAAGCTTCGGGCAACTTCTTTCTCTCCCAACCCCCTGCTATTACATGCTTAGTCATGTCTCCTTCTTGATTCCTATCAGAGAGAACAAATTTACATGATTGTTTGTTGACAGCAAGACCTCTAATTGCATCATTTGGCTGCAGCTCCAGCTCTGATTTACACAGCCTGTTGCTGTGAGTTAGAACACTTCCCTACCAGAGGCACACAAAGCTGTCCCCACACAGTGAATGCTCCATTTGTCTTGCAGGAGAAACGAGGCTGCTCGACACAGGTGATGAGCAGTATTTGGGTGAACAGTTCCTGTCCTCTTATGAGTTTGACCTACATATTGGGCCACATCTGATTGCAGCAGTGATGATGAATCAGTCAGGAAGGTTTTGTTGTCCTAGCAGGACTTTTTTTTGGGTAGGAAGTGTGTCTGTCCCCAGCCTTGCCGCAGCTCCCTATGGCTGTGGGTTGTCACCCCACTCGATGCTTTTAAGGCTGGACAGGAGTCAGAGGACAGGCTGGTTTATGTGATGTGTTTTCACCCCTTATGGATGAAAACGGATCAATCCTTTGGGTTCTGATGCCACGATAAGGAGTGGGATGCATCACCAAGGGACGACAAATGTGCTCTGTGTTTTAGGTCTGGCCAGAACCAGACGGCTGAAGGATTCCTCCAGCCTCCCTCCCGCTGCCACAGAGATGAGACATCAGCTCTGGCCTCTGAGGGCAGACACCTGACATCTTCTGAAAGCCCTGGCACCTCAGGAGAAAGCGTGAACCCCACAAAAAATCAGCCAACGGAGGGTGTCCAGGGAAGGGAACAGAGCTGGGGATGGGTCTGGAGCACCAGGAGCAGCTGAGGGGGCTGGGGGGGCTCAGCCTGGAGAAAAGGAGGCTCAGGGGGAACTTTCTCACTCTCTCCAACTCCCTGACAGAAGGATGGAGCCAGGGATACGAGCGACAGGAAAAGAGGAAATGGCCTCAAGTTGCCCCACAGGAGGTTTAGGTTGGATATTGGGAAAATTTCTTCCCTGGAAGGGTTGTCAAGCCCTGGCACAGGCTGCCCAGGGCAGTGGTGGAGTCACCATCCCTGAAGGGCTCTAAAAGCCATGTAAATGTGGCATTTGGGGACATGTTTTAGTAGTGATGATGGCAATGCTGGGTTAATGCTTGGACTCAATGACTTTAGAATTCTTTTCCAACCTACATGATACTGTGATTGTATGAACTGAGATCCCAGGGAAGACAAAACAGCCAAAACCGCCGTGAGAAGGGTTGTGCTGAGCTTCCCCCAGGCAGGTGGGCGGTGTCTTGGTGCCACTTTGCACAGCTCCAGCAATTTGTTCACAGCAATTATTTGTCACGCCTCGCTGGCCTTAATGGTGGCAGCCTTTTAACGAGAAAAAGGAGGCAATCACTGCTATCCTGAGCTGCTTCGAGCTACTCTCGCCCAGAATTGTGGTGGAAGACCACGAGAGGGGTGAAGAAGGGATTCTGTGACAGAAACAGCTCAGGAGGGTTCAGTGGATTCTGCAAAGGTTTTAGGAAGTAGTTTGATGCTGATTTTGAAACAAATAAAGATCTCCTTATAATTCCTCCTGGTCAAATTCTGCTTCCTGTGCCTCTGTGGGGATCATGGTGTGGGGGGACTCATCCTGCCCCAGCTCTGCCCTGCTTCCCACAGCAATATGCACATTTCCATGGTGCTGCTGCAACTGTGGCCAACTCTCGTGCCCAGCATTGCCTCCCTCTGGCTCTCCTGCACCATCTCCCAGGATTTAATCCCCATCCAGTGCCGTGGCTCTGCCAGGAAGGGAAACAGCCTCACACAGCCAACCCTGACAGCACCGGAGGGGATTTCAAGTGCAGAACTAACAGCAACAAGGCTCAGTGGAGACAGGAGAGAAACCATCAGCTTTACTTATTACCAGGGACTGCACACATGGCTGAAAAAATGACCAGAAAGTGGCAAAACACTTCATTTTTCCACCCAAGCAGAGGAGAAATGGTCACAGTCAGGAGCACCAGTGCAAAATAGCCAGTGATAACAGCCTGCAACACTCCATGGGCTCCTGAAGTAACACAGCCAGGGTTTTTTTTCTCCTGGGCAAATAAATAAAATGTGGTATTAAATGAAAGCCACATCAAACTTGTTACACTGAATAGAGCATATTGCTCATTTGCTGCTAAATTACAGCCTATTCATTTCCTCCTAAGCAGGCTATTAAGCTGTGTTGTATCACACAAGGAGTGTTTCGGAAGTGTTACCACCGTGGGCTGGGGGAAAGGGTGGCTTGGCTTGTTTTGCTTTTTTCAAAGTAATTGCAGGGTCACACTGCTCCCCAGTCCCAGTGCCCTGCCCCTGCCGAGTGACACCCTGCATGAATTTGGCCCTGACTGTTGATTTTTCCACGTGCAGAGCTTGCCAAGGACCTCGTTCAGCTGCAGAGCGTTTGCTGATGCCTCCTCTCCCCCAGCACTTGGCCACTATTTATTTTTCTTCACCAAATGCTGCGAGTGTTTCGAGACAGCACAAGATTTTCCACGCACAAAAATAGCCAGGGAGCCAGAAGTCAGGGCATGCTGCACTTTCTCTGCCATCACAGAGTGTCTTTTTGGCCCCCAACACAGCCTGCCACCTCGTGCCCTGCCAAGAAACCCCACACTCGCCTTACAACCAGAAGTGTTTGTAGGGGCACGTACTCACATGAGGGACCAGCCCAGGTAGATGGCTGTGCTGCCCCAGTACATGGGATTATCCAAGACGCTGAAGGGGAAGCTGGTCACTTTCTCCTCCATCAGGATGCCAAAGTAATCACCTAAGAGCAAGCAGAGAGCTTCTGGTTAGGTTCCATGAAACTGGGAGGCCTGGGGGGCTTTGGCACACTGATACCCTCTCTGTGCCACGGGGCATCCCTGCCAGGGATACACAGCAAAGGGTTTCAGCGCAGAGTTCCAGACTGAGAAAACAGCAACAAATAAGTTGTTTGTTTACTCTGTGTCTATCAGCTTTTTCCAGGAACGGCTTTTTGCCCACAAGGAAGATTCCTGCATTGCAATGAGGTTATGGCAGCCACATCCCTCATCAGGACACAGCTCTCGAGGTCCCAACTGGTTAATTCTGGTTTTCTCATTTGTAAAATTGCCTGTCAGATGCCACTCCACGAGGAAGCAAGTGCACAGGATCAAATCCATTTAATGTGAAAATAAGCCCAGTGTCGTGTAACGGCGTTTGGAGCTGTTATAATCATGACCACCATGACCAAATGCCCTTATCCATAATGTCACCTTATCTCATAGTTCAGAGAATTTCTCAGAATTTCAGAAAATAGCACCTCTGCCTACAAAACACGCAGTTATTGGCACGATGATGATGATGATAATGGGTGATTGTCATCTGTAATGAGGAAAGCTTTCAGAACTGTCAGTATCCAACCAGCTTCCCATCTACCTCGGAGTAATCCTTCCACCCTCCTGAAAGGAGCTTGGAAAAGAAATGACAAGGAGGTGTGCAGCTCGTGAGCAACATTTCGGGGGGGTAAAGGGCCAGGATGCAGCTCTCTGGTTCTGTTGGTCTTACAAGTGAGACCAAAAAGCACCACATCTACATGATTTTTAAATCCCTCCAGGGATGGTGACTCCACCACTGCCCTGGGCAGACTGTGCCAGTGCTTGATAACCCTTCCGGGGAAGAAATTTTCCCAATATCCAATCTAAACCTGCCATGGTGCAACTTGAGGTCATTTCCTCTTGTCCTGTCCCTTGTTGCCTGGGAGCAGAGCCTGACCCCCCCCAGCTGCCCCCTCCTGTCAGGGAGCTGTGGAGAGCCAAAAGGGTCCCCCTGAGCCTCCTTTTCTCCAGGCTGAGCCCCTCTCCAGCCCCTTCAGCTGCTCCTGGTGCTCCAGCCCCTTCCCCAGCTCTGCTCCCTTCTGTCCACTGCACCATCCATGCTCCATGTCCACTGCACAAGACAAGCATTGATCCGTGAGGAGCAGCTGGCCCCTCAGCCCAGGGCACTGCCACCACCCCGGGTTGTGTCCCCAGCTTTGCTGCCAGCCCCTTCCCTGACCTTGGGCAAGTCTCCTCTGTCCCTCCCGGTGCTATTGTGCACCGATCATAACATCAGTCTTTCTTAGAGCTCAGAGGGTGGTGAGGATTAATGTATGGTGAGAAAGTGCTCACAAATCCAGATGAAAGGCATTACAGGAGTGCAAACTATTCAAGGTTATTATTATTACCTGGATCGTAGTGTAATTTCTTTGACCTCACATGGTGCTAAAACATTTATTTCTAAGGATAAACAGCCCCTGCCCAATTACACAATGCTTTTGGGCTTTAACTACAGGCCACTAAGTGAGATAATTGCCTCGTATTCATACTATATGTTCTCACAGTTACTTGGCAATACATCTCTGAGATTGTTCTGGTAGAAAGAACACATCACCCCCCCGCCACAGCCCGTTTCTGTGCTTTCTTATGTGTCAAAATGCTTCATTATCCCCTGCCCGCCCTCGCCTTTGAGCTGAACACCTCACTCCCCAAATGGCACTGGCACCGAGGAGGTTCACACAAAGCCCCGGGTCTGTGGGACTGGCAGGGGCTTATCTGTACCCAGCACTGGTGGGGCTGTGGAACCCTCCAGGCAGGCTCCCCACGAGCAGGAGCACACAAGACAGCTCCCCAGGAGTTTTTCCAATGTAATCTCTGCCTCTAAACCTGCACAGGTCAATGAACATGAGCACCAGAGAGGTGGTTTATATGTGTTTATGTTCAGAGAGGTGCTTAGGGAAAGGACTGTGTGTTTTGTTGCACAGCATCACCCCGGGCATCTCCTGTGCCTTCGCTGAGCCCTCAAATCAGGAATCAGCTCCTTGCCAAGCTGAGGGACTTTGGCATCTAATTTGAGCTATTTTTTGCTGGAGGTCTGTGCAGCCATCTCACTGCACAGGGTGGGATCACAGCAGCAAAAAGCCATTCAGTGCACTCTTCAAGGCTCCCCAGAATCCCTGGAGCCTGACTGGGGCTGAAGCAAAACCTCTGCTTCACCCTGGAGAGTCACTGGCTTCTCCAGGCCCAGCAACAGACTTTGGTCAAGTCAGATTGACTTGAAATCTTGGTCAGTGCTGGAAGAAATGTCACTGGGGTGTGAGACAGATGGGCTCAGACAGGCAAAGCAGCTTCTCCATGTCCTCAGCCTCGGGAAGCCAAGCCCTCGTCACTGTGTTTTTTGGGAAACAGGGCAAACAGTGAGGATGCTGAAGTGATGCTGAAGTGATGCCTGAATCCCAGTGAGGGCACAGCATGGAGACAGGGCACCAGAGATGGCTCTGCCAGGGAGAGGGGCCACATCCAGCTGCTGCAAACAGCATCTGGAGCTGGTGCTGCTGTGCTGGAGATGGGGTGGCACAGCCAAGCTTGCTGGAGAAGGGTGACTCACACGGCTCCCACTGCACCATCGTGCCCACACTAGAGAGACAAAGTGTTCTGCAGCTGCTCCAGAGCCTGAACGTGCTGTAAAGAAGGAATTCAACAGGAAGCCCTGTGCCCTGCCTGGTTCAGCCCTCACTGCTATAGGGAAAACCACAAAGGAAGGGTCAAATCCAGCTCCAGTAATTTTTGAAGTGCCTCTGTGTCAGAGGCTCTCTCAAAACTTCTCTTGAGCTCAGATGTCGACAGTGAGAAGAAGCTGGATGCCTCTCCTTGCCAAAGCAATGCAGCCCTTTGCTACCTTGCAGTCCTTGCTCCTCCAGCAGCGCCAGTGCAGCACGAAAATCCTGCACGGATGTTGGAAGCACCAATCCTGAGAGAGTCCTGAGCAAGAGAATATCCCACATGAGATCCTCAGAGACCTGCAGAGCCAGTGTCTTCCCCGTGGCTGGGTAACAAACCACGCTGAGGGACATTCTCCATTGAGAGTTTGCTGACTTGGACTCACAGGGCTTGTGTGGAGTGGAGAAGCTCTTACCAGTCCAAGGATGGATCCTCTGTGGGGCTCCAGCTGGGCCATGCCTCAGTGCTGCAGAGGTCCTGAGGCAGCCTGGCTGCATTAGCACGTGGTCCTGGCATGTCCCCAGCCTGGCTCAGCTCTGCCCTGGTGCCCGTCATGCCCCGCTAGCAGAGAGAGCTGGTCCTGCCATGTCAGTCTGGGGCAGTGGTGGCAGGGAGAGCCTCCTCAGCAGAGAGGACGGAGCAGAAACACCTTATATGGACCACTGACACCCACCTCTCCCCTGCCTCGGGGGATACAGATCTGAGGGACAGGGCCCTCTCACCTCTTACGCTGAGCCTGACTCACTTGTTTGCTTTTTCCCAGCAGTTCAAGTCCAGTGGATCCTCCTGGTCAGATGAATCAGGCTTTACGTAAACAACTCCAGATCTGGCGGAACTTCAGGAGCATTCAAGCAGCTCCTGCTGACGGGTACTCCTGCGCCTGGCCTTTCTGGACGTGTCTCCATAGGCACAGCATCACTCCAGGGGGCTGCTGGTGACTTTGGAGGATGCTGGTGCCCGGTAGCTGAGGGACACGGGTGTGACAGGGGGCCAGGAGTGAGGCTGCAGACAGAGGGTGAGGGCACATGTTCAGGAGTGCTGAGCTCTATTTCTGGCAGCAGGATTTCGGCCAACTCAACACATTTCTTTGCAACTCCACTTGAAACCAGGAAGGCTTATTACGTCCCTCCCTTCTTCCTAGCGACACCACAGGAGCTAATTGAATTTGGTTTGTAAAGCACTTGCAAAAGCACAGCCTAAATGAGGTGTCAAAGCTGGGGCTGTGATTATTTCAGCCAGCAGGAGCTGCCCCTTTCCTTGGATATTTATTGTTCCTGTCTCTACTTTATTTTTATGAATTCCACACATACTGGCATGTTTTTAAAGTCAACAATGCTAACAGAATTACGCTCTAAATGTGAAAGCAGGCACAGTGGAAAATGCCTTCTGCCATAAAGCGGCAGATAAAAGGATCTGTCAACGAACATCAGGTTTATTGCAGAGGGGAGAGCAAACAACATCCTGCCTCAGCACGTGTGACGAGCAGGTGGGTGCTTGGAGCAGGGCTGCTGGACAGCTCGCACCCGCTGTGCCGGTGCCACTTGTGGGGTCTTGAACTTGGGATCTCTTTTCTGGAGGGTGTTTGGGCTGGCAGACGAGCAGCTGAGCTCCATACCTCCATGCTGGAGGTGATGGGATTTGCTGTATAAAACCACTGTGCAAGGTAACTGAGGTAACGGTGGGGTTGCATCATGCTTTGGTATCATCACAACAAATCTAACAGCCCTGAAGGCAAGGACGAGGAAATTCCTACAGGACTCTGCCCTAGCAAGAGATCCCTGCAAGGATTAAATGCACTTTCTGGTAAAGCTGTTGGATTTTCAGTGCTTACCTAGGAACGTCCCAGTGAATCCCAGTGCTAAGAAGCTGGAGATGACAAACAAGGTCCCTACAGCCGAGATGGCCAAGCCTGAGTAGTAGGTCCAGTGGTAGTCCCAGCCCTCCAGCTTCGGCTGGCTCTTCATGGCTTCTGTGAAGCTGTCGGGGAGACAACAAGGGCTGTTAAAAGCAGCAACTCATTACTAACATCACCCACGTCTCCCGGGGAGATGTGGAGCTTTGGGAGTGGAAGCTGATGAGGAAGTCCCTTCTCCAGATCCCTTTTTCCACCTGGGCCTACTTGGGAGCCTGGTGGGAAGAAGCAATGGGAGAAGCAATCACCTGAAGACTCTGAGCAGCCAGGGCTTGATTTGGGGCAGTTATTTCTACCCACAACCCTTGCTAGCTCCTGGAAATACCAGCCCCACTGACTTGTGACATCAAAAGCTTTGCCTTATTCACAAAATCCCAATTTTCATCCTGACTGAGAGCTCTGGGACAGACGCCTTTGCAAATGCTGGAGGCTGCGATGCCTTGGAGGAGGACTCGAAGGGTTGGGAACAATTGGCTGGATTATCTCGTGCTCCCACCCCGGTTCCCCCCCATCAAAATATTTTGCAGCATTCATGTGTTAGCCACGTGCCCAGGAGTGATTCACGGCTGGAGCCTGACAGTCAGGGGGAGGATTGGAACGGTGAAAGGAAAATACGAGAGACGAGGCGTTTTCAAGTGCGAGCACAGCTCCTCCATTCCAGGCTGGGTCAGGCATTTCGGGTCTGACCTTCCAAACACTCATTTGTGATCGGAATAATGGTGACCCCTCCCTTCAGCCCCCTGAATTCTGCCCAGAGCAGGATTTGGCAGGCTCGGCATCGCGCACGGCTCCGACACAAACGCACGATGACAAAAGAGACAACGCTGTGATTAAAAAAACAGCCATTAATAACACGAGAGGAGATAACAGACCCACAGAGTTCTACACAGTGTTCCTCCACATGTTGTTGACACATGAGGTAGGAAACTTTGAGCCTTTTTTTAATGAGCACCCTGGAGGCTAAAATTCAAGTGGAATAACAGCTCTCCTGTGCCTCCAGCCACCACTGTCTGGCAGGGCCAGGAGAGTTATTCCTGCCCACAGTCCTGGGCTCCTCAGCTGGAAAGTGCTTCCATAATGCTACCTGCAGGGCTTGGGATAGTTTTTTCCCTCGGTGTCCATCTTCCTTAAGCCCTGCAAACCCCTGGATTTTCTCTGTTGCCCAAATAAAAGCTGAGAGAGACAGTCCTGCCCGCATGGCTGAAGGCCAGGCAGCTGGAAACACACCTTTCAAAGGCTTGATGGCAAGTTCATGCATCGAGCAAGTCCAGGATAACACTTAAACTCCATGGTTTAGGAACCTGGATGATATCTTTTGTTCACTTTGGAGCTTGCTCCCACTAGGCTTTCTATTGTTGAGGAGTTTTTAGGACCTCAGAGAAAGACATTTAATCATTAGTTTGGATTGGAGCAAGGAAACAAAACACGGAATAAACGTAACATGCTCAGAAGCGAGCAGGAACACGCATCTGGGTGATTTACACTCTGGAAATTACAGAGAAATTCCTTTTCCCAGGAGCCCAGCACAGACAGAGGAACAACAGCGTGGCCCCAGGTGATGCAGGCACAGTCCCCAGGGCTGGCCCTCCTCCAGTGCCCAGCACAGCTCCCTGCGCTCACCAGGCTCACACTGGCTTAGCTTAAAATCATTTCCGATGGGAAGACGCAAATCTGGCTGCACCGTGAAGCAGCAGCAGCTGCACAACCCTTTGCATCATCTCCGTGGTGTTTATTTTTAAATGACACAAGTCTCCTCTACGAGGAAGCCAAAAAATCCATGTCCCTGCTACCAGCACTGCCTGGGCTTGGGAGGAAAGCAATCCCCCTGCAGGGATGTGCTTTTCTGCCTGAGGAATCCTGGCTTGCCTGTGCACTCAAAACACACCCTGACATCCCTGGGGATGCTCTGCAGCTCTTTACTCACACAGAGGAGGACATGCCTTTCACAGCACTAGGGTTTGGCTCCACATCTGGCCAGGACCTATCCAGCGGGCACCAGCACCAGGAAGGATTTTACAGGAATCTGCTGACCCCCAGGGAGGCAAATCTGGGACAGCAGTGCTGAGCTGGAACCCACTTGGATCCCAGGCCTTGGCAAAGAGGTGGCAAAGCAGAAAGAGGTACAGCAAGAGCAAAGCCCTCAGAGTCTGCTTCTTGCTCTGGATGAGCTGGATTCACACTCTCTCACATCCCTGGGGCTCCTCTGTCCGATGCTGGTGACCTGACCCAGTCTCGGAACACGGAACAAAGGTGGCTTCAAGAGCAGGAACTGGTTGGCCAGGAATCAGCACTGGGAGTTTTGCAACCAGCACATGGTATGGTTTATTTTGGCAAAGCTGTCTCTCCTGCTCCAGATGATCCCATCCTTCCTTTCCATGGTCGGATAGGCCTGCATTAGTTATTCTCATCAGCATGTCTTGCTCAGTTCCCTGCTGTTTGGCTTACAGCTAGAGAGGGAGGTGTTTGCACGGAGATAATGGACTGTCTTTCCCTCTAGGAATGGTTTATATCTTCCTAAACACACTCTCTATTTGCATTAAACATGATGCGCTCAGGAGTTTTCAGAATTGGTAAATAAACCTTTTAAGCATTTATGACGCTGGGCCATGACAAGCAGCACGGAGCCATCAATTATTCCAGCATCCACGATGGTGAGGGAGCCTCCCTGGCCATGTTTCACCCTCCCTGGCAGGAAAGGACAAGGTTTTGGGCATTTCCCTTGCTAGTGAGCCAGTCTCCTGAAATACGACATATTTCAGTCTGTCATGAAACCAGTCCCTTCCTTCATGTGCCTCTGAGTCACGTTGGTGACAGCGTTTATTTCAGGCTCACGACAAGGCAGCGGCGCAGCTCGGAACCCAAGAGGACATAAATTAGAGCCAGGCTTTGTCCCAGTACCTGGAATTGCCTTCTGTGCTGAGAGGAGCAATTGCCATGGTGAGCAGCATCCATCCCTCTTCCAGCACAGGGGAGGGTGAGGAGGATGTGACCTACTTTGATCACATCCCTGGCTGCTGTCATGAGGATGGCTGTCCCCACAGTGGGGCTTGGAAGGTGCCCCCACCTTTGGCAAAGGGAAAACGGGGAAATGAGGCTTCCCCTGACATCTCCCCACACTTGCCAGTTTGAAGCATGACACCAGAGGCACACATTCTCCATCAGCTGGGAAAAGCCCAAATCCTTCAACTTTGCTCTGGCCAAACTGGCAGATTTGGCTAATTCCTGTCAGGATGGAGCAGCCAAGGCAGCAGGCATTGTTCTGGCCACCTTCTCAAAAAACAGAGAGGTGCTTGCTCAGACACTCAGAATCTTATCAGTGGGAACCCTGGAATGGTTTGGGTTGGAAGGAACCTTAAAGCTCATCCAGTTCCACCCCCTGCCATGGGCAGGGACACCTTCCACTATCCCAGGTTGCTCCAAGTCCCATCCAACCCGGCCTTGGACACTTCCAGGGATGGGGCAGCCACAGCTTCTCTGGGCAACCTGTGTTTCCACATAAAACACTTCCTCATAAAAAATTTCTTCCTTATATCTAGTCTGAATCTCTCCTCCTTCTGTCTACCACATAATAAACCACATGAACTGGAAAACCACTCAGAGTGGTTCTGCACTATGGGGATGGACATGTCACGCCAGTGGGTTCACAGGAAGAAAGTGGGAGCGAGAGAAATCGGCAGCAGATCCTCTGGTTGGGACACGGACAGGACATGAAGCCAGGTTTGCACATCAGGTGCTGATTTATTCAACCAGAAAACTTCACAAGTCACAGCCTGAAATGCATCCCCAAAGGCCACATGGAGCAGGAGGAAAACCTGAAAATATTGTACTAAAAGAGAAGCTGAGCTTTCTAGGTCTTGCTGGGGGCATCTCTCACTGGCCCCCATCAAGTGTATTTTGTCATCCCTCTCCTCCAAACGAGGACAAAGACCTTGTCCAGCAAACTGGGTCGCTGCAGGGAGCAGCCCAGCAGTGCTCCCTTTGACTGATCCCAAAAACCAGCCTGGAAACTGGGGCTGATAAGCACAATTGGAGCAGAATTGGGCCAGGGGCCAGCAGGCAGCAAGGAAGCAGCAGTGGTACAGGCAACCAGGGTTTCGGTGACAACAGCCACCACTGCAAGGTGCCACAGTCACTGTGTGGGACGTTGATCCATCCCCCATGCCTGAGGTTTTGTTCCTCTTGGCTAAAGGAGGAAACGGGGATAAAAATCCATCCGGTGGTGCCCAGCAGCACACGATGCAACAAAAGATCTTGTTAATTTGAAAACAGCAACCTCAACGACACCGAAATCGTCCTGCCAATACCACGGGCAATTGTCAGCCCAGTCATCATCCTCACAGCTTCTTTTGCCAATAACGACTCTGCTTTTCTGACAGCACTGGGGTGTGTGTGTTATTTAGGTCAGCTGGGGGCTGTGGCAGCTTCTCCCCCTGCCTCACATCTGAGCTGTGAGGTTTCCTCATCTGGATGCCGTGGGCAGGAGGTGCTGTTGGCTCCCTGGGGCTTTTCCTGAACAGCCATCAGATATTTCTGGCACTGTGGCTCAGAGGGGGCATCAGCTCCATTAGGCCACGCTCAATTCCCATCACCAAACTTGGTCACCTCTGCACACAGGGCCATGTGGTTCTGGGATCGATGCCATTTACAGCACACTCATTTATGGTGCCAGCTCATAAAATTAAACAGGATTGAGCATAAGGTGAGAGGCACTACCTGGCAGTGACAAACAACACCTTTTCTGTGCAAAATCCCATCCCAGGATGGATTTATTTTCTTGGAAGCATCAGATCCAAGAGAGAAATCCACATGGGAGGCAATACCCGGAGTGTGACATCAGTGCAGGACTTGATGCCAGCCTGCAGCACGATGCCTCTGAGCCACTGCCAATGGCACTGCCTGGCACAGCCTCTGCAGGACTCACTCACACTGAGACAACATGGGTACCCCAACACCTGCAGCCCCCCAGTCAAGGTGTGCACGTGGGTGTTGCCTTTAAGCTCAGGCAAACATCCTGAGACCCGTCAGGTGAGAGGCTCAGAAGGTCCCTGTGTACCTGCCCAGGGGTGGGGAGTGTGCCAGGGTGCGACAAAGGCAGTGCAGGAGGGTTTGGAGGCAGTGCCAGTGGCTACTTGTGAATAAACTCATGCAGGGAAAGATACCAACAACATGGTGAGAGAGGAGAGAGTGATACTGGATGCAAGTCTGGAGGACAGTGAAGGTTGTCACGTCCCATGTCACACAGATAACAGTCACAAACTGCACGCAGTGCAGATAGTTCAAAAGTTCAGGAATTGTTTTCACAGATAAGAGCCTCAGTGATGGAAGTTCCTTGCTTCTTGCAGAAAGAAACTGCTGTAATGAAAATAATCATTGCACCAAAGCAATTAAGGATGCTTGTCTTGTGCACTTGACTAAGCAGGTCCCCCCTGGTCACAGGTCAGTCTGGATTGCAAGCTAAGGCTGATAATGAAGCTGAGAGCTGGGAAGCATCTAATTGCTTAATTGAGCACAAATACATTCCTCTTCTTACACGCAAGGTATCCTTTTGGAGCCAAACTGGAACGAGAGTATCAGGGTGCTGGGCTGAGGAAGGACCACAGCACAGACCCTGTGTGGGGCGGACGGTGAAGCAGCCACACATCCTGGCTCCCAGGTGCTGTCAGCCAAATTGCCAACCCACTCCCAAAGTTCTGTCTCCTCTGCCCTCCCCTCCTCCACCCCCAGCTCAGAGCCTTTCAAAAATTCAGCTGCAAAAAGGAAGCAGGCTTTTAAAACCAAAAGAAACATCCCCTGGGCTCCTCATCGCTCCCTGGCAGCCCCCACCCACGTAACAAGTCCCCAGAGCAGGAAGAGAGGAGTTTTAAAGGCTGGATTACAGCACTGAGGGTGGAGGGACCCCTGAGGCTGCCTTTTTGCTCACTACCAGCAGCTCTCACGCTCTGCACAAGCAACTCTGGCCACCATGTGCAGCACAGCCCACATCAAGGGACTGTCTCCGAGGGGCTGAGGAGCAGAAAACCTGCTCCAGTCCAAGTGACTCAGAGAATAAAATAAAGGGAAAAGCAAAATAGCAAGAGCAGGTGAGAAGTGTCTCTCCCAGCATCACTGGCCACTGAGATGACAGTGACTGTGTCATATGAAGCCATGGTCAGCAGAACCCTGGGCTGGACCTGGCTGCTATCGTCATGCAAGGGTAAGGGGCAGGATGAATCCTTCCCAAGCAGCAAAAGCTCTCCAGGCTGGAGCAACAAGCCTTGGGCAGCCCTGGAGGGCTCACTAAGCTGGGAATGGAGGCAGCGAGTCTCTCAGGTGTGTTTTGGAATAACTCCAGCATTTGCTGCTCTGATAATCACCCTGAAGCCATCCCCTCCCTCCCACAGTTAAAGGCTTGCCTTGCCTGAAGAGCCTCTAAAGCCTGCTAACCATCACTCAGGCCAACTTCAGCACGAAGGAAACTGAAGGGAATAACCCAACCACGTGGAAACATCTGGGCAAAAGAAACTTTCCATTGCAGTAATTTGAAAGGCTTTGGCCCATTGGGATGGGCTGGCATCTCATCTGTGCTCTGCTGGGGCTGAGCTGCCCTGTCTTCTAGAGCCTCTTCTCCAAACCCAAGGTCCCGATGGGGCTTTTCCAGCCCCCTGGATTGACCTTGCTGCTTCCTTCAGGGCTGCACAGGCAGAGCCAAACTCAGTGAGTCCCACAGCCCTCATACACTCATGACACAGAGCAGAGTGCCAATGCCAGCCCTGGTAGGGCTCCGAGGGCTCTGCAGGGGCAAAGTGTGATGCAGTGCCAGGACACATGAGGCCACTTTGGCTCTCCCAGCAGTTCCCCCTCAGTGCCTCACTGTGACCCGAGAGCCTTGCTGACCCAGGAGCCAGCAGGACCACAGGTAATGGAGATTGTCCCTCCACCAGCCGTGTTTTTAATTAAAGGCAAGGACAAGGCTTTGCATTGCTTCCCAGACAACAAGTGACTATGTAATTTGTGCAAGAGACTGTCGAGACATTCCCCAGCAAAATCCAAGCCTGCTGTGTCACTAAGACATCAGCAGCACATACACATGCCCTCTGCATTCGATTATAGCCTTGTTCACTGCAAGCTTTCTTTCAGTTTCTGCCATCAGCAGTAGCTGGGACAAACAGAAGGGCAAGGGCAGGTCCTGGTGTCATTTCCAGGAAAGCAGAGCTCTTAAATACATGTGCAAATTCCAACCTGAGAACTCTGCGCCTGGGAAATTACCCAGAGTACTAAACAACCCATTAGCTCTGACCCTGGTATAATTGAATCTGGGAATTTAGTGAGTCTGTCTCTCCTAACAGCGGTGGAGATAAAGCCTACCAGATCGCAGATAAATTGCTGGCATTGAGGAAAACTTCTGCAGTAAAACCTCTTTGCTGCACTGGGAACGTTAAAGGACATATTCCCATGGAGTTTGGTGTATCAGTCATACAATACTATTAGCTAGCACAGGTAGTGTTTAGAGATAGCAGATAACAGTTTCAAGAGACTGCTTGTGAAGTGCACAGGTAATCCTGCTCTTCTGCACAGGAAACTGTGGCTTCTTAAAAGCAGGTTTAATTTTGTTGATGATTTTTACAAGAAAATTAAAAAATTCTGCTGTTACATATGATCCATCCTGTGTAAACAGCTCTCCTGCCACCTCGGCTGCTCACAGGAGAGGGGAAACATCCCCAGGGAGCAGAGCAAGGTAACCTGTGACACTTAACAATCGGTGAAACTGATGGGTTTGGCCATGCTGCTGCATCCCTCATCTTTATTACAAAGCCTGGAATAAATCTGCTGCTGGCTGAAGTTATCCAACCATGGAAAAGCAATACGCTGGGGCTGGATTTAACACTGCTGAGAAAATGTCCCTTTTTCCCCCCCCACTCTACAGGGGCATTTCTTTCCATGGATATAGAGCAGCAGGATGAGCTCCTTACCAGTGGCTCCGCACACAGTTCAGCACCAGGATCACAGTGCCCAGGCAGTAACAGGCAGCATGCGGAGAGCCAAAGACTTGGCTGAGCGCTCGTGTTTTGTGCTCCCATCTGGCTACCTGGAGAGACAAGGGAAAACAAAGTGGGTGGTTGGGGTGCCTGGAACACGCTGCCCCAGGAGCACAAATCCCACAGCCTTGGCCTCGCATGTTCAGGACACTTTGTCTGTGGGGCTTTGTGCAAGAAACAAGCGGAGGCCAAAGATGGGACATTGCTGAACCAAGCCTGGGGATGGGAGCTCCTTCTCCCGCCCATGCCAGACCCTGCTTGCATTGCATATGCCCTTGCACACAAGGACAGCCAGCAGCACCAAGGCACAGGCTCATGAAAAAAAAACCAAGCCAAAAAATACCCTACACATCAGTTTTGGGGAATACGAGGCTTGGGCATGTGTCCAACAAGGCTGAGAGCATTGTTAAGGCTGTCCCCTGGCCACGAAAAACAAGAGGTCCCTGCCACGGATCCAAATACTGCCCTCCTGAATGAAAAACAGATCCCTGAATAGGAAATGCAACACAGGGACACTCAGCTCTCATTTTCTGGGCTGTGTCACCTCCCACATCCAATCTCAGGGACCACACCTGCCAGGAACAACCCCTTTCTGCACACATCCAGGGAAGTTTGCAAGCCCTCCCTCAAGCTTCCCCAAGACAAAATCTGCCAGCCTTGCCCAGAGAACTGCTTCCACTTGTACCAGTTGAACCAGCTTAGCCTTCATCAGCACCCAGCAATTGTAGCCATTAAGGTTTATTCTGCCCTCCTCATCCATCCCAGCCCAGCAGTGACAGCCCAGGACTCACATCCACATGCAGCATCCCTGGGGAGGCGTTAGCATCCTTCACAGCACACGTTTCCCTGGCTCCCATGTTCAGCTCCCTGTTCTGCAGATGCTGATGGGCCCCTGCCCAAACCACCCCACAGATGAGGAGATGCCCTCTCACCCTGGGAGGCTGCTGCACGCAGGTGGCTGGAGCTGCTCCCAAAGTTTGCAGGACCAGATCCACCCCAGTCATCAAATCCAGGCCCGGCACTCCCGGATGATAAAAATCCTTACAGCTACTTTATTCTCTACCTTTCCTGCATCCCTCGGAAAGCTGTCGCTATATTTATCGCCCCTCTTAGGCTCCATTTTCAGGCGCCAAGCCGGAGGTTTGGATCAGACATCAGACCTGAAATTCCAGCCAAGGAGAGAGAGCACACCTGGGCAATGAAGCAGGAAGTGGGAGTCAGCAGAACATCTCGGCACCAATTTGCTTCTCAGACATGGCTGGCACTTGATTAGCTTCAAACGCACTTCACTCCCTCGCATGAAGCCTGGGCAGCTTTTGGGGGCACCTGCAACCCAGCTCTTCATCTACTCTAAATGTATCTGGTAATTTATTGGTTCAATTTGAGCAGAAAAAGGCAGCTTTGCAGGTCTCGCTTTCTTCCCAGGCTGATGCAGGAGCACAAAGTGCTGCTGGTGGAGGGGGACTGCTGGCTTCAGGAGGGGGGAACGATGAAAACCTCTGATAAGCAGGGGCACTGATTTCACATGCTGAGAGCTGATTCAATTAGTTATGCAATGATTGCTCTGAAATTACAAATCCACTCATGACAGAGAGAGCTGCTTCGCTGCCTTTTTCTGGCTGGTATAAATAGTTTGTATTCTAAATTGAATTTAAAACACTGTGCGTCACGCTGCTGCTAAAATCGGAGCTGATGTTTGAGTGCTGAGAGAGTGGAAAAAGAAATATAAGGTGCATTACCACCTTTGGGAAGTAAAAAGAAGTGACCATACAGGTGACTGAGTCACAGATGGAAAAATGCAGCCACGTGCCAGTTATCTGTACCAGCTTCCTAATTCCCTGGAAATTATTCTGGCAGCGTTTGCATGGATGGCAGCTCCTGGCTCACTCAGGGAGCTTTGAAGAGCATCTCAGCGGCGGCACAGCTGAAGGAGAAGGCAGAGCCGCTGGGATCAGAGGGAAGAGCTGGTGTGTGCTGCTGGGAGCCATGGAGGCGGTCACTGTAATTACCCTCGCCTTTAGAAAGGCACATCTGGGCACCGATGCCGGCATGAGGGGCCGTGTTTCCGAGCCCTTCAGGCAGCAGCTGCCACGGCTGCGATGGGATCACTCCCAGCACAGCCCAGTTTGTGCTGCATCACACAGCTGGGACTGAGATGCCAACTCTTATTTAGCTGTCACAGCCTTCAGATGGGACCCCAGGCTCCTTTTTGAGCCCACTCAGGAGCCATCCTGAGCAAAGCGGAGCAGGAGCTGGAAGCAGCGGCACCCACCGGGCCCCGCGGCGATATTTCAGTAACAATTAATTAGTTCCGGTTCTGGTTCTATTCCTTGAACAACTAATTAGTTCTGGCTTGGTTCTAATTTTCTAATTTTAGTCATTTCGAGCTAATAGTAGCACTCGATCGACCCACAGCTAAGCGGTTGCCTGGTTTTATAAAGTCATGAGCCGACGCATTATTATTTACTGTGTGACGGATGCAAAATGCTTCCAGCATCCTCCATGGCTGTGTGTGGGACAGAGCAGGGCTGAGACCAGCAGCTTCCCAGGAGGCTGCACCCATTCCTGGTGTGCTGTTTGCCCTCTCAGCTGAGGCAGGCACTGTGCTGACCATGGGCAGCATCAGGAAGAAAAGACCCATGTCGGGGCTGTGTGTCCTGGAAAGGGATGGAGAGGAGCATTTTTATTTTTCTTCCAACTCCAAGCTTGGAAATGGAGTTAATACAAAGTTTCCTCACTTACCCAAGGGTCAAAGCAATAGAAAAAATTCCTTTTCCAAAGCTCCCAGCACTCTGCTTTCACTTTAGGATACTTGGTGAGGGCTGCAAGTAATTTTTTTTAATGTTTCCCCCAATGCTCATTATTGAAATAAATCAACGAGCGGATGTGGCTGCAAAGCCAGAGATGCTCTTGGGTCCCATGTTCTGCCTTTGGCAGGCCGTTCCGGGGGCAGGCTCAGCTGGCTGATGTTCCCAGGGAATTGCTTCCTTCTAGATGTAAATTTGGGGCTGATTTCTACGTAACCGATCCAAGACATTTCCCCAACCACTCGGGGAAGTGCGTAAACAAAAATGAAAGCACCGGCACACATCCCCAGTGCCTGCCCTGATGGAAAATGGAAATGCTCTGAGTTTCCTTCTCTTTTTTTGGGCAGGCAAACCACAAGCCACCTCGAGAAAGGCCACAAATAACCATTCAAAAAGCAATTTCATCTCACGAACCTGCCTCTGCAGTGATCAACGGGAAATGCTCTTTCCAGCTCTGTGTGCATGGCAGACCATGGCCTCTCATTAATATTTAGTATTTGTTTGAAGGAAATTGATTCTTTTTGTCTGCCATCCAGGGAAGCTGCCTTCTGAACACGCTACATTTTAATTGCTCAGTCCCAGCTCTGAATTAGAGCCTTTGTGCTGTTTCATGTGACTCCATTGCTATATCTGGCTCACCCCAGAGATGGGCAACGAAACCAGATAGCCCAAAGGCTCAGGACAAAGGGACACCTTGCATCTCGATGCAAATCAGTCATTTTATGTCCTCACATTGCCCCATCACCATGGTACCCAAAGAAAAACACGCAGAACTGGTGAATTTAGCCTTGTGGCACTCCTGGGAGGCTGGGATGGGTTAGCAGCTCCCCTCAGACCAAGGGAAACCGAGGCACGGGAGGGTTGAAGTGAGTGGCTGCTTCCCAGCTCTCCAGGGAGCAAGGTAGAGGGGCTGGATCCACATCCTGCAAAGTCCTGGACCCACCATCCACCTGAGATGCTCTGCACATTTCTTGGGATGCCCTTGCCCTGGACAAACTGTTGGCATGAAAATATTCAGTGTCCAAGTCTGGGTTGGAGAAAAGATGACAGTGAACAGGATGTCCTCCATTCATATACCCATCTCACGGTATCTGACAGCATGAAGGATTTTGCCCTATCCCAGGAAGCAACCTGCTGAGGGGTCCAAAAGTCAGAAATTCCATGAAAAGTCCAGAGGAAGAACAATCAGCTCTCCAGGGTACATTTGAGCCCCAGTCCCAAGAGGATGCACGTGCATAGGGCGAGCCCTGGATATATGGATGATCCAGTCCCAACTCAGTAAAAACCTTCAGAAAAAATCAAACTGAGCAAATTTATTTTCATGGAGTCACGGAGTGGTTTGTATCGGAAGGGACCTTAAGCTCATCTCATTCCACCCCCTGCCATGTGCAAAGACATCTTCCACCAGACCAGGCTGCTCCAAGCCCCATCCAACCTGGCCTCGGACCCTCCCAGGGATGTGGCAGCCACAGCTTCTCTGGGCAACCTGTGCCAGGGCCTCACCCTCCTTATAGTGAGGAGTTTCTTCCAACAGAATAAATTTCTCCTTCAGTCTGACCTCTCCTAGGCCAGCCATGGGGTAAGCTCTCCCGTGGGGTGCTAGCGCAGGAGAATCCCTGACTCTGGGCTTAGGTGGCTCCATGTGAGCATCTCCCACTGGGAAAGACGTGCCCCAGCTGGCTCATGACCTGCTGAAAGAGCAGGAAACCTGATATTACCCTTATTTCACCCATAGAGACTAGAAGCATCGACCTGTTCCTGTTATGAAAAATCCATTTTTCCTTTCTGATTCCCTGTAATCCCTCATTAAAGCATAAGGACGTTCCCTGCTCTCTGTCACCATTTGGATGCTGGAAAACGACCCTGCTCACAGCCATTACATTTATCTAAAGACAGGGAGGAAAAAGACAGACCTGAGCACCCAGACCTTGGCTGTGGTGCTCCCAGGAGCAGGCAGGGAAGCAGAGCTGGCTGGAATGGAAATGCAAGCACTGGGGCTGGCTGACCTTTGCCAAATACCAGAGGAGCCAGCCTTTCTGGCTGTCCCAAGTGGCTGTGGAGGAAATGAGTATGGCCTGACCTTATCCCTCCTAACTCAATGCTTGAGCCCTGCTGCAGCCAGCAGCACCCAGTGCAGACAGTCCAGTGCCAAAGGGAAGCACCAAAAGCACCAGGTGAACACTGTGGCCAGGCTGAAAGCCTGCATCCCTTTGTCTGAGTGTGTTCCTCCTAGGTGAGAAAAATTCTGTGTTTCCAGGAGGTTGCAAACCTTAGGAGAGACAGGAGGGGAAACTGCAGGGCTGGTCCTGGGGAGGATCGTGCACAGCAGCCCCAAGGGATGTGTGGGGGCTGTTCCTGCAGCTCGCCAGGACAGCACTGAGCCTCTGGCACAGGAATGACACCACCTGAGGCTGGCATGTGCCCATGTGCAGCCACATCAGCCCACCCCAGCACCAGGCACAGGCTTTCCAAAGGCATGTGCAGAAAATGCCCCGGGGACCTGCGTGCCACTGGCAGCAGGAACATGATTAGCAGGAGCTCTGGGCAGCGAAGGCAGGAGAAAAAGAACAGAACAAACCACGGTTTTAATTTGTACAAGCTGGTAATTATAGTTGCTATCTGTCTGAAATCTCTATTGAGTTTATTTAAATATGTTCTCCGTGAAGGCCATTCAGACAGGAATTATCAAGGTGTTGCAGCAGAGGAGATAATGCCATGCAGTTTTCAACAGATCAAGGGCTGATTAGGAGGAATTAATTAGCTGCTTAAACAGTCCTTGACTCGCTGCAGCAATTAGCCGTCACCTCCCTGCAGTCACGTTCCTGGCACAGCGGTGCTGCCAATACGAAGCACAGAACTTCTTCCCCATGTGCTGGTGTGAGCACCAGGCCAGCCCTGGGTGGGCACATGGCGCTGGGAAGGGACCCTAAACCCACGAGGGCTCCAAAGCCACCCCGTGGGCAGGGCCTAGCAAACAGGCAGGGGTGAGCTGGGCTGTGGGGACTCCCGTGTGCCCACTCCAGTGGCCATCACCGGTTGGTGATTCCCAGCACGAGGCAGACGAGTGTCTTCCCTCCTCCAGCCTTTAGCAGGCCAGTCCCTCAGGCATTCCCCATCCACCACCTCTTCTGTGCTATGAACCACCAGTTCTCAGCTGCACTCCTCCACCGGGGCCAGCAGATCACCCAGCAGCCTTTATCCCATGTGCCATCACTTGCTGTCCCTGAGGTAGGGTGGGAGCATCACCCCTCACCTCTGCAAGCACTAACCCATGGAAAGCTGACACTGCAGAGCTAGAGACTGAGCCATCCCCACTGGACACTCTCCGGGAGGAGAAGCTGGCACTTGGAGTGACCAGGAGACCACCATGAGGCTCTGAGCCCCTCCTGCCAGCACAGTGCCTTGCGGGAGCTGGTCACAGCTGCCAAGCTCCTGCCAGCATCCCAGCGGGCTCCACTTTGCTTAGCTGCTTCCTGCCTGCACTAGGAAAAACTGTGGCAGCTTTGGACTACCAGATCCAGAGACCGAGTTACTTCTCTAAAGGTTTCTCAACTCACAGGCTCTCCATTACAGAGAACCATGAGATGGTAATGCAGCCTGAAAGCTTTTTAGCAAATGATTAAAGCCTTGTGAAGTTCCCCCACCAAGTACTGGAGCAGCAGCTTCCAGTTCATGCAACTAAAACGCTGAAGCGATATGAGAAGAGACAAGCACCATCTTAATGGTTTCATGTGAGCTGTGAGGCAAAGCAGGTGGGGGACTGTGTCCATGGAGCTTGTAAAGGCTTTTTCACGGTAACACCCCAAGAAAAGATGGACCCAGAGATGGTTTGATGGTGAACAACAGGTGTTGGGGACAACAGGTGACAGTCTGTGCCCATGCATGTGGAGCCAGAGCATGGCAGAGACTCCTGGCAGAGCCTGGAGGCTCCAAGCACCCTGGTCTGAGGGCTGGAAAGTCCCAAGAGATGGGGATGCGCTGGCTCATCCAGGTCTCCCCAGCAAGCTACACCAGTTAAGTTTTTCCCCTTTCCCATTCCCTCACTGGTGTGATGGCAATAACAGCTGTCAGCGAGCCACAGCTGAGCAGCACAGCTCAGCTCCTCCACATCTGCCAAAGGCTTTCAGTTTGGAAAGGAAGGCGTCGATTTGACGCAAGGAAGATTTTTCCATTGCCTTTCACGGGCTCTGGATGGAGGGGGTTGTTGTTTATTCCAGCCAAAAGAAACAGGAGCGGGATTTTGGAGAGACAAGGCGATGTGTGGACTGGCTGTGCAAGGACACTGAGGTGTGGAACAGCCAGCTGGAACACTGGGGCTGCACACCCAGGTGACAAAGAGCTGCACAGAGGCAAAAACCACGTTTGCAGGCTCTCACAGTGGAACAGGAGATTCGGAACACACAAAGGGCTTCAAAAAAAAGGAGAACATCCAAGGGGCTGAAGAAGAGAACTACCTACAAGCAGAGAGCAAGGCAGGCTGCTTTCCAAAACCAAAAAGCTGCAGTGAGACGAGACAGCATGACAAACCCTCACTGCGTACAGTGCCCATCACCCAAACCAGCAAATTAAGAGGATGAAACACAAGCTGGAGTGCCTCTTCTAGTAACTCTTTCCTCATGAATGCTGCCAGTGAGGAGGTCAACAGGGTCCAGTCTGAGCATTTTGACACAGGGAAAAGAGTAAAGTGACTCCACTTCTTTAGAAGTGGAAGGATATTAAAGAAACCCAGCCTGCCTCCACCATGTTTAGCCCAGAAAACAACCCTCCCTGCACCCATGCCTAGTTAAAGTAACCGGACTGAAACGGCACAGGTCACCTCAGCTAACAGCCTTGGGTTGGGGAAACAAAACAAGCCTGCAGCTAAACAGATAAGGGTTTCATAAAGACTAGGTACGCTTTACCTCAAAGTTATCCCTCGAGATTACCTCCATACGAGCCTTTACCTTGAATCCACTCATGATAAACAGTGAGATAAAAAATTTCATTTCTCTAATAGTGTTTATGTGATTTGTCAAAGCGGGATCTCATTAGCTGGCTGCAATGAAAACAAGCCCTTGCTTAATGTACACCAAGGCAGCCCAGGTCCATCGATGTTCCATGAGCCACATCCTCTGCTCTTCAATAAAAACAAAAATGAAACGGAATATGGGCTGTATTTGCTAGCAATTTCCAACACAAAATCCGAACAGTTCCTCCTCAAAGCAAAGAGCTCATGATTTATGTCCAAAGAGCTGGAAGCTGAAGGCAGGTGATTCAATAACCCAGAATGAGCTGCGTTAATTAATTCTGAGAGTGGGCATGGGGAGCCTGTATGAGCAGCTCCCTGAGTGAAAGGGAAGGGTGATGTGCTCCCACCACAGGGAATCAGGCTGCACAGCCCAACCCGACTTTCCCAGCCAGCAAATCCCATGGAAAAAGTATTTGTGAAATAATGATTTCTCCAGAGCGCAGCATGGGATGGGGAAGGACCTTTCTAGTCCCAGCCTGGGATGTGGAAGGGATGGCCAAACAGTGGGAGGGACACGGGCTGCATGAGGGAATGGGGAGCAGCTGAGACACACCCAGCTCCTCTAAACCATGAACACAACCAAATAAAATAATCTCCTGAGATTAGGGAAAGGCGGAAGCTGCCCCTACACAAATATGTGGGGCTCTGCTGGAGTTCAGAGGGAAGGTAAGTACTGCCAGATGAGCATCTCGTGAGCAGGATGGTGAAGCATTTTGCTGGATTTCTTCTTCCATGCCCAGATGACTTGGCCCACACACAGCTTCCTACTGCACACAGTTCCCATCCAGAAAACCACAAGCCTCATATTTTCACACATTTCTCTGAATGTGAGTGTTTTCCTTGGGGCAAACAGACTGGATTTTGCTCAGGCAGCCCATAGCAGGCACTTTCACAAACAAACCAGAAGCAAAGGTGTGTGCCAGTCTCTTGAGTGACTGAGAACATTCTGCCCACCTCACATCCTGTATTTGCTTGGGTTGTTTTCCTGTTGCTCGTACACATGCAGCCCTAAATAAAGCAAAGCTGAGGAAGTGCCTGAAGTGTTCTACACAGCTGCTTTCACCGAACCAGGCCGTCTACCCAACAGACCCATTTTCAAACAAAGCGATCCAACAATAGCACTGATGATGTTTGAACTGGCACGGATTTAGGAAGACAAGCTCTTTGCTGCACCACACTGTCAGCAAGCACTCAGTACAAATGCCACGTTACAAGATAAACATCTCACCTTTTTTTTTAAGACTCCCCTTTTACTTTCGCGCCTCTGTTTGGTTGCGTTATTTCCAAATGAGGCCCTGGATCCCAGTGGATCACAGTGCTGAGGTCAAGTCCCTCTGAATTTGCTTCAGCGCCTTGGGTTTGGTTTTAAATGTGGGGATAAAGCTTTATCTGCCTCACAAAGCATCTATTCTGCTCTTCAAAGCTTTCCAGTGCTGCTGCAAACCTCTAGTTCCAGTTGCTGTCACCACTGCAAATAAGGTCAGCCTGATTAAAAACCAGTTATTCTAGGTGGAATGAAAATGCTCAATCTTTAGCCAGTGCATGCTATGTAAGAAATATCCTGTTCCTGAACTGAAACAAGCCTTCACGGGCTCCAGGTAAAAGGAGATTGAGGTCACCTAACAACTGACATTACTTGCAGCCTCTGATTCATTGCAAAAAGACCGTGTAAAGGTATACTGGAGATGTCAGCTAAACCAGGTGCTTTTTTCTCTCCTGTATGACCTGTATTTAATTGCAGATACAGCTTCAGGTACCACTGTGAGCAGCCAGTGTCCCCAGCCAGCTCAACCTGCAGATGTGACACTGCCTGCAACCAAAAACTGGGGCTGGAGGCTGCAATATTTCAATTCAGGCAATTACTCAAGGAGCTGTGGCCCATGGGAGTGAAAATACTCTGGCTCTGTTGTCTTAAAGATTAAGTCAGAAGCTCCAATTCACCCAATGTATGAGTAAGAAGGAGCTGGCAGGAGAGAAAGGGATGGAGAAAGGCTGTGGGTGACAGCAAGCAGCAGCCTCTTGAGACACAAACACATCAGCACACAAGCACCCAGACCCATGCAGAGGAAGATAAAGCAGCCGAGCCATCCCAGCACTGCCTGGATCCTGTGGTTTGATGTGAAGGTTTTCAGGCCTGGGCATCATCTTTGCAGTTTGCTCTTGTTAATAGGTTTGCTTGGATTCCAGCTCAGCCCAGCTCATTAGCCACGCTGCCGAATCCCACACTAATTCTGCATCCCTTCTACTGCTACAGATAAATAATAAAATTGCCTCCACGCAGGGGTTGTTTTCTTCCTCTCTCCCCCTAATGCAGGTCTGGTAGCATCTCATGTATCTGTTAACGAAGTCCATAATATCCAGAGTTTCTCAGCAAGTAAAAATTACAGTCATTAGGCAGTGAGTGATGAGAGACAGAAACACCATTTCTGCCCGGGCTGGCAGTTACAGTACAACAAGTACACGTCCCGGAGAGTCGAGCCTCGCTCTCCTGTAACGTGGTACCCAATGTTCTTCATTAGCACCTGTCTTTAATACAGCAAGGCAGCGTCCTGCAGCAGGTCACAATTACACACAACAATTAATTCAGGGAGAAACAATGACAGGCATCACAGAGGAACACTTTGCAGTGAGGTGGTAAAAAGATGAAGTGGAAGAGGAATAGGAACATTTTGAAGCCCTGCCTGAAACAAAAACCAGTGGAGGCACAAGTGACAGCATGCCAGAGGAGCCATGGCTAGTTTCCTTGTACACAACATTGTAATTTTTGCTTTAAATAGAAAAGAAAAAACACAACAATTACTCTTTTGGTCATAATACCCCAGTGACCAGGACCAGCAGGCTCAGACCAGGACTTCTTGTGCCATTTACAAACAACACACAAAGCCGACTCGGCTTCTCCCAGAGCTGCAGCCGCTCTCTTGCTGCCCTTTTGTGAAATTAGGGTCTAATTCTCTGGAATAAGTCTGCTAATAAGGACTCCCAACACACCCATCCTCTGGACAGTGTGTACCCGCTCATCGTTCCCCCAGGAGCTGTGATGGGAGGGGGACAGGGAAGGGGGGAGAAAAAAATAAATCCACCTCAGAGAGCACAAAATGCAGGAGAAATCCAATACTCCTTCACAGAGAAGTGAGAGGTTGTTGGAATAGAGGTACTGGTTGCACTGGCCACGCTCAGCAAAGCACTGATTTCGTCTGGAAGGGCCTCCTGTCCTCTCCCTGCTGGACAGATCATGTTCCAGGCTCTGTGTTAAGCCTCCCCTGGGAACATTTCCCACGGCACCGAGGACACGCATGTTTGCGAAGCTGCCGTCGTGGCAGCAACAATAGAGAGGGACAGTGTGATCTTTATGTAACGCGGGCTCTGTTCCCTTCTGCCTGGGGATGAGATGTTCAACATAGAGGCACAACAAGTAGTAACAACCTGAAGGGTTAAACACAACCACCAGACCCCTCGGCCTTGCTGGTGTCAGCACTGGGGTTCCCCTGGGTGTGGATGGGTGTAACCACGTGCCCCACAGTATTTGTTCATCTGTTCAATGCAAGAAACATAACCTGAAAGCATAGTGAAAACTCAGTCATCCTCAGATCCTGTGACCCACATCCCAGGGGAGCTCCTTCCCCCTCCTGCAGTCTCAAAGCCCAGTGCTGGGATACAGATACCAGCCCCGCATCCAGTGCTCAAGGCTTTTTGCTCCACAAATTCTACTAGAGGCCTGCACAGAGGTGGAGGAGGGAGGCTGAGAAAGTCCTTCCAGATATGGATCTACTCACATCCGCACCAGTGACCAAAGCTTAATGGATACAGGAAGAAAAGTAATGCTCCTCTGTTGGGCAATGCGCTCGCTTTGGCTTCCGAGTACATCAGTCTCTGGAAAACTATTGTACAACAAAATCTCAAAATGAAACTAATTCATTGCTGCTCTCCAGCCTTGGGAATGAAATGAGTAAGTCTGCAGTCATTACAACAATGTCCTGATAAAAATAAACAGGAAAGGGCACTTAGTAGGAATGCTTCATAGTTAAAAATACAGTACCTCATCTGAGGTCATTCCGTTTTTTATAGGAACAGGCATGCATGTCTCAAAGTGATCAGAATTGGTATTGCTTCCTGTTATGGATGTACACCTCAGTCACAGACAGATGGACAAGGTTCTTCTTCCCAGCCCAAAATCCTCCCTGGGGTGATGCAGATTGAGCATCTGCTATTGGGCTGACAGCTCTGAGGGAAGAGGCAGGAATCAGAACACCTGACTACATGGGGGGATTTGGGGTTAGTCTTCTTTTCACTCAACAAGACTGACAAGGAGGATGCCCAACTTCTTCTATCGAAAAGGTGCAAAGAAGTGGTTCAAGCCAGAGGTGGTCAAGCTGAGCACCACGCAGGCACAGAGATGATGCTGGACAAAGGGCAGAAGGCGAGAAAAGTGGGCAGAAGAAGTACTGTAAAGGATCATAAAAGCTGCATGTACACTTTCCTTCACAGAAAATGGCTTTGTGCTTTTATGGCAAGGAGCTGCTACAATTACAGCTTCTTTTATAAGCGAAGCAGAAACCAGATAATGAGCAAACCTCCCACCGCACAAAGGAGGTGACGAAGGCGTTCTGGGAGCCCTGACCATCAGGCTTCCCTGCAACAGCCAAAAGCACAGAAAATTGCTAAAACCCATCTCCATTTCACCCTCTTCAGGGCTGTGAGCTGCTCATAGCCTTTTTCTTCTCCAAAGTACAAAAAGGATCACACCAAAAATGATTGTGCCTACACAGATAGCAAGCGAAAACCCTTCAGCCAGACAAAGCAGAGCTTGCACATGCTGACCTCCAGAACGAGTCCACGGCTGCATCATCCCTGGTCTGGAGGAGTAAAAAAGGGAACAAAAAAAGGTTTCACAAAGAAAAAAACCAAGCAGGATATTGTCCAATCCAGGTGAGTTTGTACTTCACCACAGAGGTTCATGATTTCAATGACACATAGGAAAATCAAGAGTTCCCACCAGTCTTCCTCTCCTTGACCTCAAGATCCACTGAGAGAGCAGGGCAGTTTGATGAAGCCACGTGCAGGTATAAAAGCCTGGGGCTTCCAGCTTTTCTGGAAACCAAGTTTTTAATTTCCTAAGAAAATTGCCCCTCATTCCTGCATGGGAGAAAGCACAGAAGTTCAGATGGCTTGGTAGGGAAAAGGAAAATTTAGGCAGCGGCTCCACAGCCCTTTCCCTGGGCTGGGGTCACCCTCCAAAATCAAAACCCCTTGCTCTGTACAGTCAGTGCACTGCTGCTCCAATCCCTCTGCCACATACCCACCAACACCACGGTGCAGGCACACTCTTGTGTCCACAGCTCGTCCTCAACGAGCAAAATACATCAGCACCAGCTTCCAAAAATCAACTGTTTCTCCATGGGTTTGGGCACAGGGTTTTTAAAGCTTTCTCAGGATCCCTTAGGAAGGGGAATGACAGGACCCTGATGCAGGCATGCAGCCTGGGAGGCTGCACATACTTGTTTGCTTTAACTAAGATGAAGCTCCTAATATTTACAAGGAACCCATGTCTGACAAGCACTGCTGTGATCGGGCTGCTGAACTATCTGGTGCCACACTCAGGAGAGCAGGGATGTGGGATGCTCCTGCCAAGAACCATTTCCAGTTGCACATATCACTGGGGTCATTATACAGGTGAAAAACACACAGAGGGTTTTGCTTTAGTGATTTACTAATCTACTTTCCCATCCATTTGCTGCTGCCACGTGAGCAACTGGAGATAAGTGTCCCCTTGGAGTTCATCCAGGAGGGAAAAAATAGGGAAAACAAGGTGGCATTTTCTTTGGGGTGCCACCAGCCTGTCACAAACCAGATTCAGCACCCCCACCATGAAACCTCAAGGCCTCCCTCCCCACCATGACTCTCCAGATATGTAGAAGATGCAACTGCATCGTGATGGAAGTGTGGCAGCGGAGCTTACGGAAATAACCTCCCAAGAGCACCCAGCACACTGTGTGTCTGCGTTTCTCCATCAAAACAGCCTATTTTGGGAGATCCCATCCTTCTGGGAACTGGGCAGGCTTCTGCTAAACAGCCTGTGCCACGGCACAGCTGGAATACACCCGGCTCATGTCTGTGACTGTGGCAGGCACACAGCACAGGAAGGTCCTGTCCAGCCCCTGCATCGCTGACGTTCCAGAGGTGGCTGTGGGTTTCTCCCCTCGGGGTTCCAGCAGCTCCCAGTCCCCAGGCTATGCACAAACACTGCCAAAGCCCAGGGCCACACAGGAGGAGCTGCCTCTTGCACGCCTCCCGGTCTGGGTAGACAAAACCACTTTCTTTTTTGCTTCCAGCTGCACTTCTTCCCTTGTCCCCTGAGACACAGGTGGTTACAGACTTGCCATTTCATGAGAAGCACCTCATCAGGATATGAGAGGGTTTAGCAGCAGGATGGCCAGAGAGGGATGGAGTGGGATGGAGAAAAAAGGGCCTCTTCCAGCTTCCAGGGTCTACAGACAATCCTCTGATCCATATGGAAACAAGACTCTTGGCTTAAATATATTTTTTTTCATCTTTTTGTGTGTGCTGACTTACTCCAGCAGGGCTGCCAGCAGCCTGCAGTTTATTTTTAAAGCACTAAACAAGAGAAGTCCAGTATATACAACAAAGACCCTGGGTTTTCAGAGAAGCACTCTGCAGATGCTAAAAAAAGGAGGTTGCTTTTTGGGTCAGCTGTGAGGTGAGAGGCAGATTCTGACCTTGGTTTTGAGAAATGCTGAGCAGGCATGTCACACACCAGCTGGATCCCAAATTCACTCTAGGAACAGGCACAGAAATGGCTCAGCTTCCCAAGCACAGCCTGCCTTGGCAGGTACCCGTGCACGGTGGGTGGGCAGCTGCTGGAATGACTGTCACCACCTCGCCTGGAGCCCTGAGCACTGAGACCGTGCCCAGCTCAACACACAGACCAAGCATCTCAGCTCACAGCTGCCTGGCCAGGCTGGGCTCCACAATCCTCCCACCACAGGCAGCTCAGCCTGCAGGGACATCATAAAAATACATTGCACAGCTTCTTCAAGAGGATTTAGATGAAAACACCACCACCTCCAGCTGTGAGGCTGTGGGAAGCAGTGCTGGGACGAAGGATGTGGCTCTCCCTCAAGGTGACAGCGCTCTTAATTGTGCCACTCCAGCCGGCAAGCCGGAGGGTGCGACCCAGTTTTGGTGCTTGTTATGTGGCTTGCAGCGGTGCCGACACGCTGGAAAAGCTAAATTTAGGAGACAAACAGGCCTGGTGTTACACACCCGGGCAGGACTGGCTCTGTTACGAGAGCTGGAGAATCGATGCCATCCGCTTCCACGCGTTACAGAGGCGCTGCGAAGCCCTCGCTGCCGGAGTGAAAGCGTTACCAAGTCACTTGGAATAAAATTGCCACTAAATGCTATTTGGGAGCTGGGGAAAAAAAAAAAAGGCAAATCCTCACTCTTTCTCAGCTATTGTAGGAAATGAAAACGGCTATTGCTGCCTGGTAGAGAGTCCAATTATGAATAATGCGCGTTCTCTCCCTGCACAAAGGATGAAAGGCATCAGAGCTGGTGGTGACATTTTAAGACCGGAGATGTAAGAGCGGATCTGAGCCTCATTGCAAGCCCAGCTTTACCCCAATAAAGAAACACTTTCTGCAGTCAATTGCCTTGCAGCGTAGCTTGAAGCCCCGCTATTGATCTAGCATCTGTTATAAGCAGATAATCATCGCCACTGTGCCATGGCTTCTATGATGGGGTCTAAAAGCACTTTCCAGAAGCTGGTTGAGGGCTGTTTTCTGGTCTCCCCCGTGGCTGCAGGAAGGCAGAGGTTTGTGGGGGAGCCCACAAAAGTCTCGCAGGTTGACAGAATTTGAAGGCCAGAAAAAAACATTGAATTACCCCAACTCCTTCATCTCCCAATCCTGTAAACTTCAGGTAACTGAGGTGCACTCCCTGCAAGGCTCTGCTGCCATCCCAGCCCTCACACAGCTATTTTATACCCTGCAATTTCCTTTCCCCAGCGAGGTGCGGACACACCACCATCAAGCCATGGCTCAATCCTTTCCTTCTCTAAGACAGGCAGCGAGAGCTGCTGAAATCTCCCAGCATCAGGCTTTTTTCTCCTGTCCCCAAAAGGTTTCTTGGACTTTGGCTCACTGAGGTCTGAATCCTGACAACTCTTGAGCTTCCATCTGCTTCCCAGCAGCATGGGATGTTTTGGGCCAGGCACCTTCCTCCGAGTTTAGCAAGAAGTGGTCAGAGGTAGGTGAAATCGGGCTGCCAGTGCCTGCAATCTCCCTCCTCCCTTCCAGTGCAAGCACTTCTTACCCACTTGGCAGATTCCTCCAGTCTCCAAAGAAGGAGAAAAGGATGGGAAATTAAAAATAAATGAACCAAGAGATACACATCCATCAGGAGCCAGGCGTTGTCAGCCCAGGTCCCTGTGCAACTACTTCTTTAATCAAAACCTCATGCAGCTTAAACGCTTGACAGAAGTCTAGAACAGAGATCGTGTTACCCCGAGCAGGAAAAGCTGCAACCTTGAAGAATAAAATCACTGTCTGATGGGGTCTATTTTCTTTAAAATCATGCTAAATTACGCCAAGCCTGTTCCTAGCTGTGACATTTGAGGTTTCACCCTGCAGATTCCTGTGAGACACACGGGTGTCTCGAGGGGGTGACCAGAGGTGACGGGAGGAGTGAGCTCTGGAGCGCCAGCTGAAGATGAGCCATTTCTAAATTGGTCCATGACGCCAGACCTAAATTTTTAAGAGGCTCAAATCAAGAAAAGATTGCTGATGGATGCACTCCCCACTTAAAACTCACTTGCGTGGTGATGGACGTCAGACTACCGGCCTCACGGCTATGCCTGGTTGCTACTGAGAGTGACAGAAACCTTCCAGCTTTCTAGAAAGTCCTCGTGCGCCAAGGCTCAGCCAGCTCTTTAGAGCCTCCTGCATGCAGGTTATCTGCCTCTCTTGGCTTGAAAATGTTTGTCCCTGACGAGTTTTTATTTAATGCCTTCCTTAGTTACCAAGGGATGAGAAGTTTCTCCCATCGTTCTGCGGCTTTCCAAACACAGATGGGATTTATTGAAGTTCCTGCTGCTCTGGCCTCATTAATGTTTTATGGCACAGCTCCAGAGATGTGCCTGCTCCTTGCCAGATGCCCCTCTACAGCCCCATAGTGGCTCAGGTCTCTTGGCTGCATTGAACATCCTTGGGGAGTTTTAAGTGATTTCATTCCCCAAACAGCTCCGCTGCTTCCTGTTGGGACCTCACCTGCACTCTGCCTCCTGTGGGACCACAGCTCCCAGCAGCTCCTCTCATAACAGACACAGAGGGTGGGAAAGCAGAGACAGCAAGATCAGGAGAGAGGAAAAAATATGGGAAAAACTAGAGAATAGTGCAGGAACACATTCAAGCTGTGCCATGGACAACATAACCTGAGGGCTGTCCAGGGACAGGAGGGATTTTAACTGGCATGAAGGGGGTGGAAGCAGAAGAAGGGGTGCAAGCCCAGGGTTTGGTGAGGAAATGCAGCAGGTGGCCCTGGGGAGACATTCCCGGTACCCTCCTGCACATGCCTGCAGGGAGGAAGATGGGAACTGACAGTCCTCAGGCCTTTCTGGAAGAGCTTTTCTCCCCTGTGGAGAACAGGAGGGAACATCAGCACAGCCCAGCTGGAGTCTGCAAATTGCCCCACTTAGGCTCTGGTCCTCAAAATTGCTCTTACCCAAAGTACATCCATCGACCTGACAAGCATCACGTTTTTCTCTGGAGGACACACTCTTCTACAGCCTCCAGAGTTTGTGCTTCATCCCCAAACTCTGCAGGTTTTGTCCCAGAGAAACATGCCTGGTGCTCACCAGGGCACCTCGCTATGATCAAGGCCTTGGGATATGCCTCTCCATGATCCAAGCATCGCATGGAGCCAGGGTTTCCCCACCACATACTTATGCAGAGGCACTGCACAGCAAGGACAACCCAGCACCAAACTTTGGAAGAGGCAGACCTGGCTGGAGTTCAGCAGAAACAGGGAATTAAGACACTGAACTAAATCAATGCATCCCCACCCAATTTCTATCCCAATCAGGAATTTCATGCACACGAGGGATTTTGACCAGCGTCCCGCATTACTTATTGAGCAGAGAGAGCAAAGAGTGCTTGGCACTGTGCAGAAATCCAGTCTTTGCACTGAGGCTCTTGGAAATCCACAGTAATTCAGATGCAGAAGCAATCTCAGCTGCTGGGAAGGAACTTAAATAGCCAAAGACAGAGAGAGTCTGTGCAGGGATGTAGGGAAAGAAAGAAGAGCTGCTGGCTGGGTGCAGGGAGGGGACAATGATCACATGGATAAAAGGACGGGGAGGAGGTAGAGGAAGCAGGTCAGGGAAAATCCGAGGATAGCCAGGGCCACTCTTGCTGAAATGTACCCGACAGTGGGGGCTTGTTTAGGGCTGCAGGACCCACAGGCCCCCTGCAAGAGCCTTCCAGCATTGCCTAGCGTGAGCCACACACCGGGACTGAAAACACCAGGGAGATGCTTGGGGGCTTGGGCAGAGCAAGGATGGAGGCACACGGACTGCAAGATCCACCCGGCCCATTCCAGCCAGGGAAACATGGAATGCCACGCTCAGAGCTTTCCCCAACAGCCAGCTCAGGCTGCTCACTCAAACCTCCTGCTCCCAGGCACAGCCCTGCACGTCTGGCTTGGAGTGCCACCTGCTGCCAACGGCGCCGCTCTCCAGTCCCTGCGAGGGGACAACAGCAGAGCAGAGCAACAAACTTCCTGCTCTTACATCAGCTTTCCCCGTCCTTTAACAGCAGCCAAACTCCTGATCCAAAAAGCAACGCTATTTCCCAAGCTGCAGGCGTCCCACGAGTCGCAGGCACAGCAGCAGATGCTAATAAAGTACTTTTTTCTTTGCCTTTCATGCAGTTTCTCACTGGAGCCAGCCTCTCCCCCCAGAGACCACATCCTGAATCTTCTTGTTCATTGATTCTTTATGCTAAATGATGACTCCGCAGTTGAAATAATGTGGCATACTCCAGCTCGCATTTCAGACACCGTGAGACTTTTTAATAACGAGTTGCATGAAAAATTAGGGAGGCTGCAACAAAGAGCTCCGACAGAGGTTTCCAAAGTGACTCACAGCCAGTAGAGCCTCGCTTTTCCAAAGCCCAGCGTGAGACAATCTCAAGAGCCCCCGCACTCAGAGAGAGAGGAGTCCTCCCCCTCTGGAAAAATAAATCTTTTTTAAGAATTCTCCAGGGAGAGAATCCCTGCAGGGAGGTTTGGCGGGCAGATTTGGGAATCATGGCTGAGATGACATCACATTCCCAGGAGTGCTTGCAGGGACATTTCACCCCATGCCTCAGCTGTGCTGCTGAGGGTGCTGCAGGGTGGGAGTCACCTCGTCCTGCAGCTAACCTGGGCTTCCTGCTTGGCACATGGGCTCTGGAATACTCCAAAACTGGGCCAGCAATGATTCCTGCTGGTTTTGCAAGGAGGCAGCAAACCACAGCAGTAACAGCCAGTGAAGGTTTCTCCAGCCTTGGCTCCCAAAGCACTGTGGCACCCACAACCACAGCAAACATCACCCATGCACAGGTATCCTGCTCCTCCTAGGGCTGGCTTGCTGCCAACCCTGCAGCTCTCTGCCAGGCTTTGCAGCATGATGGAGGAGGAATTTTTTCAGGCCAACTTTTGGCTGACTGTTTTTGCTTCCTGCCATCCACACAAACAGCTGCCAACATATTTCAAGGGGAAGCAGCAGGCAACACATCCAGTGCAGCCACCCTGATGAGGATTAATGCCATTCATGCTCAGTCCCAGTAGTGAAGAGTGCCTGGCTGCTGGGTGGGACATGTGGCTGAAGGATGGGTTTGGTTGCTCTGCTCCCTCTCCCAAGCTCAGCTCCCAATTTCTTCAGTATCCTGCAATGGCTCCCACCTCCTCTGTGACAGCCCTCACAGTCACCCCCAGCCCCAGGAGCTGCAGCACAGCTCCCTGCTCACCCACTCCCAGGGTCTAATTGAGCACAGTTCCTCCCACCCAGACCAGCAGACTTCCCAAAAGAGGGTTTTCCTCCCAAAGGAAGCTGGGAAAGGAAGGCTGAAAGTAAAGGAGCAGCTGGCACGCAGGCAGCTCTTACCACATTCCAGAAGAGAGGGTTGAAGGCGATTGAGAGGACGGCTACAATGAAGCCAGTGTCAGTCACATCCACGTAGCCAAAGAGCCTCACCATGGCTGCCACATCCACCTGTGGAGAAAGGGATGGTTACTGGAGTGCCGGATCCCACAGGGACACTTCACCTCAAACCAAACCCATCAGCTGCCCCAAGGGTAGATGAACCTTTTAATAGCTCCAAGCAATGTGTTATTACAGCTTGCAAAGTGCTATGTCAGGGTGCAAAGCCCAGAGGAAGTATGGGAGCTTCTCCAAGCTGTCTCCCCAAACCTCAGGGGCACTGGGCTCTCCGGGAGCCCTACGCTCACAGCAGTGCCCAGAAGGACACAGGCACTGAGGTGACACTGCTCCTCTGAGGACGAGCACCAGTCTTTAGTTGCCAGCTCAGGAGTGTTTTAGGAGAGGGAGCACCATTCCACAGCATCTCAGCATCCCTGGGACTGTCCTATGTCCCCAGGGATGCTGGTCTGCATGGAATCCCGTAGCAATGAACTGTGTCAGCTTCAAACTTGTCTCCCATAAAGTAAGAGTGATGCAAACCCCCTCCACAGCAAGGGGGAATGCATTTGCACCGTAAGGAGCTGCAAAAGAATTTCCTGTCTTAATGACAACAACAAAAACCCCTTAAAACTCGCTGTTCTCCTTTTAATAAAAAGAGATTTTTCCCAAGATGGCTCCCTGACATTGTCAGGATTTTTACGTGCAGTAAGCCATGCTGCTTCTCCCTCCTCACTCCCTCTCCCTGTGCTGGTATTTGGATGAAAAACAGCCAGTGTCTTTTTTTTTTCTTTTGGTCAAAACCTTTGAAAACAAAAAACAGAATAGCCCAGCCCAAGCCCTTCCCTCACTTGAAACAAAACCAAGACAACAGTGAGACGTGGAAGGTTTTTGCTTCCCCAACACAGCTGTGTTTGCAAGTCCTTTGGATGCCAAGGGACAGCAACAGCTCAAAAAGGTATCAGCTCCACCTCACCCGTCTGGGAGAGAAATTCCCACTGCCTCCTCACAGGCTCTTGGAAAGAACTGGAGCCACAGCGTCATCACGGAAAGAGGCTGGTAAACCCAGCACCTCTCCCAGCCCAGAGAAAAGGCCATGGGAATAGCTCCCGTGCTGGCCCAGGGCACACGCCCAAGCACCTCCTGCCCAGCCATGACGGCCCACAGTGCAAAGTGCAGGAGCAAAGACCGTACAGCCCTGGGGAAAGAGGGGATCCTCACGGGGGTCCACAGCTGCCTTCAAACCACCACTGCCCCAGATCCTCCAGGCTCCGTCATCCAAGCCCTGGAGACACAGGTGCTGGCAGAGAACAATGGGAACAGCCCCATGGCCTGATCCAGACCCGTCTCCCCCTATTCCCACTCTCCATAGCCTCTCCTCCCCTCCCTTCACCCCTGAGCAGCCCTTCCCCACCAGACCTCGTCCCTTCAAACTGTCAAGCCATAACCCAAGCAGCTGCTGGCACCGGGGCCGAACTGTCTAATCCCGCTTCAATTGCAATCCCGTGGGACCAGGACAGCTTCTTTCCTCTCGTTTTGTACGGTGCTGAGCACAGTGCTAGCACGGGCTGAACAAAAGCTTCTTGACCTACTAACTCCTGGCAGGCAACATCGTTAACATTGCACTCACCTTCTTTTCTCCTGCTCAACAACCAAATTCGCGGCTGCCAGCGGGAGGCATATTGGCCTGTGCCTGGCGTGTGCTTTTCGGGATAAAAGGGGAGCCCTAATGGGATGAGCTGTCTCTGCGAGCTGCTGGGACAGCCACGTAACAGGCACAGAACATTCAACTTTGCCCCCTCCTCCACGGTGGGGGATCAATGACCGTGGCAAGCGCTGCCCTCTTGATCACAGCCCCAAAGTCAGGGAGGGTGGGAACAGCATGGGCAGCTGGGTGAGAGCTGTACAGGCACCCAGGTGACAGCTGCATGGGCACCTGGGTGAGACATAAATGGGCACACGGATGAGAGCCGTACAGGCACTTGGGGAACAGCAATACAGGCACCTAGATGAGAGCTGCATGGGCACTTGGGTGAGAGTTGTATCGGCACCTAAATGAGCGATAAATGGATACCTGGATGAGAGCTGCATGGACACTTAAACAAGAGCAGCAGGGGCACCTGGGTGAGCCGGCGGCAGCACCGCCGAGCCTCCGGCGCAGTGCCAGTGCAGCCCCTGCTTCCTGGTCAGACCGTGCCGTCCCGGCTGGGGTGGAACCGGGCTGGGGAGGGCGGTGGGTGCACCGGGAGAACCGGGGACCGAGCATCCCGAGGCCTGCTGCACCTGCGGGCACAACCCGGAGGCGATTCCCAGCGGATCTGCCGAGCCCCGCGGCTGCACCGGCGGGGCGGGGGATCCATCCCCGGGCTCCTCTCGCTGCCCCAGGCCGGGCCCTCCCCGGGGCCGCCCTCCCGCCCGCGCCCGGCCCGC
>VZRV01003333.1:1177577-1199725 GCA_013398115.1 Falcunculus frontatus | reverse complement strand
GGCCGAGCGCCGAGCCCGCGGTGGCGCTGCCGGGAGCCGCGGTCCCGCCTCTCCGGGAGGAGCCGGGCCTGGAGCCGCGCCGGGCCCGGGGCCTGCGGGCCGGGGACAGCACTGACCTCGCCGCCGGCCCGGCCGCCTTCGCTGCGGGTGTGAGATCGTGTCGGGCCGCGGACACGATCTGCAGGGAGACACGAGAGGGAGAGAGGCCCCGCGGCCGGGGCTGGACTTCGACCCTGCCCGCTGGAGCAGCGGGAGCGGGCGGGACGGACCCCCCGGGGCCGCACCGGGAGCTGGAGTGCGGCTGGGAGTGGGACGGCCCCGGTGGGAGAGGGGGCGAGAACCGAGTGGGCACTGCAGCTGCGGGGGCAGAGACAGGCACTGCCAGCCCCCGTCTGTCCCCTGCCAACTCCCGTGCCTCTCCCCTGCCCGATCCCTGCCCATTCCCTTTTGCCTAGAGAAGCTGTGACTGTCCCATTCCTGGAAGTGTTCCAGGCCAAGCTGGACGGGGCTAGGAGCGACCTGGCCTAGTGCAAGGTGTCCTAGCCCATGGCTAGGGGTTGAATGAGATGATCTTTAAGGTCCATTCCAACCGAAACCATTCTGTGATTCCATGATTCTGTGATCCCTGCCCATCCTCTGCCCTGTACCGGTTCAGTGCTCACACCAGGGCCAGGAGCTGGGAAACAGCTCCAATGGCTCCCTGGCACAGGAAATTAAATGCCTGTTGACCAATATTACTCATTCAAGGACAAAACGTAAAGCCACCAAGTCTAAATGTATTTTGAGGACAATTCATTGCACCCTTCTCCCTTCAGCCAGTGCACTATATTTTTTTATTGCTGTTATTATTACTACTCATGTTATTTCTCTTCTTCAGTCCTCTGTAGGATGTTTCTGGTTGGTGCACCTCATGGGTTGCCCTCCTGGACCTGCCTGGAAAATCGGGTAGCATCATCAGTGTAGACCCCTGAGGGTCTCTGCTTTTGCAGATCCTGCTTTGCGAGGAAATAAATCTTCTTCAAACAGGAGTTTGGTGTGAATGAGCTGCAAGTGTCCCTCCCAGAGCTCTCATGGGAGCAGGGAAGGGACAGGATATCCAAGTATTCGTGTCCTGGCAGGTACCGAAAGTGTGCATGAGTGATGTCTCACTTGAAGCCCTCCCCAGGAAGATGGCATCCTTGGAGGATACACTTCAGCAGACCCCAGGGATCCCAGTTTGGCTCCATGGGGAGCCAGCTTTCCATAGCTCTGCTCCGAACCCCTTGGTGCACCATCTCCACCTCCCCACCTACACCGTCAGCTCTGGCACTCAGGGTGCTCACACAGAGCCCAAGGAGCACATTCACGGTAAAAACCGGGCTGGTTTGGGCACTGTGGGTGGGAGCAGCGTTCCCTATGGATGATCTCCAGCTGCTTCCAGCCTCTTCTCCCCCGCGCTGGATAATTTCGCTGTGCCAAGTGTGTAATTATCGCCTCTGCCATCTCCCGGGCTGGGCCGCGGGAGCAGGTGGGAGGATGTTTGTTCTGAGTCCCACCAGCTGGGTGCTGGGAGCAGCAGGAAGGGTGACGGGGAAGCGGTGGGGGAAGTGATGGTGGCTGGGTTGTGTGAGGTGCTAATGTTCCTCTCCAGGAGGGAATTAGCAGGGAGAAACCTCCAAACTGTCCTCCTGGCTGCAAGGGGAGGGTTGTCCTGGTGGTGCCAGCGCTGCCAGCAGGGAAAGGACAAGGGTGTCATGGCACAGTGGGAGGAGGAATGGGTCTGGCTGAGGGATGGACTGTCTCACTGGCTCCTCATTCAAGGTCAGCAGAGCTGGGCTGTCATGGACATGTCTGTCCTGTCACCCCAGTGAAGGCACGTGCTGCAGGAGCCGGTGTCCTGCCACCAGCTCAGTTGTGTTTAGGGCAGGGAATCACACTTGAGCCTTCAGGCCATTTCCACTGCCAAATTCCCTGTCCATGGAAGTTTTTCCATGTAAGAGGGAAGGAAGATGTTTGTGACAGTGGAGCTTCTCTTTGCTGGCCTTCATCCCACCTTGGACACATCCCTGCAGCTGTGAAGGAGACAAAGAGGGCTTTCTGCAAAGACTGGATTTTGTGTCCCCATCCCTCCCCTTCTGCCCATGGCATGCCTTTTATTCAGCTCTCCCTTTCTGAGCACGGAGCTCAGGAAGAGGACATCGCCCTCAGCTTTCCCAAGTCCCTTCTCAGCATGAACTCCCTCAGTGCCCTTTGAAATCCCCCCCACGGTCCCAAGAGGCCCCCGATGGATATGGAGTTGCATCATGGCGAAGGATGCTGAATGTGTGTTAACAGGACGCTGTGGCTTGGCAAAATGCACTTTGTTCAGGAGCATTTCAAATTTCAAACACAACCCGGGAAATCCACAACATGTGGAAATCTAGGGCAGGGAGTGCTGTTGGGTGGTTTTCCCTTAGAAATGGGACAGTAGTTGGGAAACGGCAGTCTGGTAACTTCAGCACAGAGGGACAGCTCTCCTTACAAGACCAGGAAAACGTTTCCAGGCCAAATGATTGGTTTCCTTGCTGGGAAAATAAAAGTCTTTTTCCCATTCCTTTTTATCCAAATCCCTGTGTCATGGTCCCCATGTTCAAACCTGCCCTGAAATAAAGCTGATACCTGTGGGTTTAGCCCTTGCAAACCTGCAAGGACCTGTACTGATGGGTCGTGGAGATCAAGGATAGAGCATTGAAACGTGTGGTGAAGAACAACAAATAATGCTGGAGCACAGAGCCGAAACCTTGGGGAGAAGCAGCAAAACTGCAGCTACTCCTGTGTCCTCCATCAGATAATGCGCTGTCACTAGCGGTGTGATGCTGCAATCCTGGTGGAAATCCTCTAGTGTTTGTGCTGGAGGTTAGTTCTATTTATTTTCTGATGAATGATTTACTCGAGTAATTGGCACACAGCTCCCCTATTACAGATCATAAAGAATTAATCACGAGATTTTCAATGCTCCCCTATCAATTTTATTAGGCTTGATTGAGCGCGGTGGATTGGGAGCATATGGTATGTGAGGCAGACTCTGCTCCCAGTTACACCCTGGTTATGCTGAGGCCTCGCTCAGCTGCTGATCCCTGTAAATCCAGAGAGACAGCTGCTCCTTTCCTCTTTTCCATGCCCTCACTGTTCCTTGAGTTCCCTTAAATACCCAGTGATACAGAGAGCAACCAACACCACCTCCACGTACCTAAATTCTCCAAAAGCCTGAGATGCTCCCAAACTGGAAGCCAAGCTGGTAGAGGATGCTTTGCTTCCAGCTCGTCCATGCATCATCATGAGCCAGAAACTGGAGCCAAATGCTTGGGGGCTCAGGATCTGCCCCTGCGAAGGGGACATGTCACGGCGTGGGAGGCTTGTGAAAGCTGAGGATGCCTGTGTTGGCGTCAGGGAGTCCTGCCAGCCAGGTTTGCCCACGGGAGATGCTTTCTTGGAAGAACTGGCAAAAAGAAGTCCTAACACCTGCAGGAGCAGGATGACACATCCCTGCCCCTAACCAGCAGCACAGCGTGATTCCCTGGAGCAGAAACCTTCTTAAAAGCCACATCCCCTGCGTGGCTCCCCTCATGCAGAGAACCAGGAAAACCTTCAAAATTTCCATGGGGAAGGCTCACAGTCCTTCCCTTGCTTTTTGCCTGTGGGTGTTGTTACCATACAGAGTCGTGATTTTGGAGAAGGGGATGGTGCAGGGCCCTGCTCCAGCCTGTGGGCAACGCTCACCTCGGTGAAACTGCTCCCAGTAACGACACCAGTATCTCAACAGGTATTACAGGAGAGAATGGGAACTTCGGGAGTAGATGGAGCTACTTGCATAAGCCCAGCTTATCCTGAACTAGGCTTGCAAAGCAGCCAGTCTGGCTCAGCTTCAACCCCCTTCCCCATCTGCTGCCTCGAGCAGCTGCATTGAAGGGCACCGAGAAGTTATTGCCAGTAACTGTTGGCAGGAGCCAGTGAGGAAACCTCCCTCTGGGAGAACTGACCCGGGGAGGGAAAATCAGGAATGCAGCAGAGGACAGAGCAGGATCTGGCTGTTACAGTCAGAACATTTTGTGTATGCACGGTCGTGGTTCAGGAGCAGCGCGAGCAGAACTTTGCACAGGGGTCCAATCAATGGGGCTGCCTCTTCTCTGCTCTGCCCCTGCTGCCTGCACCTGAACCAGCTCTCCAAGGCCTTATTGAGTCCATGCTTCTGGGTGAACACCCCTCACAAACCCTCCAGGTTCTGGGAATTCCACGCTGACTCCAGGTGCACCTTATGTCAAAGCTGGGTCTCGCCCGGGTGCTCTGCCCCGGCACAGCCACAGCTTGCATTTCTTTGAGCCAGGGCATTGTGCCCTCGTCACGCATCGGTGAGGAGAAGCAGAGGGAAGAGGCAGACACAGAGGCATAAAGGTGCATTTTTCCAGCCTCAGCATTTCCAGTGTCCCTCAGAGCCACATGTGTGATGGGCACAGTGGGAAGGAGCAGGCTCCCACCGGAGGAAGCCATCCTGTCGGAGGAGCTTCCCGACATCTGTGCTCTGAGCCTCGTGGAGATAACATTTAGGGAAGGATTCACACAGCTTCCCTGCTCCCCGAGGTCGCGTTCATCACCAGCATGTCTCTAATGAAGTGGAGGCTTTGCTTTCTGGGATCAATGAATCCACCGATCGTGACCTGTCTGCTAAGTGGGAAATCAGGTCTCTCCCTCCCCGAACTCGTCTGAGCTGGGCTCAAACAGCAGGTTCTGTCCCCAGGGTTACTCTGTGTCGCTTAATTGCAAACCCCGTGTCTGATTAGAGAGCAGCAGCGAGGGTGTGCAGAGTTACCACGGAGCACTGGCTGCTTCCCCAGCCTGGGAGATGGCTGCAAAGAAGGAGGACATTTTGAGGCTCCAGGTGGGTGGAAATCCCCCAGATTTCGCTTTTCCAAAAGGTCCTGACTCTGCACAGCTGGCTGGAGGGTTTACTGCCAATCTGCTCTCCCCCAAAGCCCTAAATCCCTCCAAAGCACTTTTCATGGGGACAGATGCTTTAAGAGAAGCTGAGGCTTCCCAAAGCAGAAGGCAGCTGAAAAGGTCACTGCTACCATGTTCCCTGGCCACAGGCATGTCCCATGACAGAGATGGAAACAACCCCCATTGCCCCTGGGTCCATCCAAAGAGGCTGAACAGCTTTCCCTAATTCTTCCTGCACCTCCAGGTCCTCTCTGCACCTACAAACCACCCTGTGCACCCCCGGTGCCTTTGCCTGTAAGGTGCAAAGGGCTGAAGCAGCCTCCAGATAAATTCCCTGCATGTCAGCAGCCCAGGGATGAGGTGCATTGCTCCACACACATCTGATTAGGGTGCCCCCATTTAGCCAAGCCATCCAGATGCCCAATGCTCGCCGCAGCATCGAGGAGGGATGAGATGGATCCATCACATGGAGGGGGCTGAGTCACAGCACCAAGTATTCCCTCTGTGGCCATCTCTCATCCCTCTCTCTGCTAGTGCCTGGCTTTTCCCAGGCAATCAGCCTTGCTCTCAAATATGACCCCCAGGAGGGCTGTGGGGAGAAAAAGCTCTCATTGAGGACTTGGCAGGGAAAAAAAGCCTGGAAGTGGAGGCTGCTTCATGCCAGGTGTGATGGCCCCTACAGCAGGTGCCTGATCCCCGTGCTCAGTGCCACAGAGGGCTGGGCTCAGAGCCTTTTCAGAGCATCAGCCTTTCCCTGAGTGGTCTCTAAAAGCTGTGGGGATGTGCTCTGCCTCCAGGCTGAATCCATATGGAAGACTCCTGGGGAAGGGCTGACTGCAAGTCAGGGACACAAACATATGCTTGTGGGGGCCAGGAAGAGGCTCCATGGGGACACGCAGGTCTATCCTGAGGAACCACAGAGCCAGCTATAAATACCTCCTCAGAGCATCACTCCCCCTCCGCTTTGATGTTTTCCTGTTATTTACTTCAAACCCACTCCTGCTGCTATTTTTATCTTATCTCTTCTTTCCCCCTTCTTTTGCGTCTGTTTATGAGCTGCATCACAGAAGTGTTTCCAAAGGAAGATGGAAAGACAGTCAGGGACCCTGGGAGGAAGGTCAGGGACCCCAGGAAGAAGGTTGGGGACCCTGGAAAGAAGGTTGGGGACCTCAGGTGGGCAGAGGCTCTCCAGCTGCCAGCATGCTGCTCTCCAGCAGCACATGATGGGCAAGGCAGAATGTCCCTATGGGACTGATGTGGTGGGTGACCCAAAGTACTCCCCACTATGGGGATGGGGCAAATGGGGTCTCCTGCTGCTCTCCACCAACCCGCATCTGTCAAATTTGCAGGAAATTGGTCTCCTTGTGATGCCAAACCCCTGCCAGAGCCAGAGGAATCCAGGCAAGCGGCTCAGAAATTAATGAAACTGGAGGCCGTGTGAGTAGTCAGACACAGATGAGCTTAATTCCCTTAAACGAATTAAAAATACATCACTCCTCACCACCGTGAGCCCAGAGCCGCAGCAGCAGGAGGGGAGTGTGAGCTGTGAGTGCCTTGGCCCTTGGATCCCCCCAAATTGAGTAACCAGGATTTCTGCCATGATGCTCCTGTAGGCAGACTGGGAGTTGGGTGCCATTACTGGGTGATGATTCAACTCATTTCAACAAAATGAAACTGCTGGAGCCAACTTTTTCCTTCTCTCCCTTCACCTTTTCAGCCTAAAGTGATCTTTGATTGTATAAAATGGCATGAAGCAGAAGTTCTAGGGTTTCCCCACCTAAGCCAAAGCAGACTGTTTACCTTGTTTCAGGTTTAAGATGTTTGTTTAATCCCTTTAGTGCTAAGGAAAGATGCTGTCCCCATCCCCTCCTTCATGCATCTTCCCTTCTCACACCCGCCTGGAAGCACCAAACTCCAGACATTCCCTTTGCCAGGGTGCCTGCCTGTAGCATTGCCCACTTGCCAAGAACTGGGGTATTTTTGCAGATTCCCATAAAAAAGGGAAGCGGGTGGGCTGTGGGTCACTGCCCAGGCAGGGGTGTGGGGGCTCCCTGCCAGCCCTGTCTGTTGGGATGGATGTTTTCTGCTGTGGTTTGTTTCTGCCAGTGGAGAGCCCCTGGGACCCTGTTTGGACATCGGCTAACAGGGAGAAATTGAATCCAGAGGTCAGACAGAGAAAGGGGAGAAGCTGGAGTGAAGCTGGGAGCATGGGGTGGACCCAGCACCCACTGGTGACAAGCCCACAGCAGAGTGTGGGATGTGGGAGGAGGACAGCCCAACTGGAAGTGTGGCTGGAGCAGGAATGAGGAGGCTTTAGCAGCAGATGGGTTTAGTGGGGGCCGCCATGAATTCTACAATATGGGGAAAACTTTAAATCCCAACAGGCTGCTCCTCTCCAAGGTCTGCTCCAGCCCAGACGGGCAGGCATCCAGGGCAGCCTCCTGGCCTGGATTGCATGGGAGGTCATGGCTATCCCTGTGGGATCTGTGAGCTGGAGCCCAGTGAGGATGGATGCTGGGTGATGGGGAAACCATGCTGGGGGCTGCCGGTGGCTCCAAGCCAGGGCATGGGGACCCTCCATGGGAGCTCCCTCCCTGCTGCCAGGAATGCTCCAATGGAAAGCAGCTGCCCTGGGCTGGGAAAGTCATGAGTCACTCTGCAAATGGGTTGCCCCTGTAGCATCAGAGACCCCACTGCTGGCACTGACCCTGGTATTCAGCCTCCTCTCCTCATACCTTGGTGCTGGACCACGTCTGGCTTCGCTCTGGGGTCAGTGTTGGGCTGAAAACAAATCTTGGCTGCATGGAGAGCAGCCATGTCCCAAAGCTGGTAGGGACACACAGGACAACCCTACCTGGGGAGAGAAATTCCCTCCATCCCCTTGAGCTCTTCTTAAAGCCAGGCATGGCAGCGTATCCTCCCAAGTGGGTGCTCAGTGGGGATGGGTGCCCCCCTGGCCAGCAGGGACAGAGACAGGATCCAGCCACTTTGCAGCACATCAGTGCAGGACCTAAGAGTGCAGTGGGTGCAGGGATGGGGCTTGGGGCTGCAGCAGCTGTCAAGGAGAATCTTGGGGTTCCATGATCAGCCCCAAACCTGTCCCTGCTGAGTACTGGTGCAGGGAAGCTGCCTGCAATCCATCACCTCTCGTGGAGAGGAAAATAGGCTTGGGGGCATGCAGTATGGGTCCAGGGCACGCTCTCTCTGCTTGGCTAAAATGACACTAATTAAGCCCCTTGCAGTGTGTAAAAGCTATTCCTACAGGGCAGACAATTAACCTTGAAACTTGGCTTTTAGTGCTTGGAGGGGAGCGAATTTTTCATCCTGTTATTTCCCCGTGCTATTAAGCTAATCCTGGAGACCGTGAGGGAGAAGCCGTGTGACACGTCTGCAGCTCCCAGCCTTGCCAGGAGCACAGTGTGTGGCCAGCAGCCTCCTGCTCCATTCCTCCATCATGCTCATATTTTTACCCACGGTCTCCAACAGCATCATCAGCGCTGGGGAACGCCGGGAACCAGGGATGTGACCAAGGGCACACGGCACATGTGGCATTACATGGTTATTATGGTCAGAAGTAAATCCAGCCTCCTCAGAGTGTGCTAGACGCAGTGCCAGCCTGGCCTTGACTTTTCAGGGAGTTCCCTCGGAGGGACAGCACGTCCCTGTCTCTCCAAGGCTGTGGCTGCTGGCATGGCATTTCCCTGGCCCAAGCTCTGTGTGAGACGAACCGCTGAAGTTTTGTTTTCCTGGAGGAGAAAGGGAAGGGTGAGAGAGGTGGAAAAAGGGGGAAGACTTCATCTGTGAAGGTCAAACCCTGCTGTGGGGCTGGGGATGTCCCTGGGATGCCCTGTGTCCTCCCCAGAGTTCACAGTTTCTCTCCCTCCAAGCTCCTCTCTCACCCCCCAAACGCAGACAGTTACAGTGCTGAGCTTGGGGACACTGGGGAGAGGAGCTGGTGGCTTGGTCTGATCCTGCCATCAGCAGAGGGGAGGGAAAAGGGAGGATGGATAACCCACAAAACCCCCTCCATGGGCAGCCACACAAGCACCAGCACACATAACATATTTAAGCACTAAAAACCAGTCTCGGGAGATTTGTTACAACAAGCTGCAAAAAGGAACTGAAATGTTAAAAAATTCCTCAGGAAGAGAGCACTGGGATGGCCCTGCAAGGTGAGTGATGGGGGGAACAGGGGGGCCTGTGGGTCCCCCCACTCCAGGAATAAGGATTGAACGTCCTGGTGATGGTGCTGCCAAGAAGCAAGGGAAGGTGTAGCAGCAATGGTGCCATGAGTGCATAAACCAGCCTTTGGGTGCCCAGGAAATGTGGGAGAGGCATCCTCCAGAGAGGTTTTCCCTGTCTTCAGCAACCCCTTCCCACTGGTGGGATCTGCCGACCCTCACACCAAGCTGAGCGTTGGCTGCTCTGAGCCTCACCCCAAAAGAGCAGCAAACCTCCTACCTGAGCACTCCCCTGAGAGCTTTTTCCAGCTCTAATTGGCCTTTCCATGGCAGCAGGGGAGGCTGCAGCACCCCTCGAGGAGCCATTTTCCATGTGGGAGCTGTTTCTCTGCAATGGCCTGGTTTTAAACTGCTTTCCTCTTTTTTTCTTGAGGGGGTGGTACATTATGGAGGCTGGATAAAGTGACGGAAGGGAGAGCTGTGCTGTAAAAGCCAGTCTGCTGCTAAAGCTGGTGAAAAAATGATGCTGCAAAGTGCCTTTGCAGTTGTTTAGTCATTTGTTAGCCTGGCTGAGGGGTGATTTGTGTGGCCAAGCACCAGCTGCAGAACATCATGTAGGGCAAAATGCCCTGAGCGTGTGCAGAGACCAAAGGAAGGATCAGGGAAGGAGGATGAGAGAGTACTGAGAGATTCTTTTTTTTCTAGGTGGCTTTTTTGGCTTGTCTGCTTCACTCTCCCTTTTACAAAATGATGCTCATCTTCTCCAGGGCTCCCATGGACGTAAATTCAGCTCCCGTTGCCTCGCAGCTCTTCCCTCCCCAAGAACCATGCCCATGGAAGTCACTTTTCCTGCAGCCCTGTTGTTTCTCACACTAGCTTTAATAAAAAAAGAGAGTAGGTGCCTGGGGTAGCAGATGGGACTGGCTTCTCCTGCCTGCTGTAAATCACAGAGGAGGTTTTGCCTTCCCAGGATGAAGCCGTGCTCTCGGAGCACTGATCCTGCCGTAGTCAGCCATGGAACGACAGCACAGCACAGCCAGTGCCACCACTGCTCCTCCCTGCATCCCTCTCTCCAAGAGGAGAAGACAAACCAACCTCCTGCACCCCTTCTGCAGAAGTGGCCAGGTCCTAATGGGATTTCTAAATCACGGCTGAGCTTTGGAGTGTCTTTCTGCTGGCGTAAATCAGCCTGGCTGGAATCGTCGGTGCTGTGCTGATTTACACCAGGGAGGTACAGGGGGAGATGCTGGAGGGTTCCTCTGAGTGTCCCTGTCCTCTGAGCGGTGGCAGGAGGCCACAAATCATCTGGCAGCCATGGAAATAACTCAGCAGCCTGAGACTGGGCATTGGGGGTGAGGCATGTGAGCCCAATGGGGTTTCAAGGTGGATGTGGGAATGGGTTTCAAAATTAGAATAGAATAGAATAGAATAGAATAGAATAGAATAGAATAGAATAGAATAGAATAGAATAGAACTATGTCAGCTGGAAAGGACCTTCAGTGATCCTCTGCCTGACCACTTCAGGGCTGACCAAATGCTAAAGCATATTATTAAAAGCATTTTCCAAATGCTTTTTGATCAGTGACAGGCTTGGGACATTGAAGGAAGGCAGACTTTTCCAGGGTTTGACCACTCTCCAGAAAGAATGAATTTCAAATATCCAGTCTAACACCCCCCCAAACACAACTTTGCACCATTCAGAGGCTGGACTTGATGATCTTGGAGCTCTTTTCCAAACTTAATGATTCTATGATTCATTTCCACACATCCCATCACTTGATCCCAGGGAGAAGAGCACTCCATGGAGACCTCCCAGGCCTGCTGGAGGCTGGGTTTCTCCAGGATTTTGGGGTGTTTTAGCACGTATCTTGTTTATCTAACAGGAGAAGGAGCCTTCCGGAGCGTGGGCGGTGCAGGACGGGGTGGGCAGGCACCGCGCTCAGCCCGGGGCTGTTTGCATCGGGCGGATGGTTCCGAGCGGCTGGTTGCTCCAAAATTGGAAGGGATAAATGTGGAGTGGAACGCGTGCCAGCCGACTCAGCTGTGATAAACCCGGCGTGAGCGCTGGGCTGTGACAAAGCAGCGGCACCGAGGGGCTCACACGTGAGCTGGCGGCCGGCGAGCCGGGACGGGCTTTATCGGGATCCGCAGCTGCGGAGCGGCCGCGCCAGCTCCTGGGGAGCGGGGCTGGATGGGACCTGCGTGCTGCCAAGAGCCACCGCGTCCTTGGCTGACCATCGGCTGTACCTGTCCCCAGCCCGGGGGAAAAAAGCACCTGCAGCCCTTCAGGTTGCACGTATCCCTGTTGAGGTGCACGTAAAATACAGCCTGCTGTGTCTCACTGAAAGAGGGCTGAGTTTGATTAGATAAAAGGGAGATATTTTTACAGAGAGGGTGGTAGAACACTGGCGTAGGTTGCCCAGAGTATCTGTGGATGCCCCAACCCTGGAAACATTCACGGTCAGGTTGGACGAGGCTCTGAGCAACCTTATCTACTTAGAGATGTCCCTGCTCATTGCAGGGGGTTGGACTATGTGGCCTTTTAAAGGTCCTTTCCAACCCAAACCAGTCTAGAATTCTATTTGATAAAGTCCATGCGGGACTGTACTGCCTGTACCTGCTGAGGTGGATTGGGGCTGGGGAGGTCCTGACCTCACACACAGCATTTTGTGCTCTTATGGTGCAGAGCCGGCTGTGGGACCAGCTCAGTGTGGGAGCGAGCGTTCCTGCTCTGCACAGGGATATCTTGGCAAACTGGGTGCAATTCCCAAGGTTAAAATTTGTCATCGTGCCAAGGACAATGCCTGGGAGGGAGCAGGGGCTGCCCTGTGTCATGCTGCCTGTCTCTTTGATCTCCCACGCTGGTTTGAACTGCTGCCTTCCACCAAAACACCCATGATGGTCATTTGACCTATTTTTATTTTACTTTCCTTCCATCCTGTGCTGCAGAAAATCCAGAGCAGCCTTTCCCTGAAGTGTCAGCACTTTACCCAGCACAAGTCCCAATGTGCTTCCATAATCACGGACACACTGACATGCACACAAGCAGGATTCAGCTCCCAGGACTCATTTCTATCCCTGTGCTTCTTGATAGCACTGCAAATCCCCACGGTGGGTTCCCGGGTCATAGCAATACCTGCAGCAGAAATACCTCCTTGCCTTAAGCAGCACGTTTTTATCCCAAGACAGTGTTTGTTTAGTGGATTGTGATTCTAATTCAGCAGATGGTACCAACAGCTGCCAACCCCGCGCCTTATCTCCCTCCTAGCAGGCGGCACTGACCCGATCTGACCCTGTGCAGGGCTCAGCCTGGCACCCAGGGCTGTGGGGGTGAGGATACCCCCTGGCAGGACCCTCAGCATGGTTTGCACCAGGCAGGTCTCAGCCAGGTTGGGAGTCCTGGGAGCCAGAGCATGCTGTAACCCCTCCCCGAGGATGCTGTAGCCTTCCACGAGGACACTGAAAGCCCCCCTGAGGATGCTGAAGCCCCCTCTGAAGATGCTGAAGTCCCCTCTGAAGATGTTGAAGCACCCCCTGAGGATGCTGCTGCCCAGACTCCGCTGCCCGGGCGCTGCCAGGGGCTGCCCCAAAGCCGGGCAGAGGCTGCCACTTAGTGTTGGAAGGGAGCACGGCTGCTGCAGGGAGCTGGCAGAGAGCTGCGGTTGGGGACAGGCCACTCCTATGCCCCTTGGAAGGTCCCCAGGCTCGGGCTCAGACTGCGGGGTGCCTGAGCATCCCCGGGTGTGGGTTGTCCCATCTAATGCTGGCTCTGCTGATAACTTCTAATGGAGCTGACGGGGCTCGTGCTCATCCATCCCCTGTTCTTTCCCTTGGGGTGCTGGCAGAGGTCACCCCCACCAGCCCTGTGCCCCCAGACAGCTGAAGAAGGTCCTCACCCCTGCCCAGGCACTGCCCAAATCAGCCGCATCGCGATGTCCAACACAGAATCACAGAATAGTTTGGGTTGGAAGGGACCTTCAAGTCCACCCAGTTCCACCCCCCTTCCACTAGATGAGGTTGCTCCAAGTCCTGTCCAACCTGGCCTTGGAAACTTCCAGGGATGGGGCAGCCACAGCTTCTGTGGGCAACCTGTGTTCTAAGGTCTCCCTGGAGCCTTCTGCTGTAGCTGCCCTCCTGGATGTGTTACTATTTAAACAATATGACTTAGACACCTTTTTCCTAGAGAATGTGGCACCAAGGCACCCAGGGAATGCAGGATCCTGCTGCTGTCCTTGGCAAGCTCTCCTCTGCCTCAGTTTCCCCTGACTTTACAGTGGTTCAATGAGAAACAAGCCCTTCAGCCAGCTCCTGGCGTCTCCTGGTTGCTGGAGCAGAGCTCAAGGCCCCTTGGCCATCTGGGGAAACTGAGGCAGCGTACAGCCAAGCAGAGCTTGGTGGTCCTAAGCTGCTCCCACCACCCCAAGCATTCCGGCTTCTGTCATCTCCTGCTCCTTCCCCTCATTACAGCCTGATTCCCTGGAGACGGCGGCGGCAGAGCGTCCTTCCCGGTGATGTTATATTAGCTTAATAGCATTTTTCCACTCCATTTGAGAGGGGAATTTACAATGATCTCCGATTAGGACTGCCTTAGGAATGTCTCTGATTAGCACTTGCCGGCCACCCGGGCTCACCCTGCCCCACTCAAGGTCCAAGGGCTGCAGGTGGCAGCTGGCCTCTGGCCACTCGTCACCCCCAGTGCAAAAGCTTCTCTGGGCAACCTGTGCCAGTGCCTCAGCACCCTCACAGGGAAGAATTTCTTCCCAATATTTTATTTAACCCTGTCCTCTGTCAGTTTGAAGTCATCCCCCTTTGTCCTGTCACTTCAGGCCCTTGTCCAAAGTCCCTCTCCAGCTCTCTTGGAGCCCCTTTAGGCACTGGAAGGGGCTCTAAGGTTTCCCTGGAGCCTTCTCTTCTCCAGGCTGATCACCCCCAGCTCTCCCATCCTGTCTCCAGAGCAGAGATGCTCCAGCCCTTGGAGCACCTCCATGGCCTCCTCTGGACTTGCTCCAGCAGCTCCACGTCCTTCTGATGTGGGAGGCCCCAGAGCTGGAGGCAGCACCACAGGTGGAGTCTCACCTGAGCAGAGCAGAGCAGAGGGAGAGAATCCCTCTACTTGACCTGCTGGCCACACTGCTGCATCCCAGGACACAGATGGGCACCCAGGAACAGATCCTGCAATCCCTCTCAGTCCTGCTTGCAGGCCCTGGCAGCCCAGGGGGAAGTCCCCCGTGGGGGCAAGCAGACCCTCACTGCCAGCAGCCCCATCCCTGGCAGCCCCTGCCCTCCGGAGCACCAGGGACTGCTCAGCCCTGGCCCCCTCCTCACCATGAGCTGCCACTGCTCTTCCCTCGCCTCTGCCACAGACGGTTCTGGGATCACTTACCAATTAGTGTGGCCTGCTCATTAAAGCTCATTATCTGCCAGTGTGAACTTGGATGGGATTGTGCGGGCTTGGCGGGAGATCAAAATCTTCCTTTTTTCCAATTGCATCCCGCTCAGCCCCCACGCTCCGGGAACAGCCCCGCGGCTGCACCAGAAGGCTGAGGGACACGGTGCTGCCTTTTAGAGGGAAAAAAAAGTGCCCAGCAAATTAAGTCGAGTCCTCCACACAGCAGAGACCAGTTGCTGCTCCACACGGATGCTGGGATGGAGCGGGATGATGCCTGGATCACTGTCTTCCATGGCTTTCCAGGAATCTGGGGATGCACGGCAGGGGAAATGGCAGGACTTTTTGTCCACTGTGGGATAACGAGCTCAGCCCGGCTCCAGGATACAGAGCTGGCAGTGACGGGAAATATCAGCTGCCAACCACAGAAATTAGGTTTCTTCTCCGTGTGGTACATTGCTGGGAGGGGCTGGTCACAGAGGTGTCTTGGCTATTTCCTGCTTTTAAGTGCAAGGATAGAGGCGAAAACACAAGAGTCTGACAGAACCAGCCTTCTCCCACTGCCTCAGTGGGTGTTTGAGTTTAACAGGTGCCAGAAAACCCATGAGATTTCACGGCTTGGATGGAATCACCTCCACTCATGGAAGGGGACTTTGCTTCCTGGCTGTGATCCGAGCTGGAGGGCAAAACCCTGCACTCCCATCCTGTCCTGTTGCATCCCGAGCCATCTGTGTGGGACTGGCTCTGCTGCTGCAACACACCCCCCAGCCTCTGCCTGGCTCTGGGACACTGGTGCCTGGAGGGTGACATGAGCCCAGATCCTTGGGCAGGGATGGGAACGTTGCTTTGCAGCCACAGGGGCTGGTCCTGGGCGTCCTGCAGCTACAAGGCAAACAAGCCAAAGTCTTTCTGTGCTGGGAAAATCAATCCCAAATGCAGCCTGGTTTCATAAGAACCAGGAGCATGGGAGTGGGAGCTGTGTCTTTCCCAGTGCCTCCTTCCCCTCTTTCCCAAAGCTGTCCTTCCCCAGGGACACACCAGGTCTGGCTTTCATTAGCGTATGAGCCTGTTTTGGTGAATGGCTCTTGTCAATATTGATTAAATTCCATCTTCCCATGTGCAGACAAATCCTCTTGCAGTCCCTTCAGCGGCGCTACCATCCTAAAATAACTCAGCAACAAGGCATGGTTTAACCCTTCCCTTCTCCAAAAAAATGCCCCTAAGGTGAAATCACCCACTAACTGCTCTGTTCATCTCCCGCATGGAACCACCCAGTAACAAGACAAAAATCCACCAGCCAGTGGAAAGCAGCTGGTCTAAGTTCAAGCCAAAGAGCCTCGGCTCGCACGAGCCAGGGCTTTAGCACAGGCCAAGCTGGGAAGGCTGCGCCTACATCATTAACAAAATCCCCAGCAAATGCTCCCCGTGGCATCCAACCAGCTCTCCAGGGCTGCAAATTGTGCCCAGGAGCATATTCTTCCGCAGCTCCTCCTTGCCAGGGTGCCTTTCACCGCAGACATCCCTCTGCCTGCATCCCACGCTGCCCCGGATTAACCGCCTCTTTTATTGCTGCCAATTACTGGCAGCAAAGCTGCCTCGGGGATGGAGGATGTGAGATGGGTTACACCTTCCCGGCCTTAATGACGTGAGGATTTGCAGGCTGGAGCAGCAACCTCGGCTCCCCACGGAGCAGGGGATCAGCACACAGCCCCCCACCCTGCTTCCCTGCATGTCCTCTGCACCCCACTGCTGGAAGCTGCACAGGGTATTCTGGGGACAGCTGTATCCCCGAGCTCTGGCATGGATCAGGGGATGGGAAATGCATGGATCAGGAGATGGGAATGTGATGCCCATCCCTGGTGACCCAGAGCTTCCCGCGTGGGTGGGAGCGGAGGCAGTGCCGGGCTGCAGGCAGCAGACCACACTCGACTGCTGCTGAATGCTCCGAGGCTTCACACTGTGAGAAGAATGAGCAGATAATAGGATTTTCCATCTCTTCAAAGGGCGCTCGAGCCAGGCCCTGGCGCTGTGTGGAGCCCTGGGAAGAGCCTCCAGGAAGATCCCACACCTCCCAGCCGGCGCTGCAGCCACAGGGATGCTCCCAGCTGCAGAGCAGCCGCCAGCGTGCAAATGGGGACTGGGAATCCGGATTCTGGGGGGGCAGAAGGCTGGAAAGCACCACGGGGATTATCACAGTGATACCCAGCAAGGCGAGGCAAGAGAAGGTGAAATGGTGGTGATGCCACATCGGGAGTCGGTTCATCTGTCCTGACATGGCATGTTTTTCATAGAATCATAGAATGCTTTGGGTTAGAAGGGACCCTAAATCTCATCTCATTCCACCCCCTGCCATGGGCAGAGACACCTTCCACTATCCCAGGTTGCTCCCAGCCTCATCCAACCTGGCTTTGAACACTTCCAGGGATGTGGCATCTACAGCTTCTCTGGGCATCTGCCAGTGCCTCACCACCCTCACAGGGAAGAATTCCTTGTTAATATCCAGTCTAAACCTCCTCTCTTTCAGCTTGAAGCCAGGAACAGCTGCTGTGCTCCAGAAGCGAGCGGGGGAGCAGACACTGAGCTTTCCACTTGGTGCTTGCAGCAGCCAGGGCACGCACACATGGCCACGCCAAGGGCATGGCACACTCACACCTCTCTGGGCACACACTGGCACCAGCCTGGGGCAGAGCAGCCGCCCCCAGCCAGCCCTCAGTCCCTCGGTCCCCGACCACTGCACAGGGGCAGCCGAGGGACCATCTGGAGCCTCATTTGAAGAGCTCCCACGTCCCCGCGTCCCCGCTCCATTTCTCCTCGGATGGCTTATCAGCAGTGACTTTCCCGACAGCAATCGATAGAAAACATTTTATCACCTTCCCAGGCGGCAGGATCCGTGGAGTGGGTCTGATTTCTGTTTCTATGGTGACATCTTCCGGGCTTGTGAAAGATTTTGCCTTTCNCCTTTTTTTTTAATACCATTTTCAGCACACCAAGGAAGCTGCCAGCCAGCCAAACGCGATGCTCGCAGCGTACCCACAGCAATGCTGCTTGCTGGGAGGGGCCCCAGGGCAGCTTTCATCCCCAAAATGCCTCTGAAACCTATTGAGGCTTGAACTGGGACCGTCTTCCTCCTTCCCTCACCCCCGTCCCCCTTCCCACCCCTCCAGGCTTCTCCTGCCAGGCCTGGAAAAAGCCACTCGGCCACACAGCAGGGATGGCCTCAAGCACAAGTGACTGCTCGGGGCGTTTTGTAGTGCAGCTGATTTCGCTCCTCAGCTCTGCTCCCTCCTCCTTCCCCTTCCTTTTTATCTCCCTCCACCTGCTTTGGTGGAGGAGGAGGGGGTTTGTCACCCTGCTCTGCCAGCTGTGGTGGCCCTGGGACCTGACCAAAGGGGCAAGGAGGGACACAGGGGGGGATCATTTCTTATCTCTGGGACATGATTGTTTGTCATCTCCTGCATGCAAATGGCCCGGTGCTTCTTCTGAGTTATCAGCACCTGAGGATCTCACCGACTGCCTAATTAACGTCTGCAGTTCCCTCTCCTTAGAGTTCCCTTTACCCCATGAACTGCATCGCTCCTGCCACCTGCCCCTGCCACGTGCTCCTGCTGGGAGCTGGAGGAATGGATAGATGGAGCAAGGGAGACATAGATGAGATNGTGCTGAGGCCCTGGCACAGGTTGCCCAGAGAAGCTGTGAATGCCCCATCGCTGCAAGTGTTCAAGGCCAGGTTGGATGGGGCTTGGAGCAACCTGGGATAGTGGAAGGTGTCCCTGCCCATGGCAGGGGGTAGAACTGGCTGAGCTTTGGGGTGCCTTCCAACCCAAACCATTCTAGGATTCAATGATTCCATGAATGGATAGAGGGAGGGAGGGAGGGAGGGAGGGAGGGATGACCTCTCATGTCTGGAGTTGCCCTGTGCTGATGCATTTAGCAAAGCAGCCACCACCTCTTTGGCCCTTGTGGATTGGGAACCCAAAGGGAAGCCCCTCTCCTCCACTCCCAAATCCCCAAGAGGGCTGAGCCCCTGTCCTTACTGCCGAGGGAACAGCTGCACATCCCGCTGTGACACCAGCCGTGCCACCTGGCCTGGGATGTGCTGCAAGAGCAAGTGCAAGGGCAAGGACTGGTACTGAGCAGCTGGGAGGGCTGAGGTGTTGCTGACAGCATCAGTCCAAGTTGCCAGAGGGGGGTTTGGAAGGCACTGCCAGCTTGGCAACGCTCTCCCCACACCTTTCCCGTAATGATCAAGCCACACCGCTCTACTTAATTAATGTTTCTCAGTGGCACAGCCTTCAGCTACTAAAATAAGTAAATAAAATAAAACAGAGGGTTTTTCTTTTTCTTTTCTTTTTTTTTTTTAATAATGGGAAACTCCAAAGCTCGTAAAGTTGGAACTGTGTCCTGGCGTTAAGTGACAGCAGGGGATCGCTCCTTGCATCGGGCACAGACCCAAAGCACTTAAAAGCAAGGGCAGGAATGGGTAATGCAGGTCTGCCATCCCGTTACCCAGCCAAGAGAAACGCAGTGTCCGTGACACAGATCAGCACCCCTTCATATTTCATCTCAACACAATGCCCTTATCTTTGACCCAAAATAAAAATTATTCCTTGCTCAGCGATCTCAAAATACAAAATTATCTACGCATGCACTAATGCCACGTATCAATCAACTTCAAATGCAAATCCCCACAGTGTTTAGTCCTAATTTTACCATAAAAGGATGGGTCCACGCCAAGCACCTCGCTCAACATTATTCTAGGGAACGGCAGCTTCCATCAGCAAATCTTCTCCTGGTCATTGACAAATACTTGGATCCTCAGCTTTTCCTAATGGAAACAATCTGGCCAGTTCCTGAGAAAGGGCGAAATACGGAAGGAGAGCAGCACATTCTCTTCTCTCACCCTTTTTCCAGCCTCCCTCCTTAAAAACCTCTTCAGATCTGGAAGCCGGTGCAGAGATGGGTGCTGGGGAAAGGAGAGCAGAGCCGGGTGGGAGCAGCCAGACAAACCCCTCTGCTCTTTCTGCAAGGGCAATGGGAGGACCGGCATCATCAGCCACATTAGGGAGAGCTTGCACCCCTTCCCTGCTGACAGCAATGCTGCTCAAAGGGAAGCCCGTTTGCCAGGATGTGTGGTGGGTAATTAGGGATTTGCAAGGCTGGGCACACTCTGCAAGCCTTTTTCTTCCTTTTTACAGCAATGAGGGAGCGTTGGTGGGAAAAGGCGCTGTGCAAGCGACAGGAAAACACCAGGGAACACTTGAAGGAATGTCAAAGTGCAGATCAAACCCAGCCTGTATTAAATGTCTTTCCAGGTTGCTGCAAGGCTGGTGGGGTGCGGGTGGAACGGGCAGACAGCAGAGCTACTGCGGGGCCACAACAAATACCAGTAAGAGCTCTGGAAAGGCTGAAAGTCCCTGGGCAAGTGCCATACTCCAGCTGCAAGGAGCAGAAGAGCCCTCTCAAGGGGGTTGTTCCACCGGGGATGCCCCACCACCATAATCAGTGACGCCTCCACCAGACACGGTGTTTAATGAATTCCCACCCTTATCCACTTCAGCAGATGCCAGGCTGATCAGTCTGGGATCAGTCCCGGCAATGCTGGGAGCGTGGCACGCAACGGGTCCATCCCAATTTCCGCCCCACATCCTCGAGGAACAATGGCCTGTGTGTCCCTCGGAGGCCCCTCCTGCCACGCGCGGCCGCAGCCGCCCTCCAAACACTCTCCCTCTTGTTCACTTTGGCCGGGAAGCGGTGGAGCAGCAGGTATTTCCTGCCATCGGCTGCCATCCCCGCCTGGCCGGCCCCATGGGGGACGTGCTGCTCCATCTCTCATCCCTGGGATCCCCAAGGGACCTGCCACCCCTCGGGGACAAACAGGGACCCGCAGCGGTTGCTGTCCCTCAGCAGGCAGGTGGCCCTGCTCCAAAGGGACGCCAGCAGCTCCACGCACACCCCCGCTGTGCACATCCTGCTGGAAAAGATTTCCCTTCTGCTGTTCCAAGTCCCAGCTAAAATGAGGCTCAAAAACGTGCAAAACGCTGGTTTTGCCTCGTTTCCTTTGTGTGTTTCAGTGTGTTCTGCAAACAGGGCACTTCCTCAGAGCTCCGCTTTGGCTCTCACGTTCGGGAATAAGAGAGAGGCTTTTATTTTAATAGGAAAACAGGATTATAAATTAGCAGTCAAGCTGTGAGAGCACAGAATCTTCCTCTTAAAATATCTGTACACGTCGCCTTGGCCAAAGCTGGGTGTCAGCACTGGGGACACAAGTACGGAGGGGTCCTGGGTGCCACCCCTCTTGGTGCACAGCAGGTGCTGGTGGCCGGTGGCACACCCAAGATGCTCATGAATAATCAGCTGCCACCACCCAGAAGCGAGGGCTTACACCGGATACCTGATGGAGAGGAAAATCCCAGGCAAATATCAGGCAGCGCTGCTGGCTGCAGCCAATTTTCCTCACTTAATATGTTTCCTGCACTCATCCCCCTCCCTGACCTCGGCTCCTCCTTGGAGCACGTTCAGCCCCAGACGCACCGCTGAGCACAGCCAGGGCCAGCGGGACCGCTGCCATTTCGTCCCTCCCCTCTGCTCCCCGGCCAGGGCTCCTGTCACACTGCTGCAGACCCCAGCTTCCCCCTGAAGGTCCCCAGGCTGCCCAGGACAGGGTGAGCGGGCAGTGATGAACACCTCGTGGGGTGATGGTGCTCTGTGCACCCATGGAATGCTTGGAGAGCAGAGGGTGGAAAAGCTACATCCATCCTTTGTGAAAGATGCGTGTTCCAGACTCCGATCCAGATGAGGATCTGAATCCAGCTCCAAAGGCAAGTCCAGATGTGGATCCAAATTCAGCTCCAAATGCAAATCCAGATGTGGATCAGAATCCAGTTCCAAATCCTGATCTAAATCCAGACACAGACCCAAGTGCAGACCCACACGTGGTGCAGTCCTGATCCAAATGTGGATTCAAGCCCAGAGACAGCCCCAGCTCCAAACCCGGACCTGAGCCCTGACTCAGGGTCCAATGTGTGTCTGCAGGGACCTCATTCTGCCCAGTGCCAACACCCGGTGGATGATGCCCAGTGGGAGGCCCTGCACCCAACACCGGTGTCACCCTCCAGTGCCCAGCACCCGCCAGGTGCTACCCGGGGGATTCCCTGCACCCAGCACTGGTGCCACTCTCCCGTGAACGGTCCCCGGTGCCCAGTGCCAGCAGCCATCAGAGTGCCCGGTACCCGACAACAATGCCACCCCAGTGCCCAGCCCACGCTGCCCAGGAGGTGCCATACGGTTCCTGCTGCTGGCACCCAGCACCTTTTGCCCTGTGTGCAGCACCCCGGTGCTCGGTGTGCCGTGCCCGGCGCCTGCCACGGTGTCCGTGTGCCGTGCCCCGGCTCTCAGTGCGCCATGCCCAATGCCTGCCCCTGTGCCCGGTGCCCGTTGTGCCGTGCCCCGGTGCCCGGTGTGGCACGTCCCGGTGCCCACTCTGCCATGCCCAGCGCTCGCCCCGCAGCCCCTGGTACCCGGTGTGCGGTGCCCAGCGCCCGCCCCGCTGCCCCCGGTGTGCGCAGAGCCCGCCGCCGCCCCCGCCGCCGTTCCCGGTGCCACCGGCGGCGCTGCCGGCAGGTGTCGCC
>VZRV01003333.1:1156934-1176777 GCA_013398115.1 Falcunculus frontatus | reverse complement strand
GTGTGTGTGTGTGTGTGTCCGTGTGTGTGTGTGTCCGTGTGTCCCCATTCCCACTCTCCCTGGAAATGTGCGGCTGGAGCAGCACCTTGGGCATGGTGGTGGGATCCCAATGGAGGTGCTGAGCTGCCCAGGGGTCGGCATCCCGAGGGCTCTCTGGCCGGTGGAAGTGTCGTGGCTGACGTTGCAGACCTGCCGGAGGTTCTCACTGACGTCAGAGTGGGATGTTGTTGGGGTGCATGTTTGTTCCCCACTGCCTTTGATAGAGAGTGATGCCATCCTTTAGATGTGAGCAGATTTTGGCTTGCTGAAAGCTCTTGTGGCCACTGATCCCTGCCCGCTTTCCCCTTGGCTGCCAGCGGTGCCAGTGTTGGCTGCCCTCAGGTGACCTCCCAAAGTGATGGTGTGGAGGAACAAACCCAACAGTTGGGGTTTTGCATGGGAGAGTGCTCCTAGGGCCCTGTGCCAGCCGAGGAAGGACATCGCTGATGGTGCCAGCACCTTCCGAGGGCTCTCCCAGCTCAGCTCCAGCTGCCCCAGCTGCTGGGCATCACCGGAGCCTCCCTGATGGTGCAGAAATGGTTCCCTGCTGAGTGCCGGGGCTTTGTGGAGCGCTCCTAGCCCACAGCTGCCTTTCCCAGGGTGGCAGTGTGTGTGCCCCAGGTGGATGAGCAGTGCCGTGGTGGCTGTGCGGATGTGGGTGCTGTCACCTGTGTGCTGGTATCAGAGGGTGGGGGGACCTGTGGCGGGCGAGGCGCAGGTTGGCTGTGCGTGGTGCCCGCCAGTGCTGAGACTGCGTCTCCTGGTGACTGTCACTGCCTGATGAAAATGGACCTCGAGCTGCTGGGGGATGGAATGGAGAAAGATGGGAAGAAGCCAAGTGAGATGGAGAAAAGGACATGTTCCCCCTGAGTGCTCTTCCCTCCCCGTTCCCCATGGCAGTGAGGTGTGCCTCGAGATGTGGTGGGAGCGATGATAGTGGGGGTTCAATCTGGGTCTGTGCACAGGGCTGGGGGCACCCACAGCCTGAGCAGCAGCTCTGCAGCCTGGGCCAGGAGCTGTGTGAAGTTCAAGGCAGGAAGTGAGAAATTAAAAAAAAAAAAAATTAAAAAAAATACCTCAGCTGGTAGAAACCACCAGGGAGATTTAGGGAAGCGGCAGTGCTGTGCTGTGGAGCCCAGAAGAAGTGTGTATCCTCGTCTGATGAGGAGCTGCCCGTGCCAGGGACCGCAGACCCACCTCTCCTCTCCCGGCTCTGTCTCCGCTGCAAGCCCCAGGGAACAATTGCATACAGAGTGCTTCGTTTCAGAGCCGCCACAGTCATTTCAGAGACCTTTTAGGCAGGAAAAGTGCTCTGTAGCGTGTAATTTGAAGGCTCTGCTCTGAACCTTCACTGTCGCTCTGCTAAATGATCCTCTGCTCTTCCAAACCTTTGCTGCCTGGAAACCAGCAGCAGTGACCTGGTTCCTGGCCCCGCTGGGTCCCTGGTCTCCCTTCAGCTCCGTGCTAAGGTGAGGGGAGTTGCAGGTTGCAAGGAGCAGCCTGGGGTGGTTCTCTGCCTTGCATGGGGCCTCTCAGATGTCAGAGTCCTGGGAGATTTCAGCCAGTCTTAATCATCTCTTGCGTCTGCCTGAGCTGCAGTGGTTGTCAGAGCGCACTAAGAATTTTCCAGCTTGGAGGGTCAAGTCCTGTGAGGGCTCTGCAGGAAAATCTAGGGACTCCAACTGATTTTCCCCCGAAACGGGGGAGGTGCAGAATTATTTTCTGTAGCATCCCTCAGGCTTGGCAGCTCATGGTGAGGAAGGACCATTTGTTCTGCTGTCAGAGGAAATGGCACAACTTTGGTTTAACTGATGGAGCCGTGCCACAGCCTCACTGAGGGCACCGGAGGTGAGCCTGGAGGTGCTGGACCATCGGTTAGCCAGGGAGTGTGATATCACCCTGGGGTTTCCTTGTCTTTCCTCTCCTTCCCGTCCTTGTTAGCTGCCCTACAACTTCTGTCTGCTGGAGGCACACCTGCAGGAGCAGAGCGAGCTGTGCGTTTCCTCTCGCCGTGGGTGCTGCCTGCCCTGCCAGATGCAGGCAGGGCCCCGAGTTCCCGGCAGCCAGGGCATGCAGGCAGCCTGGCAGGGGAGTGCAGGGAAAGGGTACAGGATGGGGAGAAGGAGAAACATTTGGATATGAAGGGTTTGGCTGTCACCTCTTGGCCTGGTCTGGTCCTGTGCCGGGTTGGCACAGTGCAGACACCTGTGTGTCTTCTCTTGCCTCACGCGGCTTCGCTCTGTTTTGGATTCGCTCTGTTTTGGATTCGCTCTGTTTTGGATTTGCTCCTGGTTCCTGCCGAGGCAGGAGAGTCCCAGTGATGGTGGATTTACGCACGTCACCGAATCAGACACACGGCCAAGGCAGGAGGCACTGTCTTGAGTCTGTCCTAGCAGGCCATGCCAGGCATGCACCTGGGTCTAACCTGCTCTTTAATCCTGGTGGTGCTGGGGACCCCACCCTGTCCCCAGGCGATTGCTGCCACTCACTGATGACAGGACTTCCATTTGGCTTCCGCTGCTCGCATCCTAGTCCCCTGCAGAAGGTCATGGCAGCAGGGCATGAGGCAGAGGAAAGGCAGTTTCCCTTTCCCTTCTTCACCTCTCAGAGGGATACTCCACAGCTACAGTCCTTCTGAAGAGCAGGCAGGATGCGTCCCAGCTGGAGTGGAGCAGGCAGACTCGTGTATTGTCCTGCCACCATCCTGTCCCACTGCCTGCTCGAAAACACACTCAAAATCCAACTGCTTGTAATTGCGTGAATTTGGGATTTCCCCTAGGAGGACTGGTCCAGCTGCTTGAGGCTGGCAGCAGCAAAGCTTTCACCCGGTGTAGAGGAGGAGGAGGAGGAGGTGGGAGGCAGGTGCAGGTGCTGGGGTTCAGCATCGCATCCGAGCACAAGGAGCTGGCTCCGAGCAGCAATCACCACCTGCGCCCACCAGCACCCAGCTGGCAAAAACTACACATCCCAGCAAGCAGAGGGCCACCACCAGCCCTGCAAGATGGAGAGTGGCTTCCTGGGGCTGGCAGTCACCCCTGATTCCCCTGTGGGAGGTTGGGATCGCTGCGGGAATGCCGCTTCACCGCGGGAAGGTGGCAGCTTGGTTTTTGCTTTGGTTGCACGGCCTAGTTTCGAGAGCTGGAATATGCTCAAATCTGGGCTTTCTGAGTTGCTTTTTTTGGTTTTGTTTTGTTTTAAATGACAGCATTTCCCCTTTAAATTTACATCTCTAGCTGGGGAACACAGAGCCTGGTGAGAGAGGGAGTGTGAGACTTTTATAAAAAGAACGAGTCGGGTTTTATTATCCCTTTGAGACGAGCAGGGAAAATCTATACTGAAGGCATGAAATAGCAATAAAAATGGACTTTTTGCCAAAGCAAAATTAATTGAGTGAATCTCAGTCCTCAAGCCTGAGCTCTGAGAGGCTTATGAGTTGGATATGAACCACGCTGCCCCCTTCCAGGCTCTCATCCCCCAAGGAGGGGAGGCAAATCCTCCCTCTGGTCCTCGGTGTGCGATGTGATCAGCGCATGGGAGCAAAGGACTTGTGCTTGGGATACAGCGAGGTTGAGGATGCCTCCAGCCCTGACAGTCCCTGGAGCAAGGACCTTCTCCAGGTCCTTTGGCTTGGGGATGCTGGCGGTCATTCAGAGGTCATTGCTCCAGCGTTTCCATCACTGTGAGTCACGGCATCCCATCTGGACTGTGGATTTGGGAAGTTCCACGAGAAAGAAGAGGAAGACTGGACACAGGCTCCTTGAACCCACTGTAGCAGCCAGGAGAGGATCCTGCTGCCTTACCCTGGCCTGGGCTTGCTGTTTTTGATCATTTTCCTCCCTTGTCTCTGCATCCTGCTCCTGCCACACTCTGGGATCTGGCTCTCCAAGGTGCTTTCTGGGCAAATCCTCTGCGGAAAAGGAAACCCCCTCCTGGGTTTTGTTCTTCTCGACGTCACATGAGGTGGCACCGGCTCTGCTCTCCCCATTTTTGGGGGGCGGGTGGCGGGAGGAGCCGCTGGGCAGAGCAGCAGGGGAAAGGCGGATTCTTTTCAGCAGATGGTGCAAAGAGGATGAAGCTGTGTAAACCTCCTGAGTCCACTGGAGAGACGGAGATTAAATAGTGAGAGGGCCGAGAGGCAGCTCCAGGCAGGAGAAGGAAGGAGAAAAAAGGAAAATGGGGGTGGAAATGGGATTGGAAAGTGGAGCTGGGGAGAGGAGTGTTGGTTTGAACAGGCATCCCTCTCCCACTTGATGTCTCCCCTCCAATTCGGAGGACCTAGATTCAGTGCCATAAAAATATAGCCCTTTTCAATCCCTTATCTTGCAGGAGCAGAAACAATTGGCCTGCAAAGAAGGAGAAAACAATCTGTTTGACTGACAAACAAAACCACATTTCTGCACAAAAGGAGGAGGAGGAAGAGGCAGCTGTCTGGCTGCTGCTTCGGCTTTTTTCCTTTCCCCTCCCTCTCCTGTCCCCTCGCTGACGGTGTCAGAGCAGAGCCTCTACCCTTGCCAGCAAAACACCCGCCGTTCTGACTGGCTGGGTTCAATGTCAGGCTCCTGCAGCAAATGTCATTGTCCTCCCTGCTGTCCCCAGCCACGGAGATGCACCAGCCCTGCCGTGATACCCTCCTGGGGATGGTGCAGGCAGAGGTGGCACCCTGAGATCACCAGGGCAGAGCCCAGCTCTTGGGAGAGGAGCTCTTTGGGTGCCAGAGACAGAAAGTGATGCTCGAGAGAGGGACCAGGGCCAGCAGCTCATGGTAACTGAGTTGGGGACAGAGGGGACACAGGAGATCCCTTGTCTGGGGACCTTGGGAAGTTCAGCCAGGTTGTGGGTGATGCTGATATCCCAGCATCCATGGAGCACCTGAGTGCTGCAACTGGAGATGCTGCTGGAGCCTTGTCCCTCTCCAGAGCCAGCTCTGTGCCTCAGTTTCCCTGTCTGCAAGGTTAGCAAGGTAACACACAGATGCTGTAAGAGAGCTGGGGCATAGAAGTACCCTGTGCACCTGAAGTCATTATCCCAACAAATTGTTATCCCTAAAAATTCATTACAGCAACCACAGTACCAGCCCAGCTGGTGCTGGGGGGAATCCATCAGACAGGCAGGAGCAGAGCCCATGGGAATCTCAGTTCTCCATCTCTCTGGAACAAACTCCTCACTTGGAGGATTTTTTGAAAAAGAAACTGATTTTCCCCATGCGATTCCCTGACCAGGAGCAGCAGCAGTTTCCTGCCTGCAACAGTTTTCCGAGGGGACTCTGCTCTGTGGGGACATGTGAAGCAAACACCCACGCTCTGAAAACAGCCAAATGCAATAAATACCCAGTGCCTGAACCTGGAAAAGCAGAGGCTGGAACAGGGCAATCTCTGCAGGGGCTGGTAGTGCTGCCACAGAGGGAATCAACAGTAAATAAAGGGGCACAAGAAGCAAACACTGAAGCCCCCAGGACACTCTTTTGATGCAGTTGCTGGTGACCTACTAGAATCCACTGGAAAGATGATCCTGCACTGGTGGGTGGTTCACTTTTTCCTTTTTCTGTTTTTTGAGGAGCTGTTTCACTCTGCAGCCAAGTAGCAAAATAACATGTAAGAAATCAGAGATTCCAGGTGAGTTAATAACAAATAATGAGTCTCTCAGTTCCTGAGTGGTTCTCTGGTTGCCGCAGTCCAGGCGTATAACAACCAGGCTTTCCTGAGCATCCTCAGCCAGGCTTGTTGAAGTGCTGGTACAGATTGATAGAAACATCCTGTATTCAAGGAAATTTAAGAGATCCAGCCTCTACTTTCTTAGATTGCCATAACAGAAGCTTTGGGGAATATTTGACCTGAAACATGGTAAGAATTTGATTTATTTTTAATTCCTGCACCTAAAATGCAGAGTTTTCTGCATTTTTCTTTCCTCTTTCATTTCAAAGGAGGAGGGGAAGTATCACTGCACGCGTCAAACTCTAGGAAGGAGAAGATACGAAAGATGACTGGACTACTTTTTACAACTTTGGCTCTTGACTTTCCTCCCCAGAAGGGGAAGATGCACTGTCAGCCTGTCTTGTGATCAGGCTGTATCCTTTTGTTACCCTGATAAATGTCAGCTGACCAGGCTGGGATGTAAAAAAGCTCCATCTCTACCAGACCTTTGCTGTTCTTTCTCACTCGGTATTCAGGCAGGGAAGGGCCCAGCATCTCCCCACCTGAGTGGTGCTGGCAGTCTTTGCCTGACCCCACAAGGTCCTCATCTCCTTCATGCCCTGCTGTGGTCTCCCAAGGTCCTCCAGCACCCTTTCTCCTTTTCCTGCTTCTGCCCCCTGAATTCTCCCTGCCTTCTCCCTTCAGATCCTTCCTCCCAGCTGGACCCTGCAGGCAGTGGTGGGGTTTTGGCCTCCGTGCTCAGTGCTGGTAGGTGAAACACAAAGCTTGTGCTGTGATAAAGTAAATCTAACAAAGACATGGAGTTTGGCTCCTGGGCAAGAAAGACCATTCAGGTTTCAGCAGGTTCCTGCTTCTCTTCTCTGGTCCTGCATGCTCTGTTCATGGCGATGGGAGCAGCTCTCAGCTTGAGGCCAGAGTTTGGCTCAGCCCAGCACTTGAAGGGAGGTGGCAGAGGCAGAATGGGTTCTGCTGGAGCCCTATCTCTCAGCTTCAAACCCTGGAGATACCTGGATACTCACAGTCCCTGGCTGTTGGGACGATATTTCCCATGGCAGAGCCAGCATTTGCTGATGCAGCATCCACCCCTGTTTGATCCAGACCTGCCTGGAATCTCTCCTTTCCCTGGGCATCTCCCACCCCTTCCTCCAGCCACAATCACACAGAAGCTCGTCCTTGATGTTCCTCTGTGCTTGTGCCTCTTGGGATTTGGCCAGCGTGTGTCAGGGCTCCGCGCCTCTTCCTCTCCAGCTGCTCTCCGCTCCGCTGCGTCACCCGGAGCATCCCTTCCTCCTGCCCGGGGTTGCTTTGAACATCCTGTTTCCCGAGTTATTTCACCCTGATTTTACTAGGTCACGGGCATGTGGGTCCCCTACTTGGCCGTGGTGGCACAGCCTCTTTGATTAGGTGTATCTCCAAGCATGACTTCCATCTGTCCGTCAGTCGCTGTCGCTAATTCCTGCAGCATTTACTGCCAGGCAGGGGCCTTGGTCATTTGGAATAGTCACTGGTGGTGGCAGGATTGTGCTTAATGACCTATTCCACGCGTTTCACCTCTTTTCTGTTCGCAAATTGTTGGTGATTTTTTTTGTAGTTGCATTAAGTATTCCAAGTGACTGCGATTTCCTCCATCGTATTCATTATTCAAAATTGTTCTCCAGATAATTTCTGCAAATAATTCGCGGTCTTTGCTCTTTTGTGAATACTCGGTCTCAAGAATGAGAGTCGTTTTAATTGGGATCTTACATCACGTGATAGGTTTTGGCTTCCCGATTGGGCAGGCTTAATTTTTAGACTTGAGGTTTGGGGAGGGAAACTGTTGCAATTAAGAATTTGAAATTCACTTCTTCCAATATCTTTACTTGATGCTTAAAATTAACAGAAATTAACAGTCTGTCTGACTTTTTTTTTTTTCTTCATCTTTCTGGCCAAAAATCCCTGCCGGTAACTTGTTGGCAAGAAACACTTGGAGAATATAAACAAAAAGGTGGCACCAAAACAGCTAAATTTAACATATCTAAAAACTGGAGTGATGATTCACGGTGGTTTGTTGTGTCTTATTCACCTCACTCTGGTAAAAATAATGATCAAAATAATTTAGAAACATAAAAAGTCACATAGCAGGGGGACATTTATAGCACTTGGTTTCATAAAATCTTCCATCAGCTGCTCTCTGTGTGCCTGAGAAACATCCTGTGGGCTGGCTGGTGTGTTGTACCCTGGCCCTCAGTGCTCCAGCCCCGTGCTGAGGCTGCTGCCAGCTCGGTGGAGGTGGAGAAAAGGGAGGTTCAACCATCCTGGCACCCCACACTGCCTTGATCCTCACTCTCAGCAGGCAAGACTCCAGTTGCCTTGCACAGAGCTCGACTTCAGGCAGAGGGTGACCGTAAGTGCCTTGCCCAAGGTCACCCTCCAGCTCCGTGGTTCAGCTGGAAATAGCTCCAAGGTCTCCTGATCCCCCCAGCAGCCCCCTCGCTGCCAGGCGAGACGGAAAGGTACAGAGTTCACGTGTCTTCTCTAAGCGACAGCCTGGCTCCTGCCACCTCACCTAAAACCTCAAACCTCTTTGGCTTTGTTTTCTGCCCCCCCACCATCGGGCTGAGTCAAAACGGCCCCCCCAGCCCCCCCTGAACAGCCCGGGCTCCCATGGCATATTTATGCCTCCGAAGTGGAGCGTTGTGCCGGCGTTCCCGTTCGTGCGGCACCCGCGCAGCCCGGCTGCTCACTTCCACCAGCTGCTGCTGCCGATTTCCCTTAAAAATAAAACCCCTCTAAAGGTACAGCAGGGACACCTTAAATGCAGAGCCGTGGCGTGCAGTTAATCATATCCTCTTAACGGGTTTATTCGCTCATTAAATATTTAAGACTCGTTTCTCTTTATCAATAGTGTGGAGGCGTGCAGGCCCCGGTGCAAAGATTTATGCACACAATAGGATCGGTGCATTTAGATTTGTTTGAAGGGATCTGAGAGCCATTTAAAACTCGACCGAGGGGGACGATTGCTGCTGCTGCTGTTTTCCTCCAGTGAGGTTTCTGCCTTTTCTGCCTCCTGACTGCGGCTGGGAGGTGGCAGGAGGTGAGGTTGAGGGGCACAGACTGATGGCTGCCTCTGGTACCCCCATAGTTCCTTTTGAAATAGCTGTGCCCCCTTTTTGAGGGATGCTGAGGTCTTGTTTGGCTTAACTGTCTTGTAGTGATGAGGATGGTCCATGGAAAATGCGGTGTGTGGCGTGCTGGTGAGCATGTTTGGGGAAGTGGTGTTTTGATCCCTGCTTCCCACCACTGTCTGTGGGAAGAGCTTTGCCGTTGCGGCTCAGATGTGAATTCCAGCTCGTCTGGCGCCGTTCGGGAGCCCTCATGCAGGTGCAACATCTGTTATTCTTCTGTTATTACCTGGGCTCTGCTCTTCACACAGGTGTAAGAGCAGTGGTGGCCTTTTTGGTTCATAGGATGGGGAGGGACGAAACTCATGCCATCATCCTACCTCATCCTCCCCATCATCTGCCCCTCTGCCCACTGCAGCTCGCCAGCCCAGACCTCCATCCAGAGCACCTTCATCCGGTACCCAGCATTTCCCACCTTCCTCATGCCTGGTCCCTGGTCCCTACGTGGGGCTTTGTGGCTTCCAGCTGCTGCCAGATGTGTCACTCAACCTGGGTGCAGGGAAGCAGTTCCTCCCACTGGTGTGCACCCCACTGATGTGTGTACACCTGTTCCCTGAGCTCCAAGGGCTGTGGGTTGTGATGTGGGGTGTGGGACAGGGACAGAGGCCTGAGTGTCCAGTGCAGTTGCACAATGTGACCTGTTCTGTCCTTCCATGGAGAGCACTGCTGGAGCTTGCAGGGACAGCAGGTCCCGGCACGCAGGACTCGATCTCCGTCTCAGCAGCTTCTGCTTAGATCAGGAGGGAAGATCTCATGCCAAGACCTGTCCTCCCCAGGCTGCAGCTCGGAGTCGGAGATGGCAGCAGCTGACGCCCATTTTTTTTCACCCCCTGTGGCATCCTGGCAGGTTCTTCCCACAGCTTTGCATGCAGCCAGACATGCCTGTTCCAAAGCCTCCTCTCCAGGAGGTGCTGGGGGTGGATAGGAAGGGTGAGTAGCTGCAGTGGCAATGGGCAGAGCTGGCAGCTCCCTCCTGAGGGTGTGAGAAATACCCCGGCTGGATTATTGACAGACAGCCCCGAGCATGGGAAGTGCGTGCGTGCGTCAGATATTTACCCAAACCTCTCCTGCTTTGCAACGTGCCCACAAAAAAAAGGATCTGACAGCAATAAAACTGTCGGGCGGCTGCTGCTGCTTTTTTTTAAAGTTCTATGATAGCTTCTCCCCCCGCCTTTTTTTAATAGCTAATGCATCTGTCACTACTTTCCTAATGAGCTTTCCGAAAAGGGCCTTGGGGACCTCTACCTATCCATGTGGGCTTGGATCAGAGCGTACTCAGGGGAGGCAGAGAGAATTCAGCTCCCTGTTTCACCCTCATCCCCTCCCCAAACTCCTCTCTGAGGGCAGGTTGTCCAGAGGGAGGGGAAGGCAGCAATATCTCAGCACTCGGCGAGCTGGCGTGCACCCCCTGCAATCACAGCCAATAATGACAAAAAGACGGGGCTGCTGCCAGAGATAGAGAGCTGAGCTCCAAGCGTTACAGCAATGTCACAGCCTTGGGACTGCTGCTGGCTGCTACTGGAAAGAAATTTCCTCACAACAGGCAGAGTTATAGGAAGGAGCCATTGATTGCATTAAAAAAACACCCTCCCCACCTCTTTTTTTTGGCATGGATTTTCAAGGCTTTTTTTTTTCTTTCCTCTCCCCCCCCCTTTCTCTCTCCATTTGCCATTGAAGTTGCGTTCAATAAAACCCATCGCCCGAGAGCGTCTGTTCGCCTGTTCTCAGCAGTACAATGGGCAGAGGACTGCAGTGTGCAGAGCCCCAGCCAGCCTCTGCAGACAATGAGGGGCTGGCAGCAGGGCAGGGGGGCTTCTAGTTTATTTTATTTCATTTTTCCCCCACCTGCCAGTCCCCACTACTAATTGTAATCACAAAAGGCAAATGGGAAGGGACTGGGGGAGCAAGGCTGTGGTTCACTGGGGTCATGGTCTCCATCAGTCATTCTCCCAGCCTGTTGCTGGGTAAAAGCTCAGCTCCTTGGTTTATCAAAATGACTGTGCGGTAAAAGCCTCTTTGCCCAAACCTCCGCCCTCCTCAAAAAAAAGCTGTTTATTGACTCAAAAAGCCTGAATTTCCCATTGCCATCCATGGGAGACTTTCCGTTGACTTCTCTAGGCACAGAAGGGAAAACAGAGGGTTTGGTGACTCAGGCACAAACCTAGGATCTCTTCCTCTTGCTAACGCTGTTGGCAAATCTTTTAGGATTTAGCCAGATTCATCCAGGGACCGAATGCCACCATCCCTGTGCCACTGATAGGACACAAGAGGATGCACCACTTGGCAGGAGTGAATTCCTAATTGTGCTGTTCCCCTCAGCTGTGAGATGTAACGGTGCTCACCCTGTGTTGCATGATGGTGGAGAAGCTAATAGCTATTAATGCCAGAGAGATGCTTCCAGATCTCTAGATAAAAGGTGCTCAAGGAGGGAAAATTATTATCATCATGGGCCAAAGAGCTACGGGGGATTCGAAATCTGTTTGTGTTTGTAGGATGTAACCACTAAGGAGGGAGAGACTGGGACAATGGAGCATGCACAGCACTAATGGAATGAGCGTAGGAAAGAGGATATCTCTGGAGACCCTTAGAAACCATTTCCCAGTGGTAAGATCTACTTGGGTTGTTTGTTCTTCTTCCCAGATGAGAGCTGCAGTCGTGGACGCTTTTATCACTTACGAGCTGGACTAGATGGAGGCCAGAGAGCGCATTGTAGGGACGAGCCCGTGTGGCTCTCCAGTGGGTAGGTACTGATTTATCCGGTCTCAGCTTCCATTTCTGGCTTTCAGAGCTGTGCTTTATAATAGAGGAACCTGGAATGGACATTTCAGGCCTGTTTTTCAAGCTTATGGGATGCAGGTTTGGCCTCTGGTAGAGATGCAAGGGCATTTTGTGGGCATCTTGAGGCTGCAGCAGAAGGGTTATTCCTGCCTTGGGATACAGTTTGGGCTGAGGTGTGGGTTTGGAGCGGCTCCATGGTATCATGTGGTGGTTCCTTGAAGACATTTCACTTGGAGATTCACTTTTTCCAGCTGATTCATGTCCTCGTGCGAGCCCATTTCTTGCCATGGTGACAGTGAAGCTGGCTGAGGCTCTGTGTGATAGCGCGCCTGGTCCAGGCAAGAGGCTCCTAGCGGGCTCTGAGCCCGGAGGGGCCAGGGACTGTACAAACACAGGTTGTTCCCTTGAGATTAAAACCCAGCTAGACAAGCTGTTTGCAGTCTGTGGTCTGGCAGTGCTGAGTGCACTGCTGTGCAAAGCGTTGGGCAAGCAGGTGAGACACAGGCAGCATCCCTCCCAGCTCCCCTGGAGTGTACATCCTGCTTGCCCACAGATGCTCACTTCCATCCTGCTCCAATACCACCATGTCGCCTTCCCTTTGCTCCCTGAGACAGCCCCATTTTGTGCTCGGGGGAGATGCAGCCTTTTTCACTGGAGACCTGCAGCACACCATGCTCTTTTTTCCCTCTCCTGTCTTTTTTTTTTTTTTTCTCTCCTGGACACTTTACTTAGCTTCTTTCTTCCCTCTCATTTTCTCTACCATCAAATGAAAGCCATTCAGACCAAAACGGTTCAGTCTGCTCTTTGTGTCTGGAAAACAGAACACCAAAGACAGCTGGACCTACCCGAGATGGCCACGGCCGTGGCAACAGTGGCTCTTTGTTAGCGCTGTTGTCTCTGCCCCTATCTCCAGTGTCTGGGGCCCTGTCTCTTTAAAGCTTTAGTGTGCTGTGTCAAAGCCAACAGAGAGTTCAGCTTATTAATGGATTCGCTAGGTTAATATCCCAACAGTTTGGTGTGGTGGTTTTTTTTTCCCTTTCCACCAGCATAATTTAGAAAGAGGGGGAGGGGGAGAGAAAGATAACCCAGACCCATTTCTGGGGAGGAGGGCACGGCATGGCTCATTGCTTTGGAGAAATGGAGCTGGAATGGTTGGTCGGGGCCACGAGAAGGTGATGGCCCAGCCCTTCGCCTTCCTGTCTGTATGTACATCTCTCTCTATCTCCTTCTCCTGCGGGGTTCCCTGCATCAAAGCTTCTTCCAGTTCTTATGCTAATGAGGTGCATTAATGCTTAATGACTGTGAACAGGCTTGTTTAATTGCACCTATCTGAGCAGGAGGCACGTTGCTGTATAAGAGGGAACGACCATGTAAGCAGCTGCATGCCCTCCTGGACAGTCTTAATTACATGTAAAACTGATGTGATCTAAACCACCAGGCTGGTGATTAGTTTAGTGAGGCAGGTGGTACTTTGCAATTCAGTGCCTCAGAAACTCTAGAGCAAGTGAGATCAGATTCTTTCGTAGGCTATGGAGGATAAGGCAAGCCCTGATCATCCTTGAATTTGATGTTGGGTGGGGACAAGCACGGCATAGTAGATTAATTTAATTAATTTATTGCAGTTAGTTTGCAAAGACATTATCCGCCAGCGTCTGTGCAGAATACTGAGCAGTCCCATTAATGCAATGCTATTTTGCCTGTAAATCCTCTCCCCCCGCCCCTTACAGGAGGAATGAGCTGCGATGGTCTCAGCTTTCTGCAGCGTTATCTCGCGCTGGTTGAATACGACTGATTGTCTGAACTACAAAGGGGCCCGGCTAATGCAAAGCCATCCCTATTGGCACCAGACCTAGATTAATGACTCTGCATGCATTGACTTGGCTCCAAACTGGATTTCCCTAAAGCAGCTCGCTGCTGTCTGCACTCCCATATCCTCTAGCTGGGCTGGAATTGTTGGGCTGGCGAGAGCCACGGAGCTGGGAGCACCTCCAGGTGGGAAGGCTGTGGATTAGGGGTGCGCAGGTATGAAGGTACCTGTTATCGCCAGCCATCTGCTGCTCATTACCCAGCCTTGCTGCTTGGGGTTATTTGTTTTGCTTTTATTCACCAGAGGTGGGATTTAAAAAAAAAATAAATAAAACAACCTTTATTAGAAATCGCTTTGGCAGAGGAGTAAACCAGATCCAGCAGGATTTTGGGGTCGGTTGTTCTCCCAGGATTGGTGTCTCCCAGCGCACCACTGCCCAAGTGGATGCTCACACCTTCCCCATCCCCACTCTGGATCCTTCCCTATCCCCACACTGGACTATTCCCCATCCCTGCACCAAACATTCCCTGTCCACACGCTGGATCCTTCCAGGTCTCCACAATGGACTCTTCCCCGTCCCCACACCAGACCCTTCCCCATCCCCTCACCTGACCCTTTCCTGTCCCCACACCGGGCTCTCACTGGGCCGTTCTCCGTCCCCACACCAGACCCTTCCCCATCCCCTCACCTGACCCTTTCCTGTCCCCACACCGGGCTCTCACTGGGCCGTTCTCCGTCCCCACACCAGACCCTTCCCCGTCCCCACGCTCTTCCCTTGGCTCGTCTCCCTCGGACGCTTCCTCCCCGTAGCCGTCTCATGAACTCTCAAATCTCTCCTCTCCCTGCCCACCCGGGCCCCAGCCGAGGCTCTTCCTGACGTTACTCCCACAACAACCACTTCCTTCCCGTCCCGGCACCCCCAGCTCCACAACCGTCCCTGCCCAACCCTGGCCCCTCACTATCTCCCTGAGACCCCTCTCCTGCTCCTCTACTTCCAGCCACTGCTGTTTATTTTGTAAAAGGACTTAGAGACTGTTTCTCCTGGAGTGAAGCCGACAGCGGCGGAGCCACTGGGTGGGGGGTCACTCAGCGTCCCACTTCCACCATAAAAGTTTCCTCTTGGTGTCCACAACACCTATGGGGTTTTGGGATTAGAAACCCAGCGTGTGGGACGTGTTTTTAGCCAACACGCTGACACCAGCTCCCCCAAATGAAGCATCCCCCCAAGCCCGCCATGTTTCAGGCTCAGTGGGGAGGGAAGGCCTGGCCACAGCAGCTGCCTGCATGTGGTGGGAAGGTGGCAGGGCAGGAGCTGGGGAAGAGGCAGGTGAGGTGTGTGGTGGGGGATTAGAGTGCTGTGGTGTTTTCCTCAGTGTCTTGCTCCCAGTGGGCACATTTTGTGGCGACAGAAGGCTCGGCCATGGCAGGGGCAGCAGCTGAGAAGAGCGGGTGGCAGAGGGAGGCACAAGATGGAGGCAACTTTGAGGGGGAGAGCAGGGACCTGCCTGGATTTTGGTGGGAGCTCTCCCTCCACGTGAGCGAGCCCTGCTCTGAGGGGCCGCAGCTGCCTGGTTCCCCACACTGAGCGGCTCCACCGCCATCTGCCTTCCCCTTGCCCACTCCAGGCTGGCTGTTCCCTCATTGTCCCACCAGGACATTTTGCTGCGCCAACACTTGGCCTTGCAATGGCCTCACAATGGCCTCGAGGCAGACTTTGGGTGGAAAATCAGACTCTTCCTTTCAGAAAAGCCACCTTGAGCACAGCTCCATGCTGGTGGCACCAAGGCAGTCCTTGAGTGTCGTGGTCTTGCTGCTGCCAGGGACTACCTGAGACCTTGCTGCTGTGGCAGTGGCCTGGGCACCCACAGTGCCCCGCCTCTGAGTGGAACAAGCACCATGAGACATGCCATCACTGTGAAATTGGGAGTGTTTTGCTCTCCTGAGAGATGCTGCGAAACCGGTGCCACGTCAGGGTGCATCCCCTGCGGGGGGGGTTCAGCCTTGCCTTGTCTGTGGGCGAAACACCCTCGCACTGAACCCCCAGCCTGAGCAAAACCTTTTTTTAGCACTCCCCTATTTGCCAAGCGTACTTCCTTTCTTTTGATTCTTACCACCTACATACAGTCTGACTGCAACGGCAGAAAAAAAAAAGGGGGGGGGGGAAGAATTGCAACATTCAGTCGAAGGCTTTTCTGTCTAATGACGTTAAATTTATTAACCAAAACTCCAGCTGCACCAGGCTGGGATCTAATAATATTCAGGCTATGGAGACATCAAGTAGAAAGAAGCTTAAAGCCCTTTTTATTTCACAGTAAAACTGTCAGTAAATAACTGGATTGTCTTGAGACTGAGAAAATGGGGATTTATCTTCCTGAACATGAAAAGTGTGCTTATTTTTTTTTATCAGCTTCAAAAAGCCCCAGCAACCTTGATTTTCCTTCCACACCGTTCTCAGCAGCTCTGCCAAGCCCCAAAACCACACAAATCAAGAGACAGGCTCTAAAGATATTTTTAATTAAATTAATTCCTTTTCCTTCCTTCCCCATTTCTCCCTTGTCCCCTCCTCCATCCTCTCTTTCTCTCTCCCTGTGTCCCCAGCTAATGACTTCTAAGCACTGTGACATTTCAGCACTGGCTGTCACTAACACCACACCTCCGTGCTGGTTATAAATTGGGCACAGAGACATAAAATTCCCCGCAGAAGGTCCCCGTTTGATGATATTCTCCGAGGTAAATCTCCAATAGCTCCCTGTTTTCTTTAATAACGCTAATAGGCATAGATTAATTAAACTGTTATATTACTTCCTTCTTTCTACCAGCACCAGTTAGAAATCTTATTACCTGCTCCTCTCCGCTTGCCTTTTCCCCAAGGTGGTTATATTCCAACCAGTTACCAAGGTTTCTCAGAGCCTGTAGCACAAGGTGAAGCGGCAGACAGCGTCTCCATGAGGCTGGATCCTGCTCCCAGCCCTTGGCTCCCAAACCCCACCGACCTCGGCAGAGCCCGGGCGGGCGTAACAGGGGTCAGGATTAAGCCCGGTTTGTCTGAAGAGGTTCTGTCTTGAAAGCAACAGCAGGGCTATTGTTGAGTCTGGATGCCCCCTCTAAAAGGGACCACAGCTGTAGGAAAGGGAATTGTATACATCCATCAACTCCTCCAGGGCCTCAGGATGTATTAGTTAAGATTGCGGGATAGCATGTCTCGGCTCCACTGAAGGGCTCCTTTGAATGACATGTTGGATATACTGTTGCACATCTGGCCGCTGTATTATTGAATTGCTCTACGGTTGCATTTTCCAGACCGCGGGAATGTGTTGGTTCAGGAGTGTGGGGGGGAAAGGATGAAGGGGACAACATGTGGGAAAATTAGAGGGATGCATCCTGCAGGGTGGGGTGGGTTTGGATGGAGCCGCGTGGTGGAGGCGGGGAGGGAGTGAGGGGGAGCGAGGCAATGCTTTCACACAAAATGCCGTGTTGCCATTTGAAATCCACTCCAGAGCTTCCTGCTCTAATTAAATTTGTCACCATCGTTACTATAATGCCTGCCATTCCTCCGGTGCTTTTTGTTCTCTGGGATCCCAAAAACATGACAGAGGCAAGGGCAGATCTTCTGTGTTTCCTCTGCGGGAGCTTTTTCAGAGCAAAACAGGGAAGTTGCAGTTGTAGGAGCTGCTTTGGGGCAGGAGCACAGCCGTGCCCCAAAGTTTGGGGACACTGGAGTGAGGGACACTGAGCCTGAGGAGTCTGGGCAGCTCTTGATGTGCTTTTCCAACCTTAATGATTCTATAAGGTGTCTCCTGGGACTGCTTATTTGCAGGAGCTTGGGTGAGTGCCCTGGGAAGGCCTTTTGAACCCAGGAGCCCTTCTTGGGCTCTCACTTGGCTCTTCCTCCTCTCGGCCCCTCCGGATCCGCACAGAGCCCGGTGTCCCCACAGCCACCTACGCTCCTGGCACCACGTACGCCCGCTGGCCACTGCCAGCCTGCCATGAGATGCCCGGTACGGCTGCTCTGCGCTGCACTGGGGCAGGAGGAATTCACTAATTACTCGCAGCTCTTAATATGGCCCCTGAACGCTGCCAGAGTGGCGTGAAGGGCTCAGAGCAGGAGACACAACCTGCTCCATCGTGTCTTCTGTGTCAGCTTGCAGCGAACTGAATGCAAAAAGGCTGTCTGAGCTGAAAACAGCGGAGCCCTTGGAAATTTAAAGGTGCAGAGCACAGAAAACAAAGGCGTTTGTGCTGCTGAATATTCATCCTGGCGTCTGATCCTGCCAGGAGCAAAGCCTGCACAGCTCCTGTGAAAGCTGATGGGAGGGAACCTTGGTCTCAACCTCATCTTGGGCTCCAGCCCAAATCTGAGGGGGGAGAGCAAATTAGTCCTTAATGCACATATATCTTAGACTAAAACCTGATAAGGGAACTCTCCTATGTTAATTTACCTGAGTTATTTACTATACTGATTGCTGAAGGTACTCTGATTAACACATGAAATATTTCTATACCTTCGGTCTGATTAACCCATATCTGCAAAATAAATATTTGTCTCATTATAGTTATGCGATCGTGCAATCAAAGACCCTATCATAATGGGAAAGGGAGAGAGTATCCGTGTGGAAAAGGCAGGGAATGGCGTCACAGAACGAGCAGGTTGGAGAGCAGGGAGATGAAAAGCAGGGGCACGGCTGGAGGGGGAGGCTCAGTGGTCCCAGCCTCCAGCTGGGGGGGTTGAAATGCCGGGGAGGGCACGATTCTCCTCCCGTTTCACCGGTGCTAATTGGGACTAATTCCGTTTGACTCAGCAGCGTTGCGCCAGTCCCAGCGAGAGGAGGGTCAGACCTTGGGAATCACAGGGGTGAGTCCCAGCAGGCTCCCAGCCTCCAGCTTTTTTGAAACAGAAGCAGGGAGTTCCCGGCAGCGCGGTGCGTGTGCCAGTCTCCCAGACGAGCTCTTAAAATAGCCCAGCGCACCAGGCTGTGGCACCGGGGGAGAGCGCGGAGGATGAAGTGTTCCGTCTTCCTGGCCCAGATCCGGGGAGAGGAGGGGTTGGCAGCTCCCTGCCCAAGGCAAAGGTGGCTTACAGTGCCATTTGGGGACGAGGGCAGTTGTCACCTCTCGACCAGGTGGCGGGGAGCAAAGGAGTCGCCAGCCAGCAATGCCAGCTCTGCCGAGCATGCTGGACATCCTCCCTCAGCGATGGGAGCTGTAAGTCATCTGGAGGAGAGGATCCCCCCTCTGCCGTTACAGGGCTGTTTTGCATATGCTCCGTTAGGAAAAGAGGAGTTTTATTGTGGCTGTACAGAAGAGCTAAGTCAAGAGGTTGCTTTATGGCTCGTGGATCCCGGCGTGGAGAGGCAGGCGTCCCAGATGCAGCATATAGCAAAGCCTGGCAGCGGCATAGAGCACTGCTGCAGCACAGAGCAGGGCTCAGAGAAAGAGCTGAAGTCATTTTTCTTCTAAGGGCAGGGGGTAGTGGGGAGGAAATATGAAGGCAGCCCTGTTGCTAAGGAAATCTGCTCTTTGTACGGTCGTACATTTAGGTAATGCTAATGAAAGGCCATATAGTAGCGAGGTGCGGATGTCAGCACTGTGCACTCCTGGATATTTGATTAGCATTTCTTTGACTTTGCCTCCTCTAACAGAAATACCTGAGTACGTGGATATTAGGAAAACAAAATCACCCTTCTCCTCTGCCAAGAGCCCGGTGTTACGCAGAGAAACGAAAAGCCTTACCAAAATATGACACTCCATAATGAATGTGTGGTTTTTTCCCCCCACACACACCCTGGAGAGGATGAGAGCAAACATGTGATGAGAACAGAAATAGTCACATCACTTAATGCATTGCTGGACGGTACCCAGCCGGCACAGCGATGAACCTGGCGTGAGACCCGAGAGCAGCAAACCAGCATAGCATCCCATTTAATGGCTGATGGCCCACAGATGTTTTAAACCTCGAGACTGCATCTCTCAGAGGTTTCCCTTTCGACTGGAGCATCAGCGGGCAGCTTTTGGAAGCAAAGGCTGCGGATGCTCTATCCAGGGACCCAGCACATCTGCGGATTAGCTGGTGTGTGTGCGTGTGTGGCATCCGAGCCCGGATCCGGTGATCTGGCATAGGAAGCAGGAGAGGACCCATGCTGCTGCTACAGAGCACCAGCACCGTGTCCTGCTCTCAAGCGTTGCTGGAAGAATGAGTCAGCCGTTTTCCTTCTCATGGGGGTCGAGTGGCTGCCCCTGTCTGAGTGTCACTAATGAAAGCACCCAGGAATGGAAGGGCTCTGTGCTCGCATGGCGTGCTTGCAACTGTCTTAAAGACCAGCTGCTCTGCGTGAGACTTCCAGAGAGCGAGAGCGCTTGAATGAAGCCCTTATATCTCTCTCTTTTTCTTTTTTTTCTTTTCTTTTTTT